>OX632356.1:25946507-26178522 GCA_951751655.1 Ophion costatus
GTGGTGATATTACGTCAAAGTGCAGTGAAATAAATAACAAACAATAATTGAGGAGCCGGCGAACAAAACCGGACTTGTCTAAGTTACGTAAATTTTTTTTTCGTGTTCTTCAAGCACACCTTTATTAGCTCCTAAAATTTTGCATCAAATCTGGCTCTAAGCACCTCAAAATTTGTTAAAAACTGCCTTTTCAAGCAGAAACGAACTTGTCCATGGCTGGCTGGATGAAAATTAGTAGCAGATGTCCACAGTGATGACGATGATGACATTGAATGCGATTGTTGTGAGTCTGGCATGGAAGAGTTTGCGTAGGATTATTAAATAGCTAGTAGTCCACCATTCTCATTTAACACCGGACTTGTCCAAAATAAAAATAAACACATGGTAGTTAGTGTTTTTTTTTATTAAACTAAAGCCAGGTCCAGGCTTACATTCTGCTAGAGCCTTCATATAACAAAGCTTAAGAGTTCTAACTCAGCTCTCTTTGTTTATTTTGGTTTTCGACCTCTCATGTCAAAAAGTAATTCATGGAAAAGTCCGGTTCTGTTCGCCAGCTCCTCAATTATAGTCGATTTTCAGTGATGTCGTTCAAATAGATTTTTAAGGAGTTTCGGGACAATTGACGATATGTTACCATTTGAGTCGAATTTATACAGTAAATTCTTTGTCATATACTGATGCACCCTCTAAATTTTAAAACGATCGTCTACGCCGTTTCTACAAAATTGACAATTTGAGGGAGATTATTTGAAGTAGGGAGATGCCTACGCTCATCGCTGAATGGCAGTTTTACGCTCGAAATAGTGTGAAAAAATGTTTATAAGGTTATGAAAAACTGTGAAATCACTCAGTACATTATGACAATTTCGTCTCCCTTTACACAATTAGGCATCTCCCTATGTTAAAAAGTGTTTCTTAGTCGACTTAGATCGACTTCAAATTTAAAGGGTATGCATTCAGTACTTATACGACAAAGAATTTAGAGTATAATTTTGAATCAAATGGCAACATCGCATCAATTGTCTTGAAGCTCCTTAAGATATACTGTTATTCATTTAGAAGTAAGTATAAGTTAAGTAAGTTAAGTAAAATCCTTTTTAATTATTCTGGCTACTGCTAAATTTTTTTACGATTTCATGTTTTAGGTTGTGGTGATGTTAATATGTAAAATTAATGATTACTTTTGTATTTCTTGAATAGTTCACGAGCAGTGCGTTGTTTTAAACTCAAAATTTTGTATGTATTGTTATTATTCGTTTACATTTTAGATGTGGCCATCTCTCCCGGGAGATTAGGAGAGACGGCCACGTACAGTCGGTGTATGATGGCCATAGTATTAGTTGTAATGTGTTGAAGTAATTCATTGTGCCTCCATTTGTTTTGGATCCCTTATAAGTACAAGAGAAAAGCAATTGCTCCACGACGGAACGGGATTAAAAAATCATTAAAAGCAGCTAGTGGTGCTGTGAAAAAAATGAATTATCGGTTCATGCAGAAAATTATTATAAAACTCGCCTCATCGAATACTGGCTTCAGTGGATAGTGTGCCAACTTGGGGTACACAAAAACTATACGGATTTCGATGATATGTGGCCTAGATGAGGCCAAAAGAAAAAAGAATAAGAATTAAAACATGAAACCAAAGAAAAAACCGGGAGCATAATGCTGGTCATCTCACCTCTACTCCTATGGCCATCTCACGCGAATACTCCGGGAGAGATAGCCAATCGTAATTTTAAACAAATAGTCATTTTGAGGTTGATCTGATAGGAGTTTGTTTCACTCTCGTAAATTATCTTAAAGTTAAATGTTCAAAGTTTAATTACACACGAAGATAAATCAAGAAACGTTTGTACTTTTATTTTTAAGGATCCTCGATGAAAAAACTGTGACGAAAACCCCGGACATATACCTATCTATATATTTTGTTTAGCAAATTCAACGTACAGAATGCGATCGGATGCATCAAGAATCCCATTGGATAATGTTCGATAATGTGGGAATTTAATCGTTTAGGATTCAAATTGTATCCGTACATTGGATCCCAACGGCGAATTCCAATTTGAATCCACTGTACAAGCGTAACGATTCAGTGCAGGGATCCAATGCGACAACCCACCGGACCCTATCAGGAAGTCGGAACAAGTATGGGAATCCAACTGGATCCCGACAATTTTTGCACGGCTTGTTAAGGCGATCGGTTTTTGGATCACGTGCGTAGGTGGGTATTCGAATATCGTTCATTCTATTTCGAGACTCGGCCAACAAACTACTCATACGAAATTCCACGGTGAAGGCGTCATTGGTACTGATTGATTCATCAATCATTGTCCGAGCCCGCCGCACAATCGAACCCTAATCGCTATAGTCCGAGATTAAGCGCGAGCTTGCGTCATTGGCGCGTATTAATTGTCGCGCACACGTGCGCGGTCAACGTCATTGCCCATCATCGCCTTGCGATCCGATACGCCAGTTGTGGCTGATCGAAATCATTTGGAAGAGGCAAAAAATGAAGGGAAAAAGGAATCGTTTGATCAGCTGTTACTTGTCAGTGTCTTTTCGAAATACATGCCTCATCGTGAATCTTACTCGACATTGGTAATGGAAAAAAAGAACAGCGATTATGTTTATTCTACGCGTAGACGAACGACGTTAAGGGATAATTAGGCCACAGTAACGGGTATAAAATCATGTGCGATTTTAACAATTTTTTTCGTCCGAAAAAGTGATTCACTCATAGAATTAGGTACACATCTATTTAGTATGAATATCAAGCTGTTAGAATTTCTTTTTTTTCGATATACAAAATGGCCGACTACTCGAAACTTCTCGAAAGAGCCTTTTTCCAATTGGCGTGACAAATAACTTGAACAACTTTTACTCGATTTACTTCACATTTAAAAGTTATGTTCCTAATTGCATTTCGCAGAGAAGTACGTACGGAATTTCTGATTATTCGAAAACTTTTAGTTTTATTGGCAGTTTATGAGCAGTTATAACGAAATTTTGCACTGAAAATTCATTTCTTGAGTGCAAATACCTACAACTTTTAAATAAAATAATATTTTTTAAATTCTGTAAGTACTTATCTAGGTATTCTAATGTAGATTGACGAGAACTTTTGTTTTTTGTTCTCGGTCAAAAATTGTGGATGCTAAATCTCACGCCGCGGAGCGCCTAAAAAAAGATGACAAAAGAAAATATTAAGCGTCGGCGATTTTTTACATCGGAAAAAAAATTCTAGCAGCTTGATATTCGTACTAAATCGATGTGTAATTAATTTTATGAGTGAATCTTTTTTTCATACAAAAAAAACACATACACATAATTTTTTACCCGTTACTGGGGCCTAAGGCCTCAATGAGAGAATAACCGAAGAATTTTTCGTTGTGTATTTTTGTGTCGTTGCGAAACTTCAGTATTTTATTTGCGTTTTATAAATGGAACGTGCTTCTTTTGCGACGTATTCGAAAGCGTTCAGGTCTGAAACTCGCTCAACCCAAGCATACGTGCCGTTGTGTATTTATCGAAGAAAGGAGTCGGAGATGGATGTGGGTACATCTAGTTTATTGGGTCAGTAACGTAAGATCGTGTACGTTGCTCCCTCCCCCTACTATTTGACTCCGTATTTAACGGACATCTGCCGGAATAAAAGCTGCTACACATTCTCAACGATCATCAATTTTCGTCGAGATTTACGATGAATAAAAAAAATAAAACAGGATGGTGTAGTGTTTCGCGGAAAAAAAAACCAAGTGCATATGCGGCGATTTTAACAGTTTGATGACGTTGAAGTTTCTTTCGTTAGAATGCAAGTAACGTTCTTTTTATTTTTCTTTCATTTCTTTCTTTTTATTCCAATCTTTTATTTTTTCATAGATTGAGGCCTTATATACCCTAAATAAAATTATCGTTTTTCTTCTAAACTGTATATTTTTTCTTCTACATTGGCTTGAACGATGTATGAATATTCCAACAGTGATACGATCCGAAGAAAAACGGTTTTAAAATTTGAAACGCCGTTTTTCTCAAAACCATGTTTTCAAAATCAGGCGGACTCGTAGCTCTTACAATTTCCAACCGATTGACTTCAGATTTCATCTGTAGCTTCTTAGATGGACTTTCTTGCAGAACATACACGATTTTTACGATGTATTAACAATTACGGTTTTTATAGACAGATGAGGGCCGTTTTTTAGACAAAAATGCGACGTTTTTTTTCAAAATGTCGCCAATTTTGCAAAAATCGACGTTTTGTAATAATCTTGTGTACTTCTCTAGAAAAACTCATGGGGATTACGAAAAAAAAATTATTTTCTGTTTTAGGTCACGTGCGTCTCCAACCAGTCAGCCCAGGGTCTAAAAAAACGTTCTGTTTCTACCGGTCACTGAGCGGCCAATTTGTATTTTTTGAATATGAAAAAATCAAGTTGAGGACCTACACATGTGGAGATTAAACCCTTCAAACCTCATTTTGATTGCTTTATCAGGATATTTTTTAAAATCCCAAAAAGCCTTGTTTTCGAACCATCCAAAGGCATAGAAAGGCCTTGAGATGGCTGATCTCTTAAGAGGATAAGAAAAACCGTTCGAGTGATTTTGGTACCCTAAATTGGCGAATGCAACAAAAGTTAACTTTTATTGCATTCCGACGTTGCAAACTTCAACATCATACAATGTGAGAGCTTCATCAATATGTGTATATAAAGTTATCTACAAACGATACATGGCAGATCTTGTGCACATCTGCAATTATAAACGATACATGGCAGATCTTGTGCACATCTGCAATTATCATACAATGAGTGCCTATCGTATCCGGTAATTCGAGATGATAATGCATTTATATTGATCTGAAACGTTCCATTGGCGAGAGGCTTGGCGTACGTCCGGTTAACGTTTTATCGTATTTTCTCACTCGCTCTCGTCCCTGTTTCCGGCTCGACTTCATCCCATTGGCAATAAAACTAAAGTATACGTATGTGGCAATTTTTCAGTCAGTGGTCATTGCAGCGTGTCATAAAGTAAAGCGTTGCAGAACGCACGCGGACGAACCAACGTGAGATATCGAATCGTTGGAATGCAACGAAAATAATTATTTTTCAATCGCTCGGATTTCTTTGGGAAACTCTTCATTCGAAAAAAAAGTCTTAATCATTTATCGAGTCCCTCATTTAGTAATCTAGAATTTAAATTTGCTAAAAATATTTTGTAAAATAATAAAAATGAGGAAATAAAAATATGAAAATGAATTTTCACTGCATTCCAACGTTGCAAACTTCGAGACCATTGGTCCGCGGGGGTGGCGGATAAAACAACAATGACAGTTCTTGATTGAACGCGTATACCTGAAATTGACGAAAACAAAACACCGCGAAAGAAACGTGGAGGCGAAAAAAAACATCGGAAAATAATCAGAACCGGCAAGACGGGAGAAAAATTCCATTTATATTTATGAGAGCTTTTTTTTCTCGCGCGTGTATGGTAGAATCGAGAGGCAAAAATATTCCTGCAGGACCTGAAGAGAGATTTATTTTTTCGGCCCTTCCGAAACTCGTTTAGCCGCGTACGCGTGAGTGCACGTACAAAATCGTTTGTACGTGCTTGGGAACAAGTGTCAGGATTTTCGGAAAGCTTATACTTGTTTCCGGCGCGCTTTTTTCCTTTTCTCATCGCGCCTTTAAAGTCCCAAATATATGTATTGTCCCACGGGAACGAAACGTCGTCCATGTGGGGTTCTCACAAGTTTTCGTCGTCGCTATGACCCGTAAAATACACGAGGAAATAATGATACGAAAGGAAGTGCGATCGGCCACTAAAGACACGCGAGGGACGTTACCGATATATTGCGTTTCTCGTCTTTTGATCACGACAGTCTGCCATCATGTTTGATCGTACTCCCTATAAAAAGAAACTATATAAAATGATTTTTGAACCACCGATTTGACGTTGAAGCTTTCATCTTAGGAATGCAACGAAAATTATTTATTCTCAATTGCTCAAATTTTTTATGGCCGATCTCGGTTGTGAAAATGACTCAAACGTTTTTCATAGGTATTCTTATTAGAATTTTATGATGATGTTGAGGTCTGCATCGTTGGAATGCAACGATATTAGAGAAAAAAATATTTCTATATTGTTACATTATCCAGCCTTTTTTGCAATTTGAGGTCGTAACTTTCTAAGAATACGCGGTAACGTTTTATCGGCCGAAAAAAAATTGATTAATTTTAAAGAATTAATTTCCGTTGCGTTCGAACGATGCAAACTTCGACGTGATGATTTACAAAAGCAATTTAAAAAAAAGAGGATTTCAACAATGATAAAAGTGAAGAATAGAAGAATGAAGCACGGGGTATTTTTTGACACGATTTTTAGATTTTCGGTCCGTGTGGTACCTTGTGTGGTACCTCGGATCAAGTTTTTAAGCATTTATGAAAAATTCATAACCAACCGATTTTGGAGTGCAAGAAACAAAATGTGATCATTTTGCTATATTAGAAGATATTGTGTGTGTGTGTGTGTGTGTGTGTGTGTCTGTGTGTGTGCGCGCGCGCGCGCGTGCGTGTGCACACGCATATATAAATAAATTTTAACCACTGTGAAACATAACATTAATTATTGGTTTGAGCCAAAAAGTATCCAAGTGCATTCACACGTCGCACATTGAAGGAGTACCAAATTTATTATCACATGTATCATGTGTGTGTGTGTGTGTGTGTGCGTGGGTGTATATATATATATATATATGTATAGTACCGCTCAAAAGTTTCCGATAATTTTGGATAATTGCAACATGATGTTAGAATAATGGAATTCATTTTACAGAGCTATATAGTCCGTTTGTGAAATAAGAAATAAAATAAACTATATTGAGATAATATAATTTTTCAATTATTCAAAGTGATCGCAAGCTTTTGAGCGGTACTGTACGTACGTGTGCGGATGCACGTAGATGGCATGATCAATGGAGAAGAAATAAAGAATAAATTTGATATCCTATCCACGTGATTTGGCCATTACATTCGGATAATTTTAGGTCTAGCCCATAGATCTATTTCCTGTTTTAAAAATGACACATACAGACATATAGATATATATATATATATTGAATCGTATGCGTGTGGGTGAATATGGAACGGAGTCCTAAAGCCTCGAACGGGTTTCTCGAGGGTGTCGGACGACGGATTTAAAGTTTCCGTCGAGTGGGCAGCGCGCGAATATTTGTTCTTTACTTGAGACTCGCGGGCGTACAAATGGGAGGGAAAAGTTGACCGTGGGCGAAGATTTCGTTGTATGTAACCACGCGCTCGCTCCATAGTCTCTCCCGTGAATACATATTTGTGTGCGTGTGTGTGTGTATATATATTTACCGCGAGGCCAAATGGTGAATCGGAGAATAATTTTACCCCAAGATATATACGGAATGAGCTAAAGGAAAGAGATAACGCGGAGGGGGGGAGGAAGATTATACGAAAAAGACTAGCTATCGTAAAACAGCACCGTGACCATAACCGAATGTTATCTCTTCTTCTTTAACTCTCCGGGCAGTAGGTTCAATATTTTTTTTCTTCGAATTTTCGTACAAGAGACGAATGTGCGTTAAGGGTGTAAACCACTGTAACCGTCTAAAATTAAGTGATTTTTCGCGATTTTTTTTTGGTGGAAGGACAAGTGAGAGGATAATAATCTTTAAGGATGTTATTAGTTATATTCTCAAGTGAATAAAAAAATATATATTGTAAAATTATACGATATGGTGACGCTGGGGACATTCTGAGAAGCTCTGTGGCGCGCAGTGTAGCTGACGCGAATTTGAATTTGGAAAAAAATAAAAAACATCCTATAAATTTTCATGCGTATAGCTAGTGAAATACGTATGGAATTTTGGAAATATGAATTTTTGTGTAATTGACAAACATCTAAAGTAAAAACCCAATTTTCGACTGGAAAAAGGAACAATCATTCGACAGGAAAAAAGAACAATTTGACAGGAAAAAATAACACAATAACTAATGCTATATTAGTTGCTATATTATTATAATGCTATATATTAACTCATGGAAAATCCCTTACGTATTTCACTTCGGAATGTTATTTCAATGTGCTCAAAATTTGGAATAAAAAGGATGAACATTGTTGGAGTTTAGCTGCGTGCCGTTTTGAAAAATTGTATTTCGAGAAAGACGGTCGACGCCTCGCACACGGGCCAGCCACGGCTACCGCAGACCCACACACGGGCCTGCGAATCTTTTTTTTACGGGTAACCAAGCTTCTTTCCCCCTTAATATAGATGGTTTAAAGTATCTCTTGAGCCAATTTAAAAGAAATTAATTTTTTGAAAATTCTGCAGTGCTGTGAGCCCTTTAAAAACCTGCAACAATAGTTTATCCGACAAGTAACAGTTGTGCGTATGTCGCTACACGTGCGTACGATTAAATCAGCGTGTAGAAACAATGGCGTTGGAGTTTGCATCGTTGGAATGCAACGAAAATTCTTTTGTACCCCTTATTTTTATTATTGTCCAACCCCTGGATCTACAACGTCCGATTTTTTTTAATTCCCTTAAATATTGCAATACTTCGAAAAATTTTGAAAGCTCAGAAAAATATTGCAAAACTTCGAAAAATATTGAAATCTGAAGAATATTGAAAACTCCGAAAAATATTTGTAACCCTGGATCTCCTACCACGTCGCTTCCAACAAGATCATACTTGAAGTAAAATAAAAAATAACGGAACAAGATAAAATAAAACGAACAAAATGCATCGACACACTTGAAGTAGGTACAAGCACTCGTGCAACTCAAAACAATAAAAAAAAAACAAAACAAAAAACATGTAAAACCACACTATGTAGATGCGTCAGTGGACGCTATCATATATACACACGACCGTCGTAAATACACCCCAGTTACTTACCGTCAGGCACATAATTGACAGATTGTAATTAAACAAATTTAATTTTAAAAAAGAAAAGAAAATTGTTATCCTGAATCATAGTTTGCAGATTTATCGTAGATCGCTAAAAAAGAATTCTAAAAAATGTTTGCGTGATTTTCGTCGCTGAAAAAACTGCCAACGGGAATTTGGGATATGAAAAAAATCATGTTCATTGCATTCCAACGATGCAGACTCCAATGTCATCAGAAACAAATCCAAGTTGCGTGCACATTTGTCTTGAAACGGGCTTATTGAGATACGTGCCAATCGAAAATTTCGCGTTCGTCGTCAGTGCTCAGGCTTTCGTTTAGTTGACGCGAACGCGGAATGCTCTCTATGCGAAATAACGCTGATCAAGCAGTATGGAAAACCAGAAAGAGAGAGAGAGAGAGAGAGAGAGAGAGAGAGAGAGAGAGAGAGAGAGAGAGAGAGAGAGAGTATGGCAGAGAGAAAGAAAAAGGCTAAGAATGTGACAAAGGCAAAGGAGAGACTCCTCATATCGCAGTAGAATGAAACGAGGGATAAAGGGGCTAGATTCGTGGGGCTTCTCGGACACCCCGCGGCTCTTTTCGTGCTATAACTTATATGTGTATACCTATAGTATCGAATGAAGGTATGCACACGCACTCACACACGAACATGCGTGTGTGTGTGTGTGACAGAGAGGGGAGAGAGGGGGGAGAGGAAAGGGGACTTTGGGGACCGTCCTCGAACAGATAGATGAGATAGTCACACATTGCACAGACATATCGGGTTCGAAATATTTTTTCCCATATAGTGTGTATGTATATTTATGTATGTGTGTATATATGTATATATATATATATATATATATCGGCGGATATATATATATATATATATCCGCCGTTAATCTTATGCTTGTACATTAGTCCAGTCATTTCGTCCGAAAAAAAGGCAAATAAAAGAAAATGAATTTGCGCTTCTAATTTTTTAATATGTTGTAGGGGATACCTAGAAAAGCTTAACTTGAGATTGTCGACCAAGCTTTCCTAGGAGCTTTCGCCGCCATCTTGGAAAACGCTTAAAATTTGTTTTTCGGCAATAACTCGGCTATCCGATGAGATTCGAAAATTTTTGTAAGACACTTTTTGTAGCTTTCTTTGTGCTCTACAATAACGCCTAAATCATTTTTAGCGTATCATGCATCGTTATCGAGATATCGATCGATAAAGTCAAAAATTTAGGACACAATTTTTGTTTTTTCCTTTTTTTTTCTTTGGGTCTTAATAAATATGAAAAATTGTGGAATTCAAACTTGTAGAGCATATTCAGACCTACAATTTCCTTCTTGGATTTTTTTATGTTGGACAAAAATTACGATCTCCAGCGCGCCGCAAAGTCGGTGAATCCACGCTCAGCGTCGAGCGCGCTCAAGTTAGTATATCGTATCGTGTTGAGTTTTTGCTGTGCGTAGTGTAAATCGAGGGTTCCGATATTCTGGGCAAAAATTTCGATACTTTCGAGTTCAAACACAAGTCAGTTCTGGAGCACATTCTTTTCATTCACGCTTTTAGCGGTTGCGACACGACATCATCTTTCTATAACATCGGCAAGTCGAAGTTCATTAACACTCTCGAGAAAAATCCAGAGCTACGGTCATCGGTGGAATTATTCAAACAAGAAAAGGTCGATCCGGAGGTTCTCACTTGCGCGGGAGAGCAATTCCTTATCGCCCTATATGGTGGTGATAAGCACGAGAAGTCCATAAATATTTTGCGATTCCATCGCTTCGCAAAATCAATGACAGCGAATAAAGTGAATCACCTCTCACTACTCCCGCCAACCAAAAGCGCTGTGCGTCAACACATTTTCCGGACGTATCTCCAAGTTCAAACCTGGCTCGGATTTTTCAAGGATCCACAAGGATGGGGTTGGCGACAGACCAATCGAGGGCTCGAACCAATCACCAGCACCGCCGAACCCGCTCCGCCTGAACTATTAAAGCTCATTTCCTGTAAGTGTAAAGGAAATTGTGAGGCCGCCTGTGGGTGCAGAAAAGCGGGAATCAGTTGCTCCGTTATTTGCATGCACTGCAGTGGGCAAACATGCAGTAACGTCGCCAGAGTCGACATTTTGCTTGACGACGACGACGACGATGTCTGTAACGCTGATGATGACGATGCTCTCATCGAATCAGCATCATTTCCAACGTTTCAACAGACACAACAACTCGAAGAGTTTACGGAGGACGAAGATCTTCTGCCTGGACCATCCAAGCGAAAAAAGACATGAAAAAAGTCCATCGTTCGTGTCTCGAGTGCAGAAAAAAATATTTTTCTTTCCGTTTATTTTGTTTTGTTTATTTTGTATTGTAAAAAAATAATATTTTTTACTGCACAAACAAATTATTTGTTTAATAAATTACTATTGTGTGATCCTTAATTTGTTGCTCTATGTACTTATTTTTTATCCCATCAATTTCCTGAACAATTTCCCATTCGATTCGACATCCAGACACAACCGAGCGAGCAGCTCGCTCGACGCTGAGTGTGGATTCACCGACTTTGCGGCGCGCTGGAGATCGTAATTTTTGTCCAACATAAAAAAATCCAAGAAGGAAATTGTAGGTCTGAATATGCTCTACAAGTTTGAATTCCACAATTTTTCATATTTATTAAGACCCAAAGAAAAAAAAAGGAAAAAACAAAAATTATGTCCTAAATTTTTGACTTTATCGATCGATATCTCGATAACGATGCATGAAACGCTAAAAATGATTCAGGCGTTATTGTAGAGCACAAAGAAAGCTACAAAAAGTGTCCTACAAAAATTTTCGAAATCTCATCGGATAGCCGAGTTATTGCCGAGAAACAAATTTTACCCCTTTTTTCAACATGGCGGCGAAAGCTCCTAGGAAAGCTTGGTCGACAATCTCAAGTTAAGCTTTTCTAGGTATCCCCTACAACATATTAAAAAATTAGAAGCGCAAATTCATTTTCTTTTTTGAATGTACGTAATGACTGGACTACATGCACAGCAAGCTCTGTAGTTCTCGGTCGAAAATCCGGGAGGAAAAAGGGGCGTCGAGCCAAAATAAACTCTCGCAGACGGTAGAGAGGGTGCCGACGACGAAGACGGCCAGATTTTTGTTCTCCATATATATATTCCGTCGTCCACGTCTATACATGTAATTTGCGCTTTGCCATACGCATGCAGAGTAGTGCGTAACGAGTTCACGCCGACAAAGTGTTTTACTCACACGGATTTGTCTTTCCTATTCTCTTCCAATCGCGCGCTATGTGCGTAATATTTCAGTAAACATATTCCCGCAATGTGCGTGTATACTCAAGTAGTACATTGGGCGCGTGAAAACATGCAGACGTGGGTGAAGGAGACTACTACGACGCCTGAGATAAAAGCTTGGCATTGTTTTTTTAGCGTTTCTTTTGTTTTCCTTTTCACCAAGAAATGGAATTTTTTGTAGAATAAACGATGTGAAAAAATAGTGGACGTGATTTATAAGCGAAAAATATTTTTTTAAGTTCCGAAAAATATTGAAATACCCCGAAGAAAGCTCCGAAAATTTTTGCAAAATCCGAAAAATGTTGCGAAAACTTGGAAAAAACATTGCAAAACTTCGAAAAATGGTGAAAACTCCAAAAATATTGAAAACTCCGAAAAATATTTAAAACTTCGAAAAATATTGAAATCTCCGAAAAATATTTGAACCTCCGAAGAATATGCAACACACCGAGAAACATTTATAACCATGAGAATAATGCTGCCGTCAATAAGATAATAAATGATATTGAAGATTGCATCGTCGGAATGCAAATGAAGTTTCCTTCTATTACTCGTATTTTTTCGCCGATTCGAGGTACGAAAATCACTCACACAATTCTTCTTATCTTCCTGAGAAATCCACGATCTTAATCTACAGAAAAAAGTTATATCGCATCATAAAAATGAAGAAATGAAAAAATTAAGAAAAGCTTTCGTTGCATTCCAACGAGGGAAGCTGAAGTGCGATAATAACAAATGAATACAGGAGAAATATATCATACATTTATCGAGGATTCATCCGGTAATGATGTGCCTCACGAGTGGAGGACATATCTAGAGAAAATATTTAATGAATTTATGAACTACGTACGTAATCGCGAACGATTCAAGCACGTATATAGCGGCAACTGGATCTGAACTGAAACTAATGTCAGGCGAAGAGCAAGATGGGACGTATGCTCGAAAGAGCTGCTCGTCTGGTGAGAGTCAGAGACGAACAAGCACAAGGCAAAAAGCAAACCATTGCTCCAGATGAAGAGAAAGGAAGACCCTACGGTGGTTCAATTTCAAACTTTTATGGCAATTACCACAAACCTATCATCGCGTATAGTGATGGTCTAGCGGATATAGGGGAAAAAATACACCGCACCAACAGCCTTACTCGCTCCATTCTGAGAGTTTTCATACTCCCAGTCATTCTTATTGTCCGTGTATCACACTCTCCGCGTTCGAGTCAAAAATATAATAGGACCTGGACGAACGGAGATGGTTTCCGAATGCTCGGCGATTTCTATATTGATTTAACGCTCGATTTTCTTCCACAGTTGGTACAACATTTAGACCAATTGCGGAGGGTCTCATCTGGCTATACCACGAACAGCTGCGCTCCTCATCACTAACGTTATTTTGGATCGTGTGCCATACTTCGGTTGCCATTGATGCTCGCCCACGCCACGTGCTATTCGATGCAATTTCTCTTATTCGATCAAGAACCGCACGCGCACGCGCGCACGCACGCACGCACGCGCGCACGCACGCACGCACGCACGCACACACGCATACACACACACACACACACACACAGACACACACACACACACACACACACACACACACACACACACACACACACACACACACACACACACACACACACACACACACACACACACACACACACACACACACACTGACGTGTATGTGTGAGTATATATACATAACGAAAACTAATGAGGCTACAGATGGAGGCTGTTTGCGACTTACGGCCTTAGGCCACAGTGACGGGTATAAAATCATGTGCGAATTTAACAATTTTTTTCGTATGAAAAAGCGATTCACTCATAAAATTAATTACACATCTATTCAGTATAAATATCGAGCTCTTAGAATTTTTTTTTTTTCGATGTTAAAAAATGGCCGTCTACTCGAAACTTCTCGAGAGAGCCTTTTCCCAATTGGCGTGACAAATAACTTGAACAACTTTTACTCGATTTACTTCAAATTTAAAAGTTATGTTCCTAATTGCATTTCGCAGAGAAGTACGTACGGAATTTCTGATTAATCGAAAACTTTTAGTTTTATTAGCAGTTTATGAGCAGTTATAACGAAATTTTGCACTGAAAATTCATTTCTTGAGTGCAAATACCTACAACTTTTGAATAAAATAATATTTTTTAAATTCTGTAAGTACTTATCTAGGTATTCTAATGTAGATTGACGAGAATTTTTGTTTTTTGTTCTCGGTCAAAAATTGTGGATGCTAAATCTCACGCCGCGGAGCGCCTAAAAAAAGATGACAATAGAAAACATTAGGAGTCGGCGATTTTGTACATCGGAAAAAAAATTCTAGCAGCTTGATATTCGTACTAAATAGATGTGTAATTAATTTTATGGGTGAATCATTTTTCCATACGAAAAAAATTGTTGAATTCGCACATGATTTTATACCCGTTACTGTGGACTAAGGCCTTATCGTTCGACCGGTCTGGCACAAACGATGAAGACATAGATCTATTGAAAAACATATTAAAAACATTTCGTACTTGTCTCAAAAATTGAACGGTTTGAGTAAAATACGCCGAGTCGCGACGCTCACTTCTTGCTTTTCTCTTTCGACTGAGAAGAATTTAAACAATGAGCTTGAAGTTTGCATCGTTGAAATGTAAGGAAAGTTAATTTTTCTGAATTTCTTTAATTTCTGTTGGCAGATTTCGCCTACGAAATCTCTCAATTATTTTTTAAGATATCGCAAAACGGGGTTAAATCGACATTGAGGGTAACTTTGACAGTTTTTGGGGCAAGTGGCAGAGCGCCAAAATGCGGTTTAGATGTGTGATTTAATTATATTTAAATTTGTCGTTCAAGTTTATTATAATGTTGCTAAAGTTGATTGTAATGTAGCTCAAGTTGATTTTGATCTCGATGATAATTATGACTGATTAAGTGCGTATCACAGTACCCTAGGTACTTGACATTTTTATGTAATATGTTTCCTTAATAAAAATGACAATACTATTGTAAAAAAATGTTGTTTTTCTTTAATTCCGTGTATAATGCAGAAAATATTACATTTTTTTATCCCAATTATGACCTTTTATTATACATATAAAACGGTGGGGCTGGTGGGTCTCGACTTCCTTATACATTCGATAGCCAAAGGATACATTGTTCTATGAGAGCAAAAAAGTTGGAATTTAGGATGTGGAAAAAAAGTTGCCTATAAAAACGTCCAAAACCTGTTCAAAGTAAGCCTATTTTACGGTACTTATGTAGCTGTCTACAATAGAAATCTATAAAAATTATATAATAAAAATAAGGAAATTGAAATATAATAAAGAACTTTTGTTGCATACCAACGATGCAAACTTCAATACTATTGAAAAAAATAGTCCAGCCAACGATATTCAGATTTGCCCGAAAATTAACGAAACCGTCGTACTGTCGTATATGGATGTTTATGAAGGTGAACTTTGCATCGGTGGAACGATGCTGAAGTTTGATTTGTTTCCGATGACGTTATAATTTGCATTGTTGCGTGCAACAAGAATTCATTATTTCGAATGATTAACTTGTTATCGACAAATTATCGGCTCTTCCAGGTCACGAGTACTACTCGAACATTTTATTAGGATTCTTTAAAACTTTTGCACCGTAAATTTGGTCAATTTATAGATTTTGCCACCGAGAATCGCTCAACAATTTTTCAAGATACTTAGTTGTCGATCTGCAATATACGTTTACAAAAAATATTTCGAGTAATAATAATAAGGAAATAAAAAAAAAGTTCCAACAGTGCAAACACCATCAAGATATATTATTGACAAGTCATATATTTATGCCCTTTTCTTGTTTTACGAGATAAGCTCTAATCTTTTCTTTGTTCCCAACGTACGATGAGCAGATGCAATGATTGGGCGTAAAATAATCGTGCGGCGTTCGCCAATTTAAATTCCCTCGGTTCATTCCGATGATCGCCCAACAAATGAACGTCCATTGGTTCGTTACGCCATATAAACGGAAGAGAGAGAGAGAGAGAGAGAGAGAGAGAGAGAGAGAGAGAGAGAGAGAGAGAGAGAGAGAGAGAGAGAGAGAGAGAGAGAGAGAGAGAGAGAGAGAGAGGGAGAGAGAGAGAGAGAGAGGGGGAAAACTTCTTTGGCGAGATGGTCAGCGTGGCTCGACGTATGGACCGTTTCGCGAACTCCTCTCGGCCATTTAACTTGACTTGATATACCGGGTGTGCTCGAGAACGAACGAAAAAAAGTTGTGTTTGTAGATGTCGGCCGTTCGATCACAGGGAAACCAGAATTCGAGGCCGGGTTCAAGTTTCGAACTTCGAATGCTCCGACGGTTTAAAATTCCTAATTTGAATGTTCCGAAATTATAAGCTTGGTAAAGATCATGTCAGCGAAGTCTACACAGTTGACTGTAAATGATGTAGAACGTATAACAATGTCTAGACCAATTTCAACATTGACGTAAGATCACTTCTTAATAAAAAAAATTCTTCAAATAATTCGTCGTTTTATTGATAACTTTGATACTTTTCAAAATTCCATAGCCGAAATTATTTTGAGAATATGGGTATCAGAGAGGGTATCAAATATTCGGAGTTTTGGTCGGGTAAAATTCTTTCGGAGTCTTGATGTTTCGGGTAGTATTCTTTCGAAGTTTTGAGTGTTCTGATCATTCAAAGTTCGGAATTTCGACCCGGCCCCCGAATTCCACAATCTTACGCAACGATACATTCTGTACGACAAGTACATACGCGTTTCATATAAAGTATTGGCCACCATAGGGTTTGCTACTCGCTTGAGAAAAGACGGAGAGCGAAAAATTGAAAGAGAGAAGGAGAGAGAAAAACAGAGAGGGCGAGAGGAGAGTTAAGGATGTTGAGTCCCAAATCGCAAATGATGATAAAATTCTGAAAATTTGGTATGTTTTGTATGAAGGATTTCAGAGGTCGTGTAAAAATTTCACGACAATTAGGAAGCTCGTTATTGACCAATTAACATTCACAAATTAAATGTTGTCTTATGGAAACTGATGTAACTTTGCGATACGTTTTTTTTTGACCTCTCAATTTTGTAATATCTACAATATACTGAAAGCAACGGAAACAAAACGAAGTTTATTGATAAATTTTTTTTATTTCTTTTAAAAATTATTCTGAACAAAATATTAATTTTTTAATAACGAGCTTTCTAATCGTCGTGAAATTTTAACACGACCTCTTAAATACTTCATACAAAAACATACCAAATTTTCAGAATTTTCTGATCATTTTTTATTTCAACCCTTAAGGAGGTTGAAGTAATGATGATAGAATTCGGAAAATTTGGTATGTTTTTACATGAAGTATTCAGGAGGTCGTGTAAAAATTTCATGACGATTAAGAAGCTATTCATTGAACAATTAACATTAACATGTTTCATAGGGACTCAACATACTTAAGGGGCTATAACAGTGTGACCCTTTCAAAAAATCGATTTTTTGCCTTTTTCGACAGTTTATACTTTTAAGAATATCCTGTAAAAATGTCAAGGCCGTATCTCTAATACTACCCGAATCGCAGCCTTCTAAAGAGCAGCCGCTCGTAGGTATAAAATGCCCCAGTTAAATCTTTGGACGCGTTTTTCTCGAAATGAGATTTTTCAAATTTACTGACATTGTAACTCAAAGAGCAATTATCCGATTCACTTGAAATTTGAACAGAGTACTCTTGAATATATTTACTCTTCAATGACGTAGGATATTTTTGATTGGATGAAAATTGGCGATTTGGCATTGAAAAAAACGACCATTTTATAGGCAAGAAAACAGAATTGTTTTCATAACTACGCCGTTTTGTTAGATTTTTATATTTTTCGAAAATCCTACGTCATTGTACAGGAAATACCTTCCAGTTTAACGACATTTTTTCCTTTTTTGGTTTCGGCCACTCAATCGGCCGGAATCATGACAGCAGTGAAAGAACTTTTTTTTGGCGCCTCCGAAGGCAGCGCATAAGTCGCTTGGATCTCAATATTTTTCAATGAAAAAATTATGTAATATAGGTCAAATATTTTCTTAATTTTCCGAAACATTTAATTGAGTACTTTTCTTTAAAAAAGAAACCCCGAAAATCACCCAAATTTTCAGCGTTCACACTGGTATGGCCCCTTAAGTCCCCGATAGACTCGAGATATGGCCAGACACTACCCATGGTAGAATCGTTTCTGAAATCTTGTAAACCCAGAACCAACGTTAATGGGAAAACACTTGCCAATGAACAATTTTGTAAGTTACCAATGACTACACGGAGAAAACAGGAGTCTCGAAGTTTAGAATTAATACTACGCTTCTAAAAAAAAAATATCATTAAATAACAAAACGATAAAAATTGTAATTATGGTATAGTAATAATGAAGAAATTTAAATTTTAACCTACGATATGGCACGTAAACTGATACAAATAATACATTTTATTCGGCATATTGTGATTTTTCGTAGTATTCAAAAAATATTTTGCCCACGTGATTGGAACAATTAGTTTCCAGTATTCTACAAAAAGTACGGTATAAAGAGTTACATTTTACGAATCTACTTCGTAATATTTTTCGCATTATTTTTACTATGCAGCGTATAGGACTCGCGCCTATGCGAGAATAGTTTCAAATGTAATATGCACGCATAATGTTTACTATACGGTGTGAGAATCATTTTTACACTTCTATAACAAGTCTTAGAATTTCTGAACTGGCAGTAAACTGCTATATTTTCTAGCACTGAATATTAGAATTCTGGCAATGAGTGTTAGAATTTGAGGCCGTATTTTTCTCCGTGTAGTTACATTAGTTACGCTGCTCCGTAACACCTTCGGTTGTGATTGTTACCTTTTATGCAGTTATTTTTGTTCGGAATACGACTTTCGCAATGTTTCGCTATGTTTTTGCAATCCTATTATAGTAATGCAGGGTGCATACACCGGGTGTCCCATTTTAATTTTACACCTGATTTATCGTGAAACATACTGCTTCGAATGATATCGAAGTTTGCATCGTTGGAACGCTAGGAAAGTTTCGTAACCCAATTTTTTTCGCACCTTCAGCCCTCAACTCATTCAAACATTTACCAGAATTTTTATTAGAGATATTCAGCCTAAATATGTAATTGAAAAGATTTGGGATGCTAACGAAAACAAGTAGAGAAAAAACAGAAAAAAGAATTTTCGTTGCATTCCAACGATGTAAACTTGAACATCGTCTGCTCCGATCAAGTATTGAGTATGATAAAACTCGTAGGGTTCGAATGGGGACGTAAAAAAAATATTTTTCGGTCCAAAGTTCAATATAGTGACGTTAAGATGGCTGACATGTTTTTTTAAAAATGGGATCATGAATTAATCTTTCACCAAAAAATTCGGTGAATAATGCAAACAAACCAAACAAGGATTAGATTCTTGCAGCTCGACAATTCCGTTACCACAATAACCCAAGTGTATAGCATGCGTTTGAGTTTATCTGGGTTTGTTTGGGTTGTCGAACAAACCGAAACAAACTCACATCCACATCTACACACTCACACTAGGGATGTTGAAGACTTTACCTTCTCATGGTACATTCTGGATAGCGTTGAAATAGTAAAACATTGTATCCTGACCTAAAAAAACTATGAACCTTATCAGTAAACTTTTCCTACAAAACTTATTAGTTTTGGCTTGACAATTTTTCTTGTGAAAACATTCCATTTTTAAAAAAACATGTCGGCCAACTTGCCGTTGCCATTATGAATTTTTGACGAGAAAATATTTTTTCAACGTCCCCCCTTTGCACCGTTAAAGTTTTATTTTCCTCAATACTTGATCGCAGCAGTTTTTTTTCGAGATAAAGCAGGTGTAAGATTGAAATGAGATTGAAATAGGAATATATATATATGCTGCATACATACATATCACACTTGTTATACATGTTATACAAGCATACATATACATATATATCATATGGTATTGAAGTTCGCATCGTTGGGCTGCAACGAAAATCATTTTTTTTCGTACTGCCTTTTTCTTTTTTGGTACGTTCAAGCTACGAAAATCACTGAAACATTTTTGAGGATCCTTGTTCGAAATCTATAACCGAGGCCCGCGCGAAAGATTTCATAGAATAATAATAACAAAGAAAGGGAAAAACCAACAAGAATTGTCGATGCATTCCAACGATGCAAACTTCGACGCCATATATATCTTATATATATATATGCATATATATATATAGGCATATGTATGCCTATATCCGTATGCATGTTATGTATGTATGTATAGGTAAATAGGGAGTGATAATGTTGTAGTTGTTGCTGGTTGATGGTGTTATTGATGGTGAAGTTGCATTCCATCGTTGGAATGCAACGTAGGTTAACTTTTGTTGTACCGATCTCGTTATTTTTGCCAACTTAGGGTACGGAAACTCCTCAAACGGTTTTTTTCATCCCCATAAGCGATCTACGATCTTAATCTATAAAAACATTATAGATTGTAGTATAAATGAAGGAATAAAAACAAATTGGATTTCTGTGCATTCCAACGATGCCAACTTCAACGTCATCGAAAGTATACGCGTGTGCATATGTATGCTGTTTATGTGCACGTGTAACAAACGTCGAAATAAATGTTTCGATACATTGAACCAAAAAGTGTACATCGCATGTCATCATGCACCTCGAAGTTCAGTAAGCAAACACACTTTCATTCGGAATTCTTGTCGACTCGCATCCGCTTCTCGCAAAACCGTTTTTTTCACCTAAATCCTTAGACGTCGTTCATTTCGCATATTCTCTTATCCTCGCGGACACAACTATCTTCTCGTAATTGCAACTAATTTTTTTCTCTTTTTCACGCACGGAAAAAGATTATTTCCCATAGTAAGGTTGTGTTTTTTTAGTTAGTTTGCTGTTTTCCATTGTGGTTGAAAACATGTTGACGGGGTCTTAAAAAAATCTTGATCCACGACATGCAGAGGCCCGCCAGGCCGCGCCATCGCCACCTCCTCAATGTCCTCGTCGCGATGGCGAAACTAGTTCGGACCATCCAGTTTTTCCACTCTCCTGGCCGAGCCTCACGAGCAAAGCAGCCCGTGTATGCACTGCAACGCCGGCCAACAGCATCTCCACGTTTCATCGAGTGTTCCACAACGACGCACGAAACCAGCAACTTGTTGCTTCTCGTATATACGTATATATGGGACAGGAATACATCGGACCAGTTCAATTCACGCATGGTGGGCTATCGGCACACCTGGCTGCTCTGAGGACTGTCCTTGCATTATTCTTCAACGCATCGTTTTGCTTTTGGGAATACGACGAGCCTTGGACTTGTGTCCGTGTTTGTGGGCACGTTCATGTGTACGGGTTTGTATACTCCAATGTGTCCATATAGACGCGGCACTTGGCGACTTTCGTGCTATACTTCTGATCTTTTTAATTCATCATCTCGCGTCCCATTCACCTGTCTCGAGTTCTATGCGTTTCTCGTTGAATGCTTCTGAAGATGTCCGATGGATTTTTCATTTTTCTCAATTACTTTCAAAATTGTAAGATACTCGAGGTCCGTCACTGTCGTCGAATTTGCGGGGTTAGGCTACTGTGGAAACGACGAACACTCGTTCGTTGCTCGTGATAACTCGAATTGAAACTGAAGGTTTCTTATTGAAGGTAAACTTATGATTACAACGATAGAACTGCTGGTAAAGGGTGTCTCAAAATGACCCGACATTTGGATTGATCGATAAACGTATTATTTATTTGAAAAGTACTGGTCTTTTAATTTTAATATAAATTACAAACATGGAAGTTATGTGTGGAACACAATATCCGATAAATGGCATAAACGACATCGACTTGGAAGACATATTCTTTCAACAAGATGGCGCAACCTTCCACACTGCGGGCGAAACAATGCAGTTATTGCAAACGAAGTTTCATGATCGTGTTATCTCGCGCCGCGGCGATGTCAATTGGCCACCAAGATCGTGCGATTTGACGCGATTGGACTTCTTTCTTTGGACTTTTCTGAAAGTAAAAGTGTATGCCAATGATCCACAGACCATTCCGGAGCTCAAAGGAGCAATTGGACGCGCCATTAATAAAATTAGTCCGCAATTGTGCCAAAATGTTATCGAAAATTTCGTCACAAGAATGAACATTTGCAAACAGGGACAAGGTGGCCATTTATCGGATATTGTGTTCCACACATAACCTCTATGCCTGTACCTTATATTGAAATACAAATATTCGTCCTTTTCTAATAAATAATACGCTTTATTAATAATGGAAATGTCCGTGGTCGGACGCTACTGTTAAAAAAGCACTGCTGAAAAAGTACTGCTAAAGGCTCTACTGCTGAAAGCTCCACGGCTACCAGGTGTAGAAGTATGAAATCGGAATTTGCCTATAGATGGTGCTAGCCATCAGTTTAGGGCCCGTAAGACCGCTTCTGCAGCACCATCATCTCCCTCTAACAGCTGACAAAGATTTTCAACACACAACAACCCTAGTTCCCTACACCAGTATATTTTTCTATATCATTAAACATGTCGAGTTTTGTGCCTACGAACTACGATTTGCGGACAGCATTGGTTTTCTGTTATCATTTGAAGAAAACTGCTGCAGAATCGCATCGAATGCTTGTCGAAGCTTACAGTGAACGTGCTCTTGGTAAAACACAGTGTTTCGAGTGGTTCAAAAAATTCAAAAGTGGTTATTTCTACGTGAAAAACGAAGAGCGTGGGAAACCACCGAAAAAGTTCACAGACAACGAATTGCAAGCCTTATTAGATGAAGATGATAATCAAAGTCAACAAGAACTCGCGGATCAATTGAATATGACGCAGAAAGCCGTCTCCATTCGTTTTTATCATTTTCAAACAACAGACGTGTAATTTTTACAAAAAAAAATTATTTTCATGCTTCTACATCTGGTAAAAAGCTCCACTGCTGAAAGCTGTACTGCTAAATAGACTGCTGAAACTAGCTTCTGACAGAGGGCTCATATAAGTCCCACTGATGGAGATTATACTGTACTTTTTGCGGTTTTTTGATGATTCTTTAGGACTTTTCTTAGAAAACTTACCTTGCTATCGGCGCCGTTGTGCTGCACTCGACGCATCTCGCCGACGTTTGTTTGGTTTTGTTTGGGTTGAGAGCAGTTGAGACTCTTCGGCAGTTCTGCTTTTAGCACTAGAGTCTATTTAACAGTCCAGTCTTAGTACTAGAGCCCATTTAGAACTAGAGCTTTTAGCAGTACCATTTAGCGGCAGAGCTTTTAGCAGTACAATTTTAGCGGTAGAGCTTTTAGCAGTACAGTTTTAGCAGGAGAATTTTTAACAGTTCTTTTTTAGCAGTAGAACCCTAGTACCGAAATGTCAGGTCATTTGGAGATACCCTCTACATGTGTACACAACACACATAGTATTTTTGTTGTCTTCTTAACTTCGTCCGGGCCAAAAATTTGTTTATTTAAATTTTCATCTCTGATGTCAACCTGCTCAATGCTCGCAATAAACAAAATAGAGTACTATTGAATTATGTTAGGGCGAGACCGTTATTTCGGCATTGATCCTCATACATGATAAACGCCGTTTTCTTTTTTCGTCTTGATTGCGTCCTGTCTCAAAATTTCGATATTCTATTTTTCATGGCGGATGTCAATGCTCGAATGATAGAAAATGGAGTACTTTTGAATAATGTCGGGTAGAGCCCGTTGTCTTGGCATTGAACCTAAACTATTTCGGGAAATTGAGTATACCGCCATCAAAACAAAAAGTGTCTCAAAACATCGGCCAAAAGCATTGTATATGGATATTGGTGTGACAGTGTCACATCATGAAGTTCAATTTTGCGTCGTTGGAATGCAACAATTTTTTCCTTTACTCTTCATTTCTTTAGATTTATCATTGTCCAAAGCATTTTTTTGCATATTGAGGAACCATCACAGTGTAAAATGTTCAAAAAATGATTTTTTCGGCATTATCCGATAGTACAGACGGTTATAAACATGGACCTAACATCGCCAATTCATCGTAAGCAGCCAATTTTTATAAAAACTCCGCACTCGAAACTTTAAACGTGTTTTTCTCAAAATGTCGCTTTTCGAAATGGTGTACACTCTCAAACGAAGAGTTTTCAAGGTATCCGTCTTGAAAGCTGTCGCAACATCCTTCACGCCATTCTTTATATTTCTATGGAAGTTTTGTTTTGTTTTTTTCTTAATCTTCCAATTTATTTTTAACGAAAATCTGTCGAAAATTGCGATATTTTTTTTACCATTTTTGTATTTTTCTATTTTCATCATTATCCAAAAGCTTTTTTTGCAAATTGTGGTCGTAGAGTTCTACTAAGAAAACATAGAAACGTTTCAACGATTTGCGCAGCGAAGATCGACGAAAAAAAAATCGAATTATTGAAGAGAATTAACTTTCGTTGCATTCCAACGATGCAAACTTCAATGTCGGTCGAAGTGCGCGTTCCTGTAGAACACGCGATCAGATCTCGAATGAAAAGAAAGTGGATAAAAAACCAGCAACAATTTTTATTAGTCTCTGGATTATTTGACAAATTCCAAGACGCAACGAGGCGCCGCGCCGTTTGGTTCTAAATTTCCGTAGGTTTCATTAATGTGCAAGAACCAGGAAGAATAACAGAAAAAGAAGTAATAGGGAAGTAAACTTACCAAGATCTTCGACCAGTCGAAGCATCACACCTCCGATGTGAAGTTCTCCTTTGACACGAAGACTCCTCTCGACCTGTAGATCGGTGACGTAGACGCGCAGTACCCAACTGCCGTCTACCTCGTGACCGTCCGAGTACATGATTTATTCGCCGATTTATCTCTTATTCAGGAAGGGCCGAAAAATGCAGCTTCGCAGACGCAAGTGCCGAAGTGAAAGCACAATCGGCAAAGTGAACGAAAACAAAAAAAATCGCACTCTCCTCACGCGTACGTAGGAACGCAAAAGTAGTAACTACGTCGAACACTTTTTCTCACAAGTTACACGTTCTTTTTTCCTTCTTCGATAATCCTTACGTCACGGTTTCTCTCCTGCTCCGAACTTTATTTATTTTTTTTTCATTCAGCGCACGGAATTCATAGCTGTCATCAGCCCCCGATCGTACACCTTGCGACTCTTCATTAACGGTCGCAATTCGCGCAGTTCGAAAGCCCGCGACGATCTACGAATTCATACGTAGCACGTACATGTATACGCGTGGCCACCCGCGCGAGCCTGTCACGCCGCTCGGCCAACCGTTCGAATTCCTAAATACCGTTGACGCGCGATCGACCGAGCGCGAAGGTAAAAATGGACGATGTTTTGTTATCGAACGGGAAAAATCACTTGTAGACGGGATGCGATATACGGATGTTGTGAGAGAACAGCATGAGCGGATCTTGTACGTGTTGAAAAGGAAAAAAAAACGAGGTCCAAAAGCGCACAGTGCGACCAATGCCGTTCCCCGGATCTGAGGGCACTGCGACGCTGCTTGCTTATCTCTCGTAAGCCAGCGCGTGTTGCCAACAACGCGCACTACGTGTGTGCGTGCGCGCGCGCGCTGCCGGATGATAACGACGATAACCACGAAATACGAAGAAACTTAAGAACGAATAGGAAAAAAGAAGAATCGCAGAACGCGGAGGTGTCTCACGAGGTACCACTACACGAGTGGGGGGGATGGGGCAAATAACGTGAAGAGGAATTCGAATCGTCGCGATAGATCGTACTCGTGGTGCGGATCGTATGATACACGATCGCTGGCAAAGCCGGTACTAGCCGCTTCACTCCGTCACTCCACACTGGTCTCGCGCTCCTCCGCTGCTACTTCCCGGCCCACTCTTTTACCGAGAAATATAACCATTTACCAGCGACGCGCGCTCTCTTTGAGCCTCGCGAGTGTGCGCGCGCAGCCTCTGCCTTTTACCACCGCCAGCAGCGTACGCGCGGAGTCGTCGTGCCTCGTCCCGAATCGCAATTTTGAGTCACCCCAGCGCCCTCTTCGCGTGCAACGAACGAACATAGTACAGCATACGTGTAAGGGACCTTACAGGTTACCGGTCCGCTACTCGTCGCACATGTCGCTTCATTTGTCATTCGAGACGCCAGGCGAAATTGTCCCTCGCCTCAAATAAAAACTATACTCGAGTGTGTTAGGAGCATAGCAAGGAGATAAGGAAAGCGTGGCAGTTTGTTGCTTTGTCAGGTACTCGGGCAAGTTCGGTATTCGCTGGAGCTCGTTTTCTTTCGCGACCAACGTGCATCGGCCCTCTTGGCGATTTGGCGGGTTTGTTGAGATGATAACGAACCACGCGGTTTCTGCATTTCTTCCAGTCTGATACTGTAGAGACGATGGTTTGTAGTCATTTTTTTCTCATAACTTCTTTCTCTCGACTTAGTGCTTTATATTTACAATAAAATTATAGTATTCGTCTAATTGTCTTGGTCTTGTACGTTTTTCTTTAAATAAACATTTGTATCGTAAGTATAAAATGTAGATTCCAACGAATCAAAGAAAAAATGGTTGATTTGATTAGTAATAAGATGTAAAAGTAAAATTGAAATAAAATAGCCGAATAATTCTAAGTGCTGTGACATTGGGCCTTTCTACGTTGGTATGGAAGAAGGATATTGTTTATTCCTATCACAATAAGCAAAAGGGTATGGAAGAAGGATATTGTTTATTCCTATCACAATAAGCAAAAAGGGTTCGGTATGCTTTAAGGCAAGGTAAAAGATATGCTACGTGAGTGCGAGAGAGAAAGCTGAAGTTTTTTATCGAGATTCCTCAAAGATGAATAATATTCAGGGCGCAACAAAATCGTCAAGCTCTGCGTCTGTCAATTCTTCAGGATTGGATGCTTTTGTTTTCATAAAAAATTGTACCACCTATGAGAAAATTGGGTTTGAACATTTGTGAGGTTATGTTGATGTAGTACATTCCCTTGAACCAAAAGCCACGTGCATGGAGACTAGATACCAGAAGACCAAACTCCCGTGCAAAGCCACTGAAAAAAGCGTCCCCGAAAATGGCTCCAACATAGACGGCGCTGGGGTGCTGCGGACGTTATGTATAGTAATATATTGGTCGACGAGGTGAAAGTGATTGGATAAGACTAACCTTACGACAGACCGAGCGTGACAGCAAACGTCAAAATTTCGGGCGATCACCGCTCGGTAATTTCCCCATGTCCATTTGAAGAAAAACATTTTTTCGAAAGCGAGAAAAGGTAAGTCTTTTGTTTAAGTATACTAAATATTCCGACTGAAAACTTTGTCGCCCGTACAGTAATTTATTCAATAATTGATGACAAAATAAATTTCCTTGTTCACTGAGAGTCTGAATAGAAATTAGTATTTTTTTCATGATATATGTTACGAATATTATACCGTATCCGATAATTGAAAAATATTAGCAGTTTTTCATTCTTGTAATTCGATTTCAGTGTGTGCAATATGGTGAAAGTGTGCACTCTACTTTGGTCGTACATACTCGTTTTGTACTCTGAAAAATGACACAAGAATTAAAAACGAAAGTGTTTGATTTTAAAAACTATGCTTTATCTGTGCTGTATGCGTATTAAGGGAGCTTTACAGTGTGAAATTTTCAAAAAATCGATTTTTTTTTTGCTTTATCGAATAGTATACACTCTTCCGAATATTCCCTGAAATTTTCATGCCGAAATTCAGATTATTTCGGTTACTGTACAGCATTTCTTGGAAGAAGGCAACGGAGCGCTACAGCTACAGCGAAACTTTGAACGCGTTTTTCTCGAAACAGCATTTTTCAAAACGGTGTCCAACTTGGAGGGCAGAGTTTTAAAGCTATCGAGTTGAATTTTTTACACAATATTCTTAACGTCATTGTTTATCGTGCTATGGAAGCTTTTTTTTTTTTGACATCTTCCTATTTTTTTGTAAAAAAAACTGCTAAAATCGATACTTTTTGTTCAAACCGGCGCCATTTTTGCAAAAAAAAAAAAAAAAAAAGCCTCCATAGCACAAAAGCCAATTATATACCGATCAATAATCTTTTTGTGTTTTTTGTTTCAGATCAAAATTGTGACCCCCAACGTGGACACCACATCCAAGTGCATTTTCTGCAACAATTGTTTCATCATTTTTATAGATATTAATTAATAAATAAATCGATCTTTAAAAAATTGTTTTGTATTCTTCAATACCCAATTAATATACAAAAAAAAACCAGACCGATTAGATTATTTTTTCTTTAAAAAAAAAAATCGCGAAAAACAGCGATTTTTCGGGCTGTCACACTGGAAAGCTTCCTTAATCAAATACCGTATCACTTTGTCTTAAATTTTATTACAGCGATACAGAACAGCGATTGCTCAGAGTTGAGTAACATTTAGGACAAAAAAAAGTCATCAAGGTTTGCGCAAGTGAATTCTACGGAGACGGATGCTCTGCTTTTTTCCTTTAAAAAACTTGACCATCTATAAGGCAACTATTCGAAAAGTTGTGAGGTTATGTTGACCTTGTTCATACTCTTCGTAGTTTTCCTAATTGCTGAATAAACGAGGGTCAATGGGGCAATATTAAGGGGCTATACCAGTGTGAACGCTGAAAATTTGGGTGATGTTCGGGAATTTTTTGGAAGAAAAGTACTCAATCAAATGTTTCGGAAAATTAAGAATATATTTGGTTATATTTGACCTATATTATATATTTCTTTCATAGAAAAATATTGAGATCCAAGCGACTTATGCGCTGCCTTCGGAGGTGCAAAAAAAAAGTTCCTCCACTGCTGACATGATCACGGCCGATTGAGTAGCCGAAACCGAAAGAGGAAAAAATGTCATCGAACTGGACGGTATTCCCTGTACACTATCGTCGGATTTTCGAAAAATAATAAAATCTACAAAAATGGCGTAGTTATGAAAAAAGTCTGTTTTCTTGCCTATAAAATGGTCGTTTTTTTCAATGCCAAATCGTCAATTTTCATCCAATCAAAAATATCCTACGTCATTGTAGAGTAAATATATTCAAGAGTACACAGTTCAAATTTCAAGTCAATCGGATAATTGCTGTTTGAGTTACAATGTCGGCAAATTTGCAAAATCTCAATTCGAGAAAAACGCGTTTAAAGATTCAACTGGGGCATTTTATACATACAAGCGGTTCCTCTTTAGAAGGGTGCGATTCGGGGAGTATCAGAGATACGGTCTTGAAATTTTTACAGGATATTCTTGAAAGTATAAAGTGTCGAAAAAGGCAAAAGAAGCATCAACTTTTTAAAAGTGTTACACTGGTAAACCCCCTTAAGGCCACGTATCACACTTTCAGACCACTTCGAAATTTAGGACCATGATTTCAACCAAACAACACAATCAATTGAGATGCAATTGATCGTGTACATGCGATATTGTTGCAGAAGGAGCGTGACGGGTGACATTTCTCCAAATTTTGAAAAAAACTTTACAGATTGTAGTTACTATAGGATGAATTGGGAATTACTGACTGACGTACCGAATTCATGTACAGTCCAAGATCGTTAGGGTCTCGGTGGTGAATGAACACATATTGAGCGTTGTTTCAACTGATTTTATGGAAGAATGACGGATTGGGGTTTTGAATTTGCACATAAAACTGGCAGAATTGTACCAACGAACCTCAAAATGTTATCGACAATTCTGAAAATCTAGTGCATCAGTTCTTCCATTGGCGGTGATCCCTTCATGGTAACGTGGACGCATATAAACGGGTCATATACAGACTTACGGTAACGGTTGGCTATTAGGCCTTTGTTCCTTACTGCAGTGTGGGTAGCATGTAGATTCCTTTTTGGTTGATAGTATCGATCGTTACCATCGGCCGTTGGTATCGAGGTTCCGCCGGTCGGTAAGGTAGGAGGCAGGAAAAGAATGCTACCGTTACGATTCAGCCACAGTGACAGACTCTTCAGTAGAGCTATGCTGCTGTACCCTGCTTTGGACGCGCCCGGTGTTAACACGTTAGGCCACAGTAACGGGTATAAAATGATGTGCGAATTTAACCATTTTTTTCGTATGAAAAAGTAATTCACTCATAAAATTGATTACACATCTATTTAGTATGAATATCAAGCGGCTAGAATTTTTTTTTTCGATGTACAAAATCGCCGTCTGCTCGAAACTTCTCGAAACAGCTTTTTTCCAATTGGCGTGACAACTAACTTTAACAATTTTCACTCGATTTACTTCAAATTTAAAAGTTATGTTCCTAATTGCATTTCGCAGAGAAGTACGTACGGAATTTCTGATTAATCGAAAACTTTTTATTTTATGAGCAGTTTATGAGCAGTTATAGCGAAATTTTTCACTGAAAATTCATTTCTTATGTTCAAATACCTACAATTTTTGAGTAAAACTATATTTTTTAAATTCCGTACGTTCTTCTCTAGGTATTCTAATGTAGATTGACGAGAATATTTGTTTTTTGGTCTAGGTAAAAAATTGTGGATCCTAAATGTCAAGCCGCGGAGCGCCTAAAAAAAAGATAAAAGAAAATATTAGTAGTCGGCCATTTTGTACACCGAAAAAAATAAATATTTTTTCTAACAGCTTGATCATGGAGACTAGAGTAAAGGAGCCCGAACGCAATGCTGGCGAGATGGTTGTGAAAGTGATGAACGCTCCGCGGATTCTACCCGCCTGGCGGCGCTACCACTGCGGGCTCCGTCCGCGCGGTGATTTTGAATCGTCGATCCGCAATTTGTCGTATAATTGTTTCTTATTAGCGCAGCTTGTAATACTGAAGAGTAATATTGACTTGATATGGTTGCACATGCCGATGTCAATATTTGTCAATATTTTCGCTAATTCCCGTATTAATTGCATAAACATAATATTAAGGTTCACTTCTTATCTGTATGGATGGTCTTGTTCTGTTTCGATTTTATAAATACTTTTAATACCGAAATATCACTCAACGATGCGTAACAGCGTAAACTGTATGTAACTGACATATATGTAATACTCACATATATAGTAATTAGCAGTAATACGTCACTGTATGTATGTCACAAAACTGCTAAGCCGGTCCTCACGCACCTATCCTATCCGCCTATTCTATCCACCACCTATCATATTCCGTACCAGGCGCTGGTATCGCTTGCGGATATTTTTCGAACTACAAGATCTTTCATCACTTTGACGATCCACTTTTCGACGATTCCGCCATATGCGTTCGGGCTCCTTTACTCTAGTCTCCATGAGCTTGATATTCATACTAAATATGTGGGTAATTCATTTTATGAGTGAATCATTTTTTCATACGATTTTTTTAATTCACACGATTTTATACTCGTTACTGTGACCTAACCCGTTAAGTGGTTCATTCACAGTCCTGCATGCGGGACGCCGCGCCGGCCCGCGGTGGGCGGAGCTTGTAGGACGTGCCGGGCATCCTGCAACGTCATGCCGGACGTCGCGCTGGGTGAAAAGACATATACAATTCAGCTACGACTTGGTGGCTGGTGCGACGTCCTGCATGCAGAACTGTGAATTAGCCACTTTAGGGTCTAGGGGAAACGTTCTATACATTGTAACGCGTGTCACTGCAACCGCTTGCGAGAAACGCTGAAACGATAGTAACCGCGTAGCGGCGAAATGTGAAACCGCCTCAATCAGACGGTTACTGCGACATGTGGACCACATGTCTGGTCGTAGTTTGAAGCGTCTCGAAGCAAACAATTACAAATTCTGCAATAACGTCGTGACCGAGTAAAAGTTTCGTCGCGTGTGATACATGGTGCACGCGTTCGGCCGGTAAAAAACCTACGGCGAAACTTTCTCCTAAACGGATCACATTTCGGACAAAGGAAGAGAACGACGTTGTTCGTCTTTCAACAGACGGGAAGATGTTTCTTTTCTTTTTTCTGAAGTATCAGCGGTCTCGAAGAACACTGGGAATCTGCACAGAGACCGTCCATAAGTTACGTTATTTTAAAAGGGGGGCGGACACTCTGGTCTTTGGATGATATGGTAACGATAGTTGAATTAGGTAACGCAAGTCGGATAGGATGGGTTCGGAGGAGGGAGGGGGGTCTAAAAATCAACGACAAATCGATGGTCCAGTATATGGACGACCCCAAATCAACTATCTCTCTCGAACTCATGGTCATTCGGTCGGTCTGAGTCACATAGCGGCCGCGAAAGGCCTCCATGGGAGTACGGAGTTAATCACGCGATGAATATTTATATTTAAGGCCATGTGTCACGCCGACCGAGCCGCCACGGGGGCGACAGAGATAGCTGATTTACAGATTCCCAGTGTTCTCCTAAACGGTGGATTTTTTGGAAAAGAGAAAAGAAACCTTCCGCTCTGTTGAACGACGAAGAACATCTTTTTCTTCGTTTGTCCGAAATGTGATCCGTCTGAGAGAGAACTTGGCAGTAGGATTTTTACCGATTGAACGTGTGAGTTATGTCCTTAAAGCACGGTCTTATATACGAGTCTGGAAGCTCCGACGGATGAGGAGGGTCGCTTACTGGCGAAAATTTTTTAATACACTGGCCGCTAGGGTCGCTGCTATCTTAAGGATGTTGAGTCCCAAATCGCAAATGATGATCAAATTCTGAAAATTTGGTATGTTTTTGTATGAAGTATTTCAGAGATCGTGTAAGAATTTCACGACAATTAGGAAGCTCGTTATTGAACAATTAACATTCACACATTAAATGCTGTCTTATGGAAACTGATGTAACTTTGCGATAAGTTTTTTTTTACCTCAATTTTGTAATATCTATAATATACTGAAAGCAACGGAAACAAAACGAAGTTTATTGGTAAATTTTTTTTTATTCCTTTTAAAAATTGTTCTTAACAAAATGTTAATTTTTTAATAACGAGCTTTCTAATCGTCGTGAAATTTTAACACGACCTCTTAAATACTTCATACTAAAACGTACCAAATTTTCAGAATTTTCTTATCATTTTTTATTTCAACTCTTAAGGAGGTTGAAGTAATGATGATAGAATTCTGAAAATTTGGTATACGGAAAAAAATGATTCGTCAAAATTAATAGTTGGTATTTAAAATTACTGAGGAAAGATGAACATAATGCAGTTTCACACTGTAAACCAATCATGTTACAGAATTTTTAGGAAAAAATAATGGATCATACGTGCTTTTTTACTATTCGAACCGATGGAAATGCAGGTTTAAACTGTAAAAAATCATAATGATCACCGCGATAAAGTAAACTGTCGAATTTACAAAATAAATATAAAATATTCGCCATACTCAATGCGTAAAATATACGGAGTACCTTTAAAAAAAAAGTGAGATTAGACTGGTAATCACTGATTTGAACCATAAAATTCTTCAACAAGCAAATGTTAAAAATGAGTTTAAATTCTATTGAAATTTGATATTGTCTTCTGAAAAATGTGGTGTGAGTTTAAATTAAAAACTGCAGCGTACACCTTGCAAATTGTATGGTAGCTCGGTATTATTTAATACGTACAGATCGAATTTTTACAGAGAAAATTGTCATTTCTTAACAAATCGGCCAAAGCATATTTTGATAACGGGTTGTTGAATACTAATACGGATATTTGAATTTATTAGTGTGATTACATGAAAAAAATTTCAAAGCGCTCAGTAGAAGTTACAGCCGACATTGCGCGGTACACCGCGTGTACCTCGAATTTTTACAATGAACACTGTAAACGCGTGGATGCGTTAGCCGCCACGAACGTGCAGGTTACGTCTACGTAAGCGCTGCACGACTCGCAGTGTGTACCCTAAATTTTTACAATGTTTTGCGCCTAAATCAACAAAGAAAAATTCTATCACGTGGTCGCCCTCAGTCTTGACATCTACTCAATGCTCTTTTGGATCTCATGGCGTAAAGTTCTCGCGCAGTGTCTTCGAGAAACGACAATTAATTATAATCAATGTAAAAACGGACACACACAGTGAACAAGGACACACTGTTAGTGAAGAAAAAGTGCCCGGAAAGATTTGTTGCTGTTGAAAAGAAGACGAAAAAACGAAGTAGGTATTGCATTTGTACTTTTCCGTCTCGCTTTCACGTATACATTTTGTCTTGTGCGACTTTTGCCTTTTATATAATGCCCGTACACGTTGATTTATTGGAACTTTGCAATTAGTTTAACGCACTTGTTTATTTATTTGATAACGATCATACATTCAGATCTATCACCCTATGTTAATAATGGTTTTCTTGAGATTCTGAGAGCGGGACAAAAGGCGAGGAAGGAATAATAGAATACTAGACAAAGCGCATGGGGATTTCCCCCCGCCCCCACCCCATTCTATTTCACAGTGTAAAAATTTGGCAATGAAGTCGTTCATTTTATAACATTTTTAAATCTAAAAATTCGTGGATCCGCTCGATTACTTTTAACAGTTTCATATAGTAAAAATTCGCGAGTCGGTCCATCTACTGTTTACAGTTTCACATTGTAAAAATTCGTGAGTCGGTTCATCGACTGTTTACAGTTTCACATTGTAAAAATTCGTGAGTCGGTTCATCTACTGTTCAGAGGTCCACATTATAAAAAGTCGTGAGTCGGTTCATCTACTGTTCACAGTTTCACACTGCGAAAACTTATCGATTGCTTAGCATAAACTCAATAGTCCTGCAGTTCTTTGTGTGAAACGTGGCGTGCACTTTTTAGAGTTTTACGTAGCAAATATCGAAGATTTTGTACCAAGAGGCGCTATTGATGTGAGACACAGTACATTTTGATGGGATTTCCATCAAAATTTACAGGATTTTTTTTTCCGTGTATGTTTTTACATGAAGTATTCAGGAGGTCGTATAAATGTCATGACGATTAAGAAGCTATTTATTGAACACTTAACATTAACATGTTTCATAGGGATTCAACATCCTTAAAAGAGTTGGTGGCGAAGTGCGGTACGGGGGCAGACGGAGGTATTGAAAAAAGACAGAGCTAATCGCCGCAATACTCTACATCTGCCTGTCTCCGTAACACCTCATTTGAATTATTGGTTCTGCAGTATATATATATATATATATATATATATATATATATATATATATATATATATATATATATATATATATATATATATATATATATATATATATATATATATATATATATTGTATATAACCAATATATATTATATATATATATTGGTGGTATATCTACCAATATAGCTAATTATAATGAATAAAATTAAGCGGTGAACCAACTCAACAAGCCGCCGAATCTAATTCAACCCCAAGCGTGGCTATAACTTAAATGTTAGAAAACTGTCTTATTCATGCAATGATAATCGTGGTCGCACGGATAGGGTGCTGAGCTACCGTTTTTTTTTTTTTTTTTGAAGGAGCTGAGTTCGATCCCCGAAGAGTGGGCTTGTTTCGAAAAATTATTTTTGGTGGTTATGTTCAACTGGAGTAAGATTGCAGCGCCGCGTAGTCTCAATTCTCAACGAATATTTTCGTCAGTAAGCGGCCTACCCCACGGTCTTATATACAGGTCTGGAAACTCCGACGATTTGGATGGTTCGCTAAAAAAAAATATTTCTTTCTCGTAGCTGCCACCAGTAGGGCGCTACTGGTAGATCGGTGCTCTTGAAGAGACAGAAACAGATTGTCGGTCTCTTTGTAATAACCTAAGCGAATTTTGCGAATTAAAACACCTTACCACTTTAAAGCAATACCGGAGTACATACTTCATATTGTTAATTTATTCTCGAATACACCCAACCTCCAATACCATACCCCAAATGTGTAATATCACTGAGCGAGTACTATATTATATCAGTATATACATAAATATCTATTCTCGCTATATATATATATATATATATATATACTCGAGAGAAATGAAATCGCACATGTAAATACATTTTGAACAAAATGCAGTGCGCAATTTCGGGGTTTGTTGTTGTCCTTTTGGTTTTTGATGTTTTGATATAATTGGATGAGTATTGCAATAACCTTCAGCCTACATTTAAAAAATAGCGGTTTTTTTTATTTGAAAATAAATGATTTAATTCAAAATATATTCATATGTGCGATCCCATTGCTCTCGAGTATATGTATATACACATATCACTTTTGTGCCTTTTCTTTACTTCAAAACCGACTTGAAAAACCGACAGACCATTTTTCTTAATCAACAGAGTATTAAGACAACGCCAAGAGATTCGGCTCGGAGACTTACACATAGCTGCTTATTACGAATCCATCAACTCACCCAGGTACCTAAATGAAGGCATATAAACAACAAATTGTTATATATGGAAAAAGATTCACAGATGATGCGTTCGTAACATTTTTTTTTATTAACAAGTTGGGGAATTGGGGACAATTACAACAAGAAAACCGCCAATATTTGCGAAATTGTTTGCATCGAATTTTTATTGTGTGCACAACTTGGAGTTTTTTTTTAACGACGAATTTTTTTTTCCTTATTACATTTGCTTGGTAGGTTTTCTGTCTCATTCTGAGTCTTACATAATATACGATTGCGTAGGATAGAATTTCAGAAGCGTGTGCCGTGCAAGGAAACGTGAAGGTGTACGTTTCTAGAACCTCGTCGAGGGTTAGCTCGAATACATTTTTAAGTGATGCATATTTCGCAAACACCCCTTCGACATGCTGAATAAGACGATAGAAGTACAGATTTGCATGAATTAAGCCACCGTGAGACTTGATATTCGTCAACAGCGCCACTGAAGATGAATGCGACGCATGCGACCGAATGGCTTTTTCGCAGAACACGCAGGACTTGAATTTTTTTCAAAACTTGTTTGCAGAGATAACCTGTAATCATTTTGAGTATTCTCATATTTGCACATTATGTCAAAGGGTGAAAATGCAAGTAAATATTGCTCATCGGATTACTGCTAGCGACGTCCATTTCCACGGCTCCAGTGTCCCAATCCACTGATTCAGAATTACGCCTTTGAGGACCAGCAATCTGTGGTATGCCATGGCCGAGAAAAGGAAATCCAGCAGTCTGCCCCCATTTGTTTTCCTTGTCGCCGTCGTCATCAAATTCCGTCGGAATGGCTGCTGTACTCAACTTCGGATGCTTGTAGGGAGTCTGTGATAAAAAATAGGAAGAATGTTTGTAATTCTTTTAGGTTAGAAATAACATTTCTATAGTAAAAGAATGCAAGAAAGATATACGGGCAAAATTTATACCGAGAGCGTGGAAGGGAGAGTGAGAGAGAAGTAGAGGAATAGGCAGATACAAGTAAAGCGGAGTGTATGAAAAAAAAACTTGGAAGAAAAGATGAATGAAGATGAGCAAGAGGACAACTGTAAAACTAGAATCATTTACTTAAGGGCGACAGAGAACGGGGAGGAAAAGAGAAGTCCGAACTAACAGAGAATAGGCAAAAAAGCTCTTGTCGGTGATGGCATATGAAAGAGCGAAGCAAAATGGAGCGGACTGTTCGATGAAGGGCAAGAAATAATTGCGGAAACGAATCGATCAAATATAGCCAAAAAAGGAACAATAAACAAAACAGTGAGCGTGTGCGATGAAGAAATTTGAAATGACGACCCAGCACAAAGGAGGGAGAGAACGTGAGAGAAAAAAGTATAGAACGTACCTTTGCAATGATCTCTCCATTTTAACCATATTTAATCCACTCGCGCTGTATGCATTGGGCGTTGAAATGCTTTTCGCATACAACGTGCGTAGGCCGCTACTGCTTATGCCCAGGAATTGCGGCTTCCCATTTTTTTAACAGTTCGATATCTTTTGGCACACGAAACACCGATCGTTTTGTTTTTTCACTTTTATTACCCGTCTTACATCCAGGTACAACGCACGAAGTCGGCATGATGAGCAAATAAATGTATACAAAGAGCTGCTCATGCACGCAGTAACGGAGAAGGAGAATAGGTTATGTCTATTACCCACGCTCCGGCACTTATTTCGTACAGCGCCAAGTAGTGGCAGCATTGTGAAAGAAAAAAATTTATTTAACAGACCTTCCCCCCACCACCGTAAATTTCAAGGAGTTTCCAGACCTGTATATAAGGCCGTGGCCTACCCCCACCATGCGAATTCTGGCAGAGTTTCCAGACCTCTATGTAAGACCGTGCCTTAAAGCATACTCCCTTGCGATCACACACAGAATCTCTGCACGAGTCGGATGCCAGTCGCCATCTAGCGCTGAATCAGTATAGCTTTCACAGAGCAACTGCATTATCCACCAATGTGCTTAGCCATAGTCGTAATTCGCATCGCCCGCGGTTATATTATGCCGTACTAGGAGGAAATATGGAGAATTACGAAAACATTTAAACACGAAAGAAAAAAATTACCCGATGAAGTAAATCTCCAATAGATTCCAATGTTAGCACAACTGAAACTCAGTAAAATATTGCCGCCCAATCATCACGGGTTTTCGGCAGTTTCGCTGTGCTTTCGTGCAGATATTAAAAAATGCAAGTAATATCAAAACAAAAGAAGAGCTGGGAATATATTTTCATATAGTAGTGAGGAACATGTTTATTGGCAATATAACTGAGGCCATTCTTAAAATCGTGGACAACTTTATTTCATTGTTATGAGAAAAATGTTTTTACAGAAAATCAAAGATTTGGTTTATTTTACATAGTCTCTTAAGCTTCTAGCGTGGATCCCATATTCACACGTATCCAGGCCATCCTTATGGCTAGGACCCGATTAAAAATCCACCTAAATATTCAATAAAAAAGTTATTCATGTAATTTTTGTAAAAGCCAATAGTACTTTTTTATTCAATTTAAGCATGAATGCACATGATATTTGCACGCAACATTTTCCAATCTTACCGCTTTCGCATTCCGGAACGTTCTTGGCCAAATCACAATCGGATTTTTCAGTATTGAATACCATGCCGGCAGGACATGCTTTGACCGTTCCACTACTAAACAATGCGCATTGAACGTACAGCCCACAGTTGGCCGGATACGCAAGTTTTCCGCTGGAAAAGCCGGAACACCCGGGAACTTCGTCGAACTGAAGAATCGAAAAAAGAAATCGTGAAAATGATAGCTATTATTGTTATAAAGAAATCACCGCACTACTTATATGCAATTTTTGTCTTCCCCATAAAACTCCTTCGAAAATGCATTCACCTGATCGTTTTTAAATCGAATTAACTAACATTTTCATAAAATCAATGTTTTTGTAAATTAATTCTATCATTCCAGTTATGTATTTGAAGTGGATTTATTTACTTGCATCAAGATCTACTTAATAACGTCGAGCAATAACATTTTATGCATGCTACTAATAATGTTGGTTTTTGTGTTATTTACTCAAAAAAATATGAGGTCGTATAGGCTAGATGGGGGTATTGTTTAAATCGGTTTCGAAGGCATATTTATAGATGTGGTAGTAGGCTGTCTGGCCAAAATGTGGCACAGGGCCCGAGGTTTCTCCTGCAAGCCATTGATACTCAGTTACGCATTTTGTGATCTCTACGCGTAACATCCTCTCGTAGATATCGCAGTGGTGGTTATAGAAAATATTTATTATGATTTTTTACCATTGCGGATCGTTAACACATAGATCAATACGTATTTATTCTATCGGCCAGAAACTACCTAGCTATAGTGCAGTTTCTTATGGAAAGAACTTCATAATCGTTGTCCTGTTCATTCGCATTCCGCACTCAGATAGATATAGGAAGGCAAATATGATAGCACGCAAATGCAGTAAAATCCTTAAAATTCGTTCGAGAATGAATAATTAGGGAAATTATAATCGCTTGAGAAATATATGTGATAGCAAGCAGCTAGTTATGTTTCATGAATGCGTTTTACATGTCCATTTAATGAACGTGACTCGCAGCCGTTCCTGTTTTGATAATTGACAGATTCCAAACAACAGAATCGAACGATTCTGCGCACATATAAAATCGTACTTCATGATATTACAATTTTTTTATTCACTTTTACAATGAAATGCACGCACCTATGCCTAAGGGAAGGGTTTTTCATGGCTCGGTTTGCAAGACATAAGGGTTCAAAAATGGGCTAGTTCTCGAATGTAATACTGTAATAAATTGTGTTATATACATACACACACCCATATATATTGAACATTCCACGCCATTTCACCCAGCCCGTGATCTCGGCCATTTTTTATTTTCCTGATTTTGTATTGTACATTTGTACCCCATAAAGTAATATCCACACCAATTTTTAGATTTTTTTCATTTTTAAGCATACGTTTGTGGAGAAATATTTAAAAAATTATCAATTACCAATGTTAAGGTTTTTTTGCTTCTACAGTGAAAACTATAAAAAAAAAGATTATTGCCTTTTTCATTTCTTTTTCAGAAAATTTTCTAAAATAGCGTGATCCATTCTATGATTTTTAAGACTAGTCTCGTCGGGGGCCCATTTTTCCTTCTATTTTTTTTCGAATTAATGAGATTTTTTTAGAAGATTTTAATGATTTTATTCTCCAATAATGCCATAAATAACTTTGTGATTTGCAATGCCGCTTCGACAGGTCTGAAACGGTTTATTTTTTATTTTGCTAAATGTATCGAAAGAAAAATTCAGCATAAGAAATAATAATTCCTCGAAAATGAAATAATTTTGAATAAAAAATAGTTTTTTTTTCTTCGAAAAAAAATAATTTCAAATAAAAATTATTCGTATTTTCGTTAAATTCAGCAGAAATTGAAAATAAACCGTTTCAGGCCTGTCGAAGCAGAATTTGAAATCACTAAATCATTAATAGCATTATTGGATATTAAAATGATAAAAATCATCTCAAAAAAATATGATTAATTAAAAAAAAATAGAAGGAAATTTGGGCCCACGATGCGACTAGTCTTAAAATCCATAGAATGGGTGCCCCTATTTTAGAGAATTTTTTGAAAAGAATAAAAAAAGGTGTTTTTAAAAATAGTTTTCACTTTAGAGAAAAGAAAAAAGTTGACATTAATCAGTGATCATTTTTTAAATATTTTTAACGAAAGCATGCTTCAAAGTGAAAAAAGTTTCATATCGACATTGGTTGATATCTCAATTAGTTCCGGAGTAATCAGCGTTTAAACGTTTCCAAAACTTCGAAATCGACATTTTTAGAAAAATTATAAATCCTGAAAAAAAGATAAAAATCCAAGAATTGTTGTAAATACTCCTTTCATGGGGTATAATTTTACAAAAAAAAATCAGGATAAGAAAAAATCGTTGAGGCCATGGGCTAGGTAAAATGGGGTGGAATATATGAGGTATTCCAAAGGATTTCGAACGGCCTGAAAGCGTGACCTTCAATCCTTTTCAAAGTTGGTGATATTTTTGTATCATATATTTTAAGTACGTGGCATTTTTTTCACGTTTTTATCGGCTCACTAACTCGGCTAACTCGAAAATAATATTTTACACGTGCTAAAATTTCAAATGATCGTATCGTAGTTGTCTTCTCGTCGTACGAAAAAATGTCTTCTACAAAAAAGATGCGCTTGTTTATGAATTATTTTGAAAAAAAAAAAAATCCAATGTTTCCAAGTACAACACTAAAAAAAAGAAAAATCTTTAATTAAATTTTTTTTAACCCCAATGACTAGGTTGATCCTGCCGAAATTTACACTGAATTTTCTTTTATTAGTGTAAAATAACATGTGTAAGTTTCATTTTGGGCTGCGCTTGCGTTCAGTTAATATCGTCGTCTTAAATTTAATGGGAAATTGTTTTTGTTGAACAACCCGGCGATTTACGATTTTTAAGCAAATATGGTAATGATTAAACTTGTAGGAAATCGAGTGCTTTACAACTTTGGTCATTACAGTTTTTTCTCTACCATCGATATTTTTCGAACTAAACCTGATGACAGCGGCTATTGCATTGCAGTGAGCATTTGCGAGCATTTTTCGCTGAGATATCGGCCTTTGAATGAAAAAACGTCCTTTTGTCTTCCGTCATCGATATCTCAGGAACTAATGGTCGTACGGGAATTCGATCGGTAGTTTTGGAAATGTGAATACATACTCTACAAGCTCTGATTATTATTGTAGTGAAATTTTTATTTTTTTTATTTTTGCCATCAGTTTTTAAAAAGTACAAAAAAACGTTTTCTTGGTTTTTATAAAATCCACCGCGACTTTGCAAATATTGCGATGAACACTAATGTTTATGGATGGTCATTCAGCTCAATATGTCCCCAAGAGCCATGCAAAATTCCAAATTGGTCGGTTCATCGGTCTTTCTTGCCCGGTTGACCAATATTTGAAAAAAAATTAAAGCAGCAAGTTTCCTCCTCAGACATAATTTCATGATTATTAAAAGGGAAAAAAAACTGTTCATTACTTTTCGTACATTGGGTATTGAGTACGCATTAAATGTCGAAAAAAACCCTGAAAATTATATTGACTAAAAATTTTTTTTTTATAAAAAAGATGTTGAAAATTTTTTTAATAAAAACATGTTGAAATTTTGTTTTTTAATCAAAAGATGTTGAATTTTTTTTTTTAACACTGACATTTTTTTTCAAATCAACCTGTACCGCCAGCATTAGAATTACCCAAAGCGTACGTAGAGTTACCCAAAGCGTGCCTCCACGTGGTACGCTTTGGGTAATTCTAATGCTGGCGGTACAATGTTGATTTGAAAAAAATGTCAACATATAAAAAAAAAAAAAAATTGGAAATGGATTTTTTTATTGAAAAAAAATTTTCAACATTTTTTTCGAAAATTTTTAGTCCATATGATTTTCAGGTTTTTTTCCAACATTTAATGCATGCTCAATACCCAATTGTACGAAAAGTAATGAAAAGTTTTTTTTACTCTTAATAATCATGAAATGATGTCTGAGAAGGAGGAAACTTGCTCCTTTAATTATTTTTCCAATTTTGGTCAATCGGGCAAGAAAGACCGATGAACGGATCAGTTGGGAATTTTGTATGGTTCTTGGGGACATATTGAGCTGAATGACCGTCCATAAACATTAGTGTTTATCGCAATATTTGCAAAGTAGCGGTGGATTTTATAAAAACCAAGAAAACATGGTTTTTTGTACTTTTAAAAAACGAATGGCAAAAATTTTAAAAAATAAAAATGTCACTACAATAATAATCAGAGCTTGTAGAGTATGTATTCACATTTCCAAAACTACCGATCGAATTCCCGTACGACCAATAGTTCCTGAGATATCGATGACGGAAGACAAAAGGACGTTTTTTCATTCAAAGGCCGATATCTCAGCGAAAAATGCTCGTACGGAGATTAAAAAAGCAAATTGAAGTGAATTGAATAGGCTCAATGACCTTGATATTGGTTAAATCCGAAAAAAAATCACCGGAACCAGTGCAGAACTTTGAAAAACGTAAAAATTTGCTAAATTTTTTTTGTCGTGATATTTCTTCCAGCCGCGCAATCAGTGATTCTCAAAAAAAAATCATTGTCAGAACTGAAAACTGGAAATCTCAAGCTTCAAAATCATTTTTTTTTTGTATGACCATGTTTGACGAAGTTACAGCGTTTCGGAAAACACGAAAAAAATGGTCAACTTTTCCTGCTCCTTTAATTTTTTGTGTCAGTGTATATGCACTTTCTGGTACTTACGTTTCGCGGCCGGATGGACGATAGGCTTGTTTTGGGGGATAATACTTTATCGCTTGATGAAAGTATATGAGAATGAATATAATAATACGAATATAAATACATTTCCGCTTACTTTTATGAATTACAATTTATTTTGCATAGGGACAGGTGTGAGTAAAGCGCAAACAATTTTTTAGAAGATAAATAAGATGTATTTCCAGATTTATTATTATATTTAAATTAACGTACAAACTAATCAAATAAGCGGTCAGAGTGCGCGATAAATTTTTGGACACTAAAAGATGACTAATTTAAATAATAATGATAACTAATAAAAATTACTAATCAAATAAGAATTAATAGTAATAATAATTAGAAAAAAAGCACTGAGCGTGGGGAACGATCCTGCGCCCCTGCGGACTGAAGCCAGGACCACTACCAACAGGCAGTGCAGCCAGATCGCGCGTAAAAGTTACCCCCTCTCTAGTCTCTTACACGCCCATCACACAATCGTAGTAGCGCGTGTCCGTGAGCGAGCGACGCTCGGACATCTTCGGAAAGAGCCGAGTGCGGTCGAAGTGTCCCGACCGCGCCTTCGGCTGCTACACTAAGGCATGGACGCTGAGCATGTTCATGTGCGGCCAAGCCGAACGAAGGCTTCGAGAGAGTTGCGATCGAGCAGCCGAGAGAGGCGGACGTGTTATAGTTGAAGCGCTCGTGCCGCTATACTGCTTACGTGCTTAGGTATTTCAAATCATGACGGACCCTCGGGATACCGAGAACGCATCCGACCAAGAGTTATTTCCCTATCGCCCAACCATCACACTACGAACAAATGCCGCAGAAAACAAAGTGACCATAATTACCCACACGTGCATCTGTGGCACAACGTACAGAGACCCAGACCTACTCGGGAGAGCTTTCCAGTGCCCCTGCGGAAGGAAAATAATTTTCAACGAGTCCACCGAAAGAGACAAACTACAAATGATAATCTCCCTGATCCCCCAGGGAAGGCCAGACGACGACAATCTGTGCATGCAATGCGAAGAAAATGCCGAGAGCACGCTGACAACTGCGAAAGCCCGGGACGGTCGTTTCCTGGGCCTCGTTTGCGTCAAATGCAAAAAACCACGGAATCGTGAACTGGGGGCGGTCGCTGCCAAAGTGATGGCCCTTAACATCAAAATTGCGCGAAATGATGCAACATCAAAAACTGCGCGTTTCGATGCAACCGCTGCGCAACATGACGCAACACCGAAAGTCCCTGAAAATCTGAGCCTAGCCAAGCCAACCGCGGCCAACGCCCGGAAAAAGGGGCGGGGCAGAAGGAAACCGGCGGCCCCGGCTACCAGTCTAGGAACCCCTCCATACCGACAGTCGGTAAAGCAGGCAACTGCTCTACCCAAAACGATAACCTCACGTCCATGGATACTGACGAACTTGACCGATCGCAGTCCCTCAATAGGACACGGAATGTCAGCATAAGCGACGCCGAATCGTGCAACGATGCCGACTGGACACCCGCTAGAGGCAAAAAACGTTCGACGGACAGCAAAAAATAAAAAAAAAACAACTACCGGTCCCAAATCAGCGCCAATAATTATCAAATTCAATAATGACGGAGACGGGCAAATTTTCGCACCGCAACCCAAAGCCCTAAGCAACGAGGAACCGTCCAATACGCGCTCAACTCAATTCAGATTTGCCCAACGTCGCACGAGGGGGCTGAAGAAATAACAAAACAGCTAAAAGCCAACTCACTCGGTTTCTATACCGCTGGATCATCGGCACGCAACAACACTGACACCCCGAGAACAACAAAAATCTTCGTTCGAGCACTGGTAACCTGGTAACCTTCCTCAATATAGAGGAAAGCTGGGCCATCAAACCATTAAAAATAATAAAATTCAAGTCAAACATGGGATTTATAGCCGTGATCAACGCATCAGACCGTGTCTACACCAAGTACGGACAACAAACCATCGGGGTACAGGTGATGCAGGTGGAAAAGTACCGCCCATCTCAACCAAGTAACCTTCAATGTAAACACTGCAAGCAGTTCGACCACGTAACGTCGAATTGCTCGATGGCCGGGGTACAGCTAACCAAGGAAATTGAGTCTATCGACACGGATAACGAAGAGACAACATCGAACGGTGACAAGACGCCCGTGACCCGTATAATCGAGGTCTGTACAAACTGCAGCCAACCAGGACACGGCGCAACCAGCACCCAATGTTCAGTCTTTAAAAAACACTTGGATAAGGTCCGCAGGCAAATGAAACCTCGCCCGTCTCCAAAACCGCAGCAGCAACAACCAAAACAAAACATGCCCGAATTCCGAGCACAAACTACGGACTTCCCTGCACTTCCGAGAAAAGCAAAAACCGAGACGGCGCGTGGAGGACAACGACTCCCACCTGAACCATGGAGCGCCGCTACGAAACAGGCTGGCGTAAACCGAGCCAACACAAACCAGGGACAACCCACCGGTGATAAACAGCTCCCAGTCGACAGATTGCGAGCAAAGCAATCAATAAGAGATCATCTCCAAGACGAACTCAAATGGGTAACCCCGGAGGAATGCTTCGCAATACTACGAACTATAACCGAAGAATGTAACAAAATTGAAGGCCGCATCACGTGGGGCATTATTTCGGAGATCGCAACAAAGATAACAACCCAGTCAGCCAGTTCCTACTACATGCCTGAAAATACTGCAAAGCAACGTTAATGGCGTCACATACAAGATCGCTAACTTCCGCGATCTTGCGGCGAAATACAAACCAGACGTAATCGTTCTGAACGAACTCAAAATCGGCCCTAAGCAAACGGGCAACCTCAACATCCAGGGTTACACGCAAATACGAGACACGCGTTTCTCAAACATTAACAGAGGACCGGAGTCTCCAAACGCCGTGTCTCGAGGGACATCCACGTGCGTTGCTGCACAACTGCGTTGGATACGACTAACAAATATCCGAGATGTTGAAAGCTGTAACATCAGAGTTGAAACAGCAACCGAGCCCATTAATATCATGGGTACCTACCTACCGCCAGGGAAACAAATCCCACGCGCGGACATTGAAACACTATTTACCAACCGTAACACCGTGGCTATTGGAGACTTCCACATTAGATACGTACAACTCGGAGACGCCTCAACGTCCAAGAATGGCAGAGCATTTTACCCATTGCTGAATTCCGGGCAACTGATCAGGCACGATGCTGGCAACACGCGAGGTGCGAGTAAACTTGACTGCGTACTTACCAACAGCCTGGATCTCGTAACGCACCTTGAACAGATCGACGGAATTTGCAGCGACCACACGCCGATTCTGGCAACTGTGTGCTGCGCGCCCAAAAAAGAGCCAAAGCAGCGCATGTCCTGCAAAGGTGTACACTGGCAAGAATTTCAACAACGCACGGAACTCGACTGCACAGACGTCAACTCCCACGAGGATATGGAATCTTCCATCGATAGAGTGGTGGCATGCGTGAACTACGCCAAAGAAGCGCTATACAAAAAATACGACGCAAACAACATAACCAGTATACCGCCATCATCAGAACTAATGGAAGCCCGCAGGGTTCGCAACAATTTTAAAAAATGGATGCAGCGAGCGGGTAGAACCAACGATCCACTGCTCCGTGCTGAACATCGGTGGCTGGTTCGCGGGCTGGTCGCATTAGTAGCGAGGAAACTGGGAAAAAGTGGATTGACGCGATAAGCAATAGCGACACTCACTGCCAAAACCTCTGGCGGATCCAAAATGCAATGAAAAAACCACAATACCTTCTACCCGTCCTTGCGGGCACGAGAAATCAAGACGAGGTCGCGAAATAACTCTTGGAGGCCACAATTGTGCGAGACTCCGAGGTCGCCAACGCCGACCGGTTTGACCCCGCTACGCTGGAGACCGAGCCCATCGACGAAACATGCATGTACGAGGCCTGGAACGCGCTCAAGAAATTTAAAAACAACAAAGCACCCGGCCCGGATGGAAAACGGCCGGAGAGCTTAAAAACATGAGCCACAGCGCGAAACAACAGATGGTAAACGTGTTCAACTTCTGCCTCAGAAACAACACGTTTCCGGAACGCTGGAAAGTTGGCAACTGCGTATTTTTGCACAAGTCAGGAAAACCCAACAACGATCCAAAGTCATACAGACCCATCACACTCCTTGATGTTATGGGAAAATGGCTCTAGCGGATCATCCTCGCCCGAATGAACGAACTCGAACAAAGAATGCGGGACTCACAACACGGGTTTCGATCAGCTCTCGGCACGCACACACAAGTGGCCATAACCCTGGCGAACATGCAAAACAAGATGGCGCAGAAACAGCAAATTACTCTGGTATCGCTGGACCTCTCAAAGGCCTTTGACTCAATCAACCATCAAGGGCTCTACAAAAAATTGATGGACCTCGTCGCCAGTCCTGGACTCATCCGAATAATCGCATCGTACCTAACCAACCGACGTTTAGTTGGCACGTACCTAAACGGACAAAGTCAGCCGCTGCACCAACCGCACGGCATACCACAAGGATCGATCCTTGGTCCGATAATTTTTAACATTTATGTGGCCGACCTCCCAAAGCCATTAGACGACTCGGTAATGCTCTCGCAATACGCGGATGACGTCTTGATCACCGCCGCCGGACGAACCGCGCACGCCGCCACCACCAAGGCTGAAGTCCAAACGGACAGAATCATTGCATTCTACCGTCGATGGGGACTCAAATGCAACACTGACAAGACACAGACCATGATGATACGAAATCGTCGCGATGCACCCAAAGAACTCAACCTGGATAACACCATCATTCCGATGGTCAACCACATCAAATACCTAGGGGTGGAAATAACAAAAAGCACATCGTTAACGTTGCACGTCAACAAAATCCTCGGGAAATTCCACATGGTCCGCAACCAGCTTGCACCAATAATTGGGTATCGTAGCCAAGCCGACCCCAACATCAAACTAAGGATCATAAACGCGTGCATGCTGCCGATCCTTGATTGCGGAACGGCGGTACTGCTGCCAGCACACACTAAAGGCAACCTCCTCCGGCTCGAAAGGGCCTACAAGGGCGTTGTAAAAGTCGCGGGAGGCCTAGCGCGAACTTTACCGAGCGCAGATCTCTGGGAGATACTGAATCAACCCCCCTTTCTCGAGCGCCAACGTCAAATACGCAATAACATGTTGCTTATATTCAGAAACGGACGGGATCCCTTTCTGCGAGACACAATCGACAACGCGAATCTGCAAGAAACTGCAGCGAATAACAAGGGCCGCTACGGCCATGCCCTCTTCGGGGTCCACTAGACGCGTGTTTGTCGTCTACGACGGTACATACTTACTTCACCTCATTTCATCACCTGTATATATACTCATCACCCCATTTAAAACCTGAGTTAGACTAGCGAGGCCAACGGCCAAATATATACATAAGTTCAAGAACAAGCCCAAACGCAATATTAATTTTTTAAAAACAATAACTTTGTTAAAACAACACGTTCAAATAATGCTATAAGTTGAGCAATATTACACGAACATCGTATTAAAAAAAAAAAAAAACAATACCATCAAAACAGGCAATAAACGAATAGATAGATACATAAACTGCCGGTCGAATTCCCGTACGACCATTAGTCCCTGAGATATCGATGACGGAAGACAAAAGGACGTTTTTTCATTCAAAGGCCGATATTTCAGCGGAAAATGGTCGTGCGGAGATAAAAAAAAAAAGTAAATTGAAGTGAATTAAATAGCCTCAATGACCTTCATATGGGTTAAGTCTGAAAAAAATCACCGAAACCCGTGCAGAACATTGAAAAACGTAAAAATTTGCAAAATTTTTTTTGTCGTGATATTTCTTCCGACCGCGCAATCAGTGATTCTAAAAAAAAATCATTGTCAAAACTAAAAACTAGAAATTTCAAGCTTCAAAATCCTTTTTTTTGTACAACCATTTTTGACGAAGTTACAGCCTTTCGAAAAACACGAAAAAAATGGTCAACTTTTCTTGCTCCTTTAATTTTTTGTGTCAGTGTATGTGCACTTTCTGGTACTTACAATTCGCGGCCGGATGTTGTTTTTGGGGACAATACTTTATCGCTTGATGAACGTATATGAGAATGAATATAATAATACGAATATAAATATATTTTCGCTTATTTTTATGAATTACAATTTATTTGGCATAGGGACGGGTGTGAATCAAGCGCAAACAATTTTTTAGAAGATAAATAAGTTGTATTTTAGATGTATTATTATATTAAAATTAACATACAAACTAATGCAATAAGCGCCAGAGTGCGCGATACATTTTTCGACACTAAAAGATAACTAATTAAAATAATAATGATAACTAATAAAAATAACTAATCAAATAAGAATTAATAGTAATCATAATTAAAAAAAAAAGCGCTGCACGTCAGGAACGATCCTGCGCCCTTGCGGACCAAAGCCAGGAACGCTACCAACGAGACTATCTTGTCGCTTGTGTTAAAAAGGCATTTTCTGGCACTTATGATTCGCAGCCGGATGGATGATTCACTTGTTTTTGGGGATAATGCTTTATTGATGAAAGTATGAAAATTTATATAATAATACGAATATAAATATATTTCCGCTTACTTTTATGAATTATAATTTATTTGGCATAAGGACGGGTGTGAGTAAAGCGTAAAGAACTTTTTAGAAGATAAATAAGTTCTAATTTAGATTTATTATTATATATAAATTAACGTATAAACTAAACAAATAAGCGATCAGAGTGCGCGATACATTTTTTTGTATACGTTAATAACGCAGAGAATCAAGAGCTAAATAAGCATTGAAATCATCTGAAAGCCTCGCGTGTGCCGTCGGGTGACGTCATGCGCGAGTCGTGCTCAGATTGCTTTTTCCCTCGAAGCCTTCGTTTCGGCTTGGACGCACATGAACGTGCTCAGCGTCCATGTATTGGTGTAGCTGCCGAATGCGCGGTCGGGACACTTCGAGCGCACTCGGCTCTTTCCGAAGATATCCAAGCGTCGCTTGCTCACGGACACGCGCTACTATCATTGTGTGATGGTCGCGTAAAAGACTAGAGAGGGGGTAACTTTTACGCGCGATCTGGCTGCACTGAAGTGAAGAACGGCAATTGGCATGGAAAATACACAACGTCTGCATAAACGTTCGCGAAGACAGACAAGTTATTTTATCCACAGCTCGTTCAAATAAAGGTATCATCGTTCCAAATGATCTTCCTAATTATACCAACATCAGCGGAAATTCGGTTGAGAAGCCAGCCAGATCCGGATTATGATTTCCCGGAAAACCCGGAATTAATGTCAATCAAAACATGTTTCCATTTGATTTTAAATGCGGAATTGTGGAATCTAATCAAGCCGACCGCGTCTACAGAGTACGGTAAAGAAAGAAGAGCTTACGATGTGCTCATTCCGAACGAGTGGACCGATATCATCTTTCATACATTCTTCAAGCGGTATCGTTTGCCATGTGCCTACGTATTCAAGTGAGCCAAAGTGTATCCGTTGGGCGACAGCATGTATTATCTAACAATTCATGGCAGATGTAAAAGTGGTAAGTGTTCGAACCCTTTCTTTGGTTTCGTAGAAAAGGAACCGGGTATTGGTGAAGGTCTTGAGATAGGAGTGACCACCCGCGACACGTCCCTCGATGATCATGAATCCGTTAAACGTCCTCTTCGCGGTGCGAAAAGAAAGGTCACTGGTAAAGAAGTAGCACTCGAAGGATGCTCGAACTATAGAAAAAGGATGACAAGGGAAATATGGGAAATTGAGCCTGTCAATCTATATAAATCGAGTGTTCTTCAACAAGCGAAGAAGGAGTACGTCGATTCGCATTTCGATGTTAAGCCGAAGGATGGTTAGGACTTAATACGAACCATTGAACAACTGACGATCACGCCGCCATACACTGGTTCGATACAAGCGGTTGGGTCCAATCCCCTGTTTGTTTTCTATATGGCAAGTCCACAGGTGCATGCCTACAATGAGCATTGCCGCCTGCAAAAATGGTCAGTGATAAATATTGATACAACTGGAAGTATCATTCGAAATATCAAGAGGCCAAACAGTACGGAAACGGGGCACATATTTCTATCGGTGATAGTAATTAACTTAAACAAAAGCACTCTCATTGTTTGCCAAATGATATCAGAGGAACAGACTACCGAATTCATTGAATATTGGTTGAAGTCATGGATACGACATGGTGCACGCAAATCAAAAGCAGCCGCCTCCGACTATTCTCGTGCCCTTTTATCGGCAATGTCGTTGGCTTTCAAAAACCAAACGATAAAATCGTACGTACATGACAGATTTATCATTGTTTCACAGGGCACGAAAGGCCAAATTTCAGAGCCCAACACGTACATCCGCGTGAATCTCGCACATCTTGTACATGCCGTTAGCAGATGGAAATGTTTCGACAACATCAGCCACCCATGCATACGAGTATTTTATATACGATGCATAGCTCTGATGGTGGATGCTGAAACTTTCGAAGAGATGACACAACTATTTTTCTTTACGATTGTCACTGCAGTTAACGAGCACGAGGATTGTCAATTTGGGGCAAACAAAATAGCACCAAAAGCTGCACGTGCGAAGCTAGATACTGTCATCGCCATTAATAGAAAAATCATCGATATACCAAATAACGGAGATGTCGCGCATCTTGACGAAATTGAGTATATTCTGGGTAACGATCAGGATGATAGAGATTTAACATCGGTAAAGGAATGGGCCGATAAAGTACTTAAATCGGCTACATCAATTACGCAGAGAGGAGCCGCATTAAACGCATTCTACTTACCAAAATTTGCACAAAGAATGCTGGCACTTGCCGTAGAATTTCTTTTGTGGACTGGCGTTGTAGTACCTGACGGCGTGGGCCATGCTACATCGAGTTTTGTTGAGGGATACTTCAACGCTTTGAAAACGCGCGTTCTTATCGAAAATCCGATAATAAAACGGTTGCCAGTACGCGTAGATCGTTTTCTAAACGTCCATCTGAACGATATTATCGGATCCGTAGTATTATTCGAATCAACCATGTCAAAGATCAAAATAGATCATCATAGATCACCAGTAAAGACCAACAGTGGTCGTTGTGTCACCGAAGACGGAACATGCGATTCGAAAAACCAAAATCTGGATGATAGACCCCTTTCGACGATCACTGAACATGAAGCCGCTCTACATGAAGCGCTGGATCCAAAGAAGTCGGCAGTACTCATGTGTAGCAGCCCGAACGGCCATAAGCTGTTTGGCGCCGCACCAGAACTGTTCCGGGATGCTGAAAAAACAGAAAAAGACCTTTGAGACCATGATATTGTTACATCCTAGCGAATGTGCCTTCTCTCGGTTATTCCCAATATCCTCATTGCCGTCATAAGCGTATTAAATGTATAAATCTAAGAATAAGACGCGTAATAGCATTAAACGGAACTTGCGTACGTTCCGCGAGCATATTCATATCACAGCGATATATACACGATAGCCGCACCACCACAGCCTATCGATATTGTGCGGGACGCCCAATCCTAAAGGGGGAAGGTGTCACATGTCGCGACAATTCCCAAAACACAAGACTTTTCTTTTCCAACCCAGTCGTTGCCCTCTCGTAAATTCCGAAAGTGTGGAGTGAAATATTTAATACTCGAAAAATAGTACGAGAGCATTTCAACGCTATGCCGAGCCTTACCGCCGTAAATCTTTATAAGTATTGATGACAGTTTGTTTAAACATAACACAGACTAGACGGCTCCGATGAACTCTTACTAGGAAAAAATACGACCTCCGGTCTCGCTGCGTTATCCGAAATATAAACCTCTCGATATGAGAAGTCGCCATAGTCGTAAATCGACTTAACACAAACCATGCGTATGCCTAGGTCTCAGATATCGAACTCTGTATTCCATGCGTTTGGACGCCGAAACACGGGACAAAGGTCCCCTGTCTCCGATGCGTGCAATTCCATATAAGGAATGATCGAGATTGATTCTGTGAATCATGAATATCGTGACCAATCACGCTAAACCTTAAAGTTCCTTCTCCCACTACCGAACCCCTCCTAATTTTCATATCAAGTAAGACTTCCTTCCGGAAGTCAGTCTTCCGACAATGTCCATCGCGATCAGATCAAGTCTCCCGACAATCTTCATCGAATACAGATCTCAGTCTCGCAAAATCTTCCATCGAATTAACTTCACTTCTTAATCTTGCTCAGACAGAATTCGAAGTGTATTACCGGTATCATAGAGTTCGAATATTATACATCTTCGGGTTTTGACCGAAGTGTCATATAAACGTTTAGTCGACTCTCGCGGCCTCGAGTCCGTAAGGTAGGTCGAGTGCTGTTTACTACGCGCATATACATAAATACTCTCAGCGCCCCAAAAGTCTGGTGCTGGTGACCGCTTACCGAACGCTAAGCGTGGCGTCCGTCATCTAGGCCCTTATCTGCGAGCGACAACCGATATCCTTGCAAGCGAGCGTACCTACACACGGATACACCCACGAACATAGCGACCAATGTAACCTACAAATTTCATTCATGTTAATCCGATTGTTCCCCCGACTTCACAGTTATTTTTATTGTAATTTTTTCTGTATAAGTAACTTTATTAATCCAATCACTTATTTGTAATAAACCTTTAGTTAAGTTTGTACAAATTTGTCGGATTATTTCTCGATACCAAATCACTGCATGATTTCCTAATTTCAACTCATTCCAAGCACTACCCCTTTTTACCCTCATCCCATGCTATTGCGCTTGTCGTAGGCAAAAAAGGAGGGAATCAAAAAATATATGCCCACGTCCCTTCCGGACGTGACAATATATCCACGAATACTGAAGTACAGGAATTTGATGATTCGGATTTGAAATCAGAGGATAATTGGCGCGGTAAAATAGGAAAAGATAATATCTTCGTATTGCCCATTATTCGAACCAGTAGCATTGCGGGCACTCATGTTGCAGAAAATCTTACTTGTGATTCGAACAATTCCAATACGTCAGAAAGGTTCCGCTACGTTTCTGAACCGGAAACGGAAATATTTCCGGTTGCAGAGACTGTACAAGCAGAATCAGCAGATAATATTCAGGACCAGTATGCAGAATCTGACATAGACGAAAACAATAATGAAAAATCTTATGAAGACGAAAACAAAATTGAAAAATCTCGAAATTCGCTTACCATTCGGAAATCGCTGCAAGGAACGTCACCATACTACAATGTCAGTAAACAAAATGAAAAAAAAATGGAGTTCAAGAAACCGCAATCACAACACACAAGATTGCTGCCAAAAATACCAACAGTACAGTTTCAAATCACACTCAACCAAAAAGGGTTATTACTTTCAAAGCTGTCCCGAAATGAAATATTTGAATGCCCAAATGCAGAGGAATGTGAAAAGGAACGATCTCCTTCGCAATGGTTTGAATACAGGCACGGTGAAAATTGGCACACTAATGTATAAAGTATACAATACGTGTGCATTTGATTCCATCGTACACATCCTATTACGGGGCATGCTTGACGATGACCATTATATGCGGTTAATGAAGCAGTCAACGAATAAAGCGGGACAGTTCGTTCTAGAGCTCACTGAAACTGGTTCAACTGCAAAGATCTACAAGCAACGATCATCGCTCCTACGACCCCATTACAGGCCGATAAAAATGACGATAGTCGATAACCTAATTACCCCCATGTTGATAGATGCAGAAGACTGTGTTACCAGTCTGTGGGAACATTTATTCTTTGACGAGCCAAGCGCGTGGCAGAAATTTGAATGTTCGGATAAGAATTGCTCCACGAAAACTACGCCGAAGCCATTTTTGACGGTGAATCACCGACTGATAGTGGCAGACGGTTTTAAAATCCTGGAAAATGCAATTCAATTCTCTGAATTTTACTGTAAACTGAAATGCACCAATGAGGGCTATATGAAAACAGCCAACCTTACCGTATCGCCAAATTTCCATATATTTGTGGAGCTGGATGTCAGGTCTAACGTCAGGGCAACAGAGGGGTTGGGCTGTCAATTATCGGAAATACCTAATCTCATACATCTGGCCAACATCAAGTACAGGTGACACAGAATTTTTCCTTAGCACTCGTTTTTTTTCTTGTGTCATTATTAGCATTATTGTTGTTGTTGTTGTTATTATTTTTTATTTTTTTATTTTTTTTTATGGTAGACCTTATTGCTCCGGGTTACACACTTCCTCAGCTTGCGCTGGGAAACATTCACCTACCCCCGGGGGTAGGCTCGGTCTTAATCTCGACCGGAACAATAACGCTGGGCGACACTCGAGGGTTCCGACACCACCTCGAAAACGCGCGAAAAGTCCAAAAAATCGCTCTGCGATAGCCGCTCCCTCAAGCCAGAGATGAGCGGCTACCGCAGTCCACAATCGTGTTGCCTATGTAAACGGAGGGATCCAAATATGACCGCCTTCTGCATGCGACCCGCTAGCAACCGGACACCGGGTTTGCAAACCGGTATGCCGGCGAGGCCCGACACAAAAGACTCTTTCATCCCCTCAAGCGCACCGATGATGAGGACATCGAGAGTCACCCTGAATCCCTGGTGCAAACGACGCAGCTCGGCCAGGAGAGGCTGATACTTGAGCCGTTTCTCCTCTTCCTTTCGCGACACGTTCACTTCGGCCGGAGCCGAAAACTCAATGATGTATATCGCCTTGTCGTCGAAATCGAAGAGGACAACATCAGGCTTAGTCGCTCGAAGCGGCCCGATGATCGCGAGCGAGAAGTTCCAATAAATCTTGCACGTCTCGCCCACGACAACGGACTCAATATCTCCTGGTAAATAAGGCGGCACGGGCTCCCGGTCTATCCCATAAGAATGCCGTATATGGTAGTATAACACCCTTAGGGCCGCGTTATAGCGGTGGATATAGCCGGAGAGTGCATATACCGGGCAGGCCGATAGTAGATGCATTAGCGTCTCCGGCGATTGTTTGCATGCACGGCACAAAATGGTCGGCAGAGGCTGACCCGTAACGCGACTGCGATAGACCAGGGTGTTGATGCCTCCGTCTTGGGAGGCGCAGATAAACCCTTCGGTCTCGGACATCAGCCCAGCTGACCACAAGAAGGAAAAGGTCAGCGGGGTGGACAGCCCTTGCTCTTCGATATGGTGGAAAACACACCATGCATAGGTCTGCCCACGTGCTGCCGAGTCAGGACAGTCTGCTCGGCAGCTCTGATTGCCCTCCGACGTCGGGACTTGGACAACCGAGCGACGGAGTCTGTTGGCAAGGCGCCACACCGGCGCCGGCGGAACTCCAAGCCGAGGGTCTCTGCCGCATTATCTGCCGCCTTATAAAGAAAGGTCCCCGCCCCATAAAGCTCATGCTGGTGCACAATCTCCAGGAGCGGGTCCGAGCTCGTTATTAGATCGCTTGCTATTCCGAGGACTATGCGGTCATGAAGACACTCCAATCTCAAGAGGGCACGCCTGCCGCTCTGACGCAGCATATAAAGGCGCGGGAGTGGAAGATGGAGGGTGCAGACTCCGCTGGATGTTCATTATCTTGCGTGTGCCGGTGTCCAGATGTCTGAGCTCGTCTCTACGCCATTTGACGACGCCAAATGAGTAGAGCAGGACCGGGACAGCGAGCATATTGGTGGCAGTGATCTTATTTTTCCCAGACATCAGATTTCCGGATCAGCCTGAGACGCCGCCTATACTTGCTACGGGGGGCCCCTTTGACATCCTCAGCGTCTTGCACAGAGCGCTGATCGCTGCCAAGGTACTGGTAAGACCCCCGGCGTCCAGGTGTTTGAAGACGCTCCCGTCCACCAGCCGAACATCAGCCGCGACACCCTCTGCTTTCCGTCTCCTGAGATGAATAACAGCGCACTTGTCCAACCCGAAGTCCATTCCAGCCGGCTGCGTGTACGTCGCGACGATGTTTAAGAGGAGCTTAATCGCCCCCTCCCCGGGAGCGTATAGCTTGAGGTCATCCATATAAAATAAATGAGTGATCCCTCGCCCACGCTCCCCGGGGGCCCCGCTTCGTACCCGCGTGCAGCCCGCAAGGCGATTGATAGGGGTATTAGTGAGACGCAAAACAGGAGTTGGCTGAGAGGATCTCCCTACATAATCCCCCTCCTTTACCTCACCGCTCCAGTCGACTCGTTGCCTCCACCAGTTCTAACTGTGAAACGTGTCTTCTAGAGCGGCATGAGCTGCTTGATGCATCCCACTATGTAAGGACTCACCGAAAGGCGTTCGAGTAGGTGTATAATCAGTTTGTGACAGACAGTGTCAAACGCCTTACGGTAGTCTATCCAAGCAACTGAGAGGTTACGCCTGTGCTGGCCCGCGTCCTGCGTGATGCAGCGGTCCACCAGCAGGTTCTCCTTACAACCTCCCAGCCCCCCCTTGGATCCCCTCTGTTCGTATATCTCCCGCCATGCAGGCTCGATCTCGCGCAGAACACGCTCATAAAGTATCTTTGTGAAGATCTTACAGAGCGCATTCAGACACGTTATCGGGCGGTAGTTCTCCGGACGAGACAGATCCCCTTTTTTGGGGAGTAACACCGTCCTTCCCTCTGTCAGCCACGCAGGGATTGGCACCGTCCCATCGATAAACGCCGAGAAGATGCGGGCCAGATGGGTATGGGTGCACGTGAATTTCTTCCACCAGAAGTTGTTAATCCCATCCGGCCCGGGAGCGGCGTGGTTCCTTATGCTACTCACCGTCTTCTCCACCTCACCCCGCGTGACTGGAAGATGCTCGCCACGCTGACTCGGCGGTTGCCGGCAAAACGCCCCGAACCGCCCCAGAGCTGGAGTGCTTTCATCAAAATGACCCTCCTCGCTATACAGTTTTCCCCAAAACCGCTCCACCTGAACAGCTGTTGGCGCTTTGTTGGGCGCAGGCGTAGGTAGCTGGAACCAGCGGCCTGGGTCAGAGCGGAGGAGTGCGTTGTCTAACGCCCGACCCAGCCGCCTCTCTAAGGATTACTTCACAACCCCCAGGTTCCGCACCTTTTCCACGAAGCGTTCCTTCACTATAATAAGCTTTGTTCAATGTGTGGTGTCGGCATTTCAGTTCCGAGCTGATTTTTCGGATGTTCGGGGGAACGCCCTCCCCGCCATAATGAAGTCCAACACACACTGAACACGGGATGCCTGCCTCCGCGCTTCATTGATCTTACTCTGGAGCTGTGCAACGCGCCGCTGAGTCTTGACCGCGAATGCCGCATTAACATTGCGCATCCGAGGTTTCGCCTCAACAGCCGCGCGATACACAGCCCAGTTCAAGCTGAGGAGATCAGCAGTCTCAGGAATCACTGCCGCAAGGGACTCATTTGCCGCTTCTAGGCAACCAGGCTGAAGAGAAAATTTCACAGTGATTCTCTCCCTCCTTGTTCCCCAGTCCTCTGTCAAATCGACGCGCCAACGGGGGGGTTCCGACTACCGGGGGGATCGATCTTGAAGCCGTCCGGCAGAGCTCCGCGCTAAACGTGCGGAAGAGCACCTGCCGGACAGCTCTGATGGTAGTAACAAGAGATCGTAGTCTTGTCGTCGCAAGCGGGCGGCCTGGTCTCGCAGATGTTGTTGCGAGAGGTGCGCGAGCTCTGGGTGCGCTTGGCTCTACAGAGCTTGCAACCTCGCCATGTAGCCCCGCCGCGACGGTACGCTATCCCTCCAGCAGCGGATAAGGTCCTCCTTGAGTTTCTCCGTCCACTCGAGGCGCCGATTTCGAGCCGTGGTCGTTGCCGTAGATCCTATCCAGGTGCCCCGCCCAACTGATCCTTGGTCCCCATCCGAGAGGGACCGGTTGTGGGGGGCTTGACTAGGCGTCTTTGGAACCTCGTTTTCGGCGTGTTAGGTGGTTGGCATAGCACGTCGGTGGCTATTGCGAGGGAGTTGTGCTCCCCCGGGCGATGGGCACGCCAGCTTCCCTACGCCTTATTATTGTTGTTGTTGTTGTTGTTGTCGTTGTCGTTGTCGTTGTCGTTGTCGTTGTCGTTGTTGTTGTTGTTGTTGTTGTTGTTGTTGTTGTTGTTGTTGTTGTTGTTGTTGTTGTTGTTGTTGTTGTTGTTGTTGTTGCTGTTGTTGTTGTTGTATCACCACGTTTGACGATGGACTTTATTTTTTCAGACTCGCTGGTGTAGTGCACTTCGAATTGAACCACTACACTGCCTATTGCAAAAGCATCGGCGGTCATTGGGAGGAATAGGATGATTTGAAAACCTCGATGATAACCTGCAAAGGGAGCGTTTACATTGTTCCTGCAGCAGTAATATACACGATAGTGAAATAAAAGGATAATGCAAAACAAAAAAGTCGGCTAGCAAGCGACATGAATATTATTTTATTTATTAGGTTTCTAAAGTTATTATCATGATTAGAATTATTTATTGTACAACAAAAGTATACACTCATAAGATAGTCCTATCGCTTCACACTAGTAATACCACTGTTCATACTTGCGACTGGTACAATTAATATTTTTAACATATGCAACAAAAAATTGTAGTAATTCAATTTTCCGTGTGTAAATTGTTTAATTAATGTTCACATTTAATTAGAAAAATTACAAAATAGTTATTCCAACGGTTCGCTCAGTATTTCTAGGTATGGTATTTGGCAATGTTGGTTCTATCTCCGTCTCTTTTTACACAATCAGGCGAATTTAATCTCCATGCGTTTTAAGACGGAATGACACCCGACGCGAAACTTTGATGCGGCCCCGGCTTCCGACCGGTAGGGCAGAACTCAATCGAGCTTCTGCGCCCCACCGGCGGATGTCTCCGCGCGCGTTCGTCGCCGACGCGCGCGGAGACATTGGGTCTGTTCGTTTTAGCTACACTTTTCTACACTTCTTACACCTCCAGTGGACTTTCTATTACTGTATCTGGTCAAAGTGTAGAAGGTGTAGCTAGCGCGAACAAACCTATTGCGTCTCGCCTTCCACGGGCCTCGACACGCTCCGCAACGCATGTGTGCGTGCGTGTCGGTGCGCGACGTCTGCAGACCACGCGGCGAGCGCCGCGCGCGGAATTCTCGTGAACTGAGCACGCCGAAGTTCGGGCGACATTTGCTCGCAATTATCAACAATTACACGACAAATCTAGATTATCACTTTTCTCCTAAGATATGCAACGTAGTGCAGTGATTGAGAGCTCAAATTGCTCGTTTTTTATGTGGCTACCCGGTCTAACTTTTCTCTAAGTCGTGACATTAGCCAAACATCTGATTTTTCATCTTTTCGGTCTCGAGTTCCGCATGATAAGCCAATCTACGTTTTTTTTCTCAAATTCAGAAAATTTGAGGGGCAGACAGCTGTTCGTCTATCTATTTGACGTCGTTTGGCAAAGTTTCGACGGGATCTGAAGAGCCGTTTCAGAGATTTTTGGGTATCTATAATTCTGTTCTACCATACCGACCGCGATGAGGTGTCATTCCGTCTTAAGGTAGTTCTGTACTTTTGGTCAAATCATAGGAATTGGCTGAAATCTAAGTATGGTGTAGATATGATCTTCATAGACTGATACCCGAAAATTCAATTCGATCCAGCGTTTAGTTCGTGAGACAATTGCAATTGAATATGGGTATTTTTGTACGCGATCCCTATACCCAACACCTAAACCGATAAGAGTTAGCTCGCATTTCTCGATACAAGTTCTAAACGGATCTTAGAATTTCAAGAGAAAAACACACGTATACGCAGTACTATTGTGGGATTAATTTTTTTTTAATTACGAACTTTGACCGTTTGGTTTCGGAGATATCGACTTATGCGAAGTGGCAATTTTATTCCACACCGAACTCGGGCCCAACCATCTGTAACGGAATGGCAACAGTGTATGCTGCAGACAGATGACCGGTGCGTGGTCTGGGAACTCACAGCGTGTTTTTTTCCCGAGTTCTAGTAATTCTGAAACTAATGGGAAATACATTTTTTCTGCAAACAAATTTAATTTGATCAATTTGTGCATGTTGTCTTTATTACAGCGAATACAATTTAAACTGTCGGCAAGGTGTTGTAAATCCACGATTCGACGTCCTTCGACAGCGAATTTATGTTGCTGATCGTTGAGGTTACGGTTATTCTCGTCGCGTTTAGCCGCATTTGCTTAACACATGGCTGCCAGAGCTTTCAGTCTTTTGGCAAGCGCCTTTTTTCTTGTAAACTTTCCTCTCTATTGCATTTGGGTTGACATTTCCACGCTTTTCTTATTTATTTATTTAGAATATTTCGCGAAAGAAGATCGCGCTGTTGCCATCATTACAGCGCCGCTCTCTATACGAGCATGAGACCTATCCATGCATGAGGTGCAAATGTGTGGGACGTATAGAGGGTACAAGCTCCGTCAAAAATTTACAACCAACAACATCGTATAGGCATTGCATGTCAATACGCTTCCACCGGAACTTTGGGCTCATACGTGTACCTACAGAACTACTTAACGTCGATCTGTCAAAACAATGTCAGGTGCGGGAAATATAAAGCATTGTATTCGGGCCACGACTGGTAAAAAGCGTGGAGAATTCGTATCGACGAAATATGTCGGTTAAAAATGAAATATATGTGGATATACGAATGAGTGAGATGAGGTTAGGACTACAGTCAGCTGTTGCCTTGCTGTCACGTCTCTTTATCGTAGTAAGTGGTAATAAATCCATTACCGGAAGTTCAAATTAAACTTGATATTACATAAAAATGAGATCAATTTTTCCGAAAGCACGGGATTACTACGAGTGTTGAGTATGTGAATCAGATTATTTTTAAGAATCTTACGATTTCCCACTACTATATACACTATTGTAGCGACCGGAAATTGGGTTTTTGTATGTCGTCTCGGAATTCCTCCACAAAAATACCGAATTTTAATATTTCTTTTCTCTGTTATTAGATCGATAAACGACGAAATTTTACAGAGACGATGAGTAATATATTCAGTGAAGGTCAAAAAAAATTATGAAAATCTTACGGAATAAAGACTGGCGATAGGACTACCTTAATATAACTTTGATACATGCTCTTTCTGAACCTCTGCATTGAATCTATGCCTATTTAACATCACATGGAGCATATGTGGTTCCTTATTCTTATACTATTGTTTTATAATATTGGATAACATTTGATATATTGGATAATGTTCATCGCTCGCCAAAAATTGCGCCGCCGAGTATGAAGACCATAATATTACATTGGCAGTGAGCAACAGTCGAATTTTCGGCCTCCATAAATAAGCCGGAAAACTACAACTATTTAATGATCTTTTCTTTATCGTTTGGTGGTTGTTCAATGGTGATTTTGGTCATTGAGAGGACAAGGATAATTCAAAAACCTTGATCAAAACCTGCAAAAGGAGCACGGATATTATTCCGGCCGCGGCTATGTCATTCTGCTTTGAAATTCCGGCAGCGTTATCTGTCGCACTGGCCTCGCTTCCAGGACGCCGCCCACATCCAGTAGAAATTCGAGGTAACAACGGGCACTCCTGTTACATGGGGCCTTCAGTTTCGGTGTACCAACAACGTCTCCTCATAAGCTTACCGTAGAGAATTTCTTGGGCGCTGGACGGAATGGTTGTTCTTACCATTTTTACCATTTCCACTTTTCCAGCGTGGTACGAGAATAGGGGATTTGTTCGGTGCAAAGATAGCAACCAGTACAGCCCCTGTTAGCACTGTCAGTACAAACAAGGCTCTGGGAGGTGTAGATGTTTCATGAAGCAGCAAAGGCTTATCTCACAGTAGCAACAGTCCATCAGTGGCCAAGAAGAACCTAATTCCCAACGAGCTAGCTCAAACCATCGACAGTATCAAGTAAGTGACCCAAAGTGTCTGAAGACACAACGAGAAGAAACGAAAAAGTAATATTTGAATTTTCGGAAATACGTGCTGAAGGACAGCAGCAAGGTTTTCGAGGACGCAAGCAAATTTAACGGGACGACATCGCGGACAAGCATTGGGAGAATCACCAACGGACCGACGCCTTCTGGGCCGAGCAATTTAAATTCGCCACTCATGGATAGTGACGGATGAGTCAGCCAATAGCAAATTCTATCACGAGACCCTTCGATTCAGGATATAAAACACGATTTCTGCAAACTTTTTTCGGTTTCAGATGAATTCAGAGAAAATGGAAACAAAGCATTGTTCTCATGAATTTTCCTAAACCACTAATGGTAGAAACGTGAAATTTGGCAGTCATGTTGATTTTATTATGCAGGCACCATTTAAAAAGGGGTTATCTAAATTCATTTAAGAGGGAAAATCGATGATGTAGGTTTTTATGACAATCCGGAAATTTTAAAGTTATATCCATGGAAATGCGTATTTAGACTTTTGGTTAATGAATTAAGAATGACGTATTTCAGTGTTTCCGGAAAATCAACCCTCACGGGGCTAAAATTGAGAGTGCAATGTTCTTTGGGAGTTGGGTTATTTTTTTAAGTCAAACCCATTAAAGTTTCTACTCATCCTATTGGCTATAAATTACGTATTTCAGCCTTTGATACAAATTATCCCTCAAGGGTCATTTGTTACCCTTGTTACTCTTGCTGGACCTCGCTTTCACCGTCGCATTTTCTTGCAGGCAACAAGACGTTTCTCTCGTCCAACGCGATAGCACCGGGACGACTACTCAATTGCCCCACGCCCAATCCACTAAGTAATTATAGTTGAAAAAAAGACAACAACAAACAAAAAAGAAGCCTCCAGAAGATATCGAAAAAGCAAAGTGTGACAAAATCGTTGACGAGCAAACGCAAATAACTGAGCCACGTTTATCATTTGTTTTTTGTTTTTTTTTAAATTCCATACCTTCGTAATGTTTTAAGATTAACGATTTTAAGATTACGTCAGTACGGCTGTACCATAAAAGTGACCCACGCTCAGGTCTTGCGTGAATCTAACCGGGAGGTAGTGAGAACGCTAACATACGTGGCAACGTGCGTTAATTCGCATATCCGAACGAAGTATCGGACTGCCCGTGTACACAGAAGAAATTTTTTTTTTTAAATTAACACATGCTCGAACAACTTTGATTGGTATATTTTGTTTACTCCCTAGAATTATCAGTATTGGCTCTACGACGAGCATCGTACACATCACGTGTTTCATTCTGTTTAAAACGCGTCATAAAAAAATCTGAATAAAAAATTCCAATCTAAGCAACGTAGGGGAGACCGGGGCAAAATGGTATAGCGGGGTATAATGGGACCGGGGCAAAACGGGTTTGGGGCAAAATGGAATAGTGAAAATCAACACTGCTGGAAAATACGTCGTTGGGACAAAACGGGACTGGGGCAAAATGGGACAGGAAATATCGGAGACCACTAATTTCACGAGATTGGGGCAAAATGGGACAGTGGAATAATTCGATGCAGAAACGAAAGAAATGCAGGGGTAAAAAACGAGGGGTAATAAATGAGTGAAAACAGGTTTTATTGAATGTTACACGATATTTGGGTCACACTCTACTTACGATACTATAATTTAACAATGGCAATGTTTAATTTTTATTGCTTGTTTAACTAAGCTAATTTTTATCGGCACAATTGTCGCAAACGTACTCGATTAAGTTATCGTCAGCATGGGCACATGAATAGTGGGCCCATTTCTCGCATGAATTACAACGAATCCAGGATTCCTTGGATTTCGAATATAAGCCCCCGCAGAAAAGGCATGATGCGTCATCGTCGGTTGTTATCGACGCCGCTAGATTTTTCTCACGAAGTTCTCTGTAGTACGGAGAATTCGTAAGAATGCCACTTGTACCTTTTCTTGATATCTCCTTACGTTTTGATTTTTTGCCTCCCGATATCGGTAGCAGCTGGGATGGTGATATTTCGAAGGGCTGAGTCTTCAAAGAGCTCGCTACGTTTTTTTTTACGGGAGACTTTAATTTTTGCGGTGAATCGACGACTGTTTCAGCAGTGGTTCGCATTTTCTTTCTCGGATTTCCATTTGTTTTTTCTTCCATCGTGGAGCATATAACATCGTGATCTTCTTCTGATTCGAAATCATCGAGAGGTCCAGTGTATACCTGTCCTCGTTTTCTCATGAACGAATCACTGTCGGATCCACTATCAAACGATACACCTGATAACACAATATGTTCGGCAGAGTCGATTCCGTTTACGTCTATAGATACACTGTTTGAACACTCAGCTTGAGGACTCGTAATTCGATTGAAATTATATACGGCAGAGCACCTTGTTTCGTCAATTGACATTTGGCTCAAAACCTGACTCAAACTGTCGGAACTTTCGTCAAGGAGATTTTCTGTGGACGAAATGTTTTGAAGAGCTTCGATAGAAGTGATTCCCGGTCTGTTGGAAGTGATTTCCTGGTTTTGCTGATTGCTTGCGGAGCATCCCGGATTTGAATTCGCCGGAAGATTTTCGCCCACGGTGGTCGAGGGTTCTCCGTTCACGTTGGACGACGAAAGCGTATTTGCGTGTGCCGCCGCGAAGTCACGATCGATGAAAACGTCTCTGTTAAAAGGCCATATGCCAGGTTTTTTGAACCCGTTAACTGCGTTTGTAGCGATGCTACTTGCATAAACGCCTCACCGAACAGCTCGGCAATTTGCGACTGGGTAATAACACACCCAGCGTTATTGCGTAGCCACTTCTTAACGGTAGCCGAATAATAAATACAGATTGGTCTCATCAAGCTCACATCTAGCGGTTGCAGTCGGTGTGTACAATGAGGGGGGAAACACAAAATAATGACCCCACTCTCTCTAGCCAAATCCAGGACGTTCAAATTTTTTGTATGGGAAGCGTGTCCATCCAAGTTTATATTCATTTTATAAATTATTCCGTTCCGTTGTTCCATTGTTAATATTACAAATAAAACGGAACTTTATTAAGACAGGCTAATACACAGAAAAGAACTACGTAATTTGAAAATAGAAAAAAATTGAAAGAATTCCTACTGCTGCTGCCCGTTTTTAGTCGACTGACATTCTCTGTGGACGAGAGCGTTCCGGAGATGCCCGAATAGATCGCGAGGCTACGGACATGCCCGAATACATCGCGGCGCCCAGATATTCCCGTTGAACTTGACATACTTTAAATCAGCGATATATCACAATAGTCGAATATTTATGTTTGGTTTTTTTTTGTTGCATCGTGAAGAACTAGAATTCGAAGTAAATCAAACTTTTAGTTGAGAATATGAGCGTGAAGGATTCTACGAAAATATTCCAATGAGCATCATCGAGACATGAATTTTTGTTTCTAACGCGATGGAGAAATCTCGAATACGTCCCAGCACTAATTGTATATTTATTTTATGACCTAGAAGCGTCTTATACTGTTTCTTTTGGTAAAAAAACCGCTGTTGATATCATAAATAAAACGGAACGTTATTGCTAAATGCCAATGCAACGAAAAAACTACGTAATTTGAAAAAGGAAACAAATCGAAAGTGTTGCTACTGCTGCTGCCCGTTCTTAGTCGACTGACATTCTCGGTTGGCGAGAGCGTTCCGGAGATGCCCGAATATGTCGCGGCGCAACTAGTCCAGTCATTACGTACATTCAAAAAAGAAAATGAATTTGCGCTTCTAATTTTTTAATATGTTGTAGGGGATACCTAGAAAAGCTTAACTTGAGATTGTCGACCAAGCTTTCCTAGGAGCTTTCGCCGCCATGTTGAAAAAAGGGGTAAAATTTGTTTCTCGGCAATAACTCGGCTATCCGATGAGATTTCGAAAATTTTTGTAGGACACTTTTTGTAGCTTTCTTTGTGCTCTACAATAACGCCTGAATCATTTTTAGCGTTTCATGCATCGTTATCGAGATATCGATCGATAAAGTCAAAAATTTAGGACATAATTTTTGTTTTTTCCTTTTTTTTTCTTTGGGTCTTAATAAATATGAAAAATTGTGGAATTCAAACTTGTAGAGCATATTCAGACCTACAATTTCCTTCTTGGATTTTTTTATGTTGGACAAAAATTACGATCTCCAGCGCGCCGCAAAGTCGGTGAATCCACACTCAGCGTCGAGCGAGCTGCTCGCTCGGTTGTGTCTGGATGTCGAATCGAATGGGAAATTGTTCAGGAAATTGATGGGATAAAAAATAAGTACATAGAGCAACAAATTAAGGATCACACAATAGTAATTTATTAAACAAATAATTTGTTTGTGCAGTAAAAAATATTATTTTTTTACAATACAAAATAAACAAAACAAAATAAACGGAAAGAAAAATATTTTTTTCTGCACTCGAGACACGAACGATGGACTTTTTTCATGTCTTTTTTCGCTTGGATGGTCCAGGCAGAAGATCTTCGTCCTCCGTAAACTCTTCGAGTTGTTGTGTCTGTTGAAACGTTGGAAATGATGCTGATTCGATGAGAGCATCGTCATCATCAGCGTTACAGACATCGTCGTCGTCGTCGTCAAGCAAAATGTCGACTCTGGCGACGTTACTGCATGTTTGCCCACTGCAGTGCATGCAAATAACGGAGCAACTGATTCCCGCTTTTCTGCACCCACAGGCGGCCTCACAATTTCCTTTACACTTACAGGAAATGAGCTTTAATAGTTCAGGCGGAGCGGGTTCGGCGGTGCTGGTGATTGGTTCGAGCCCTCGATTGGTCTGTCGCCAACCCCATCCTTGTGGATCCTTGAAAAATCCGAGCCAGGTTTGAACTTGGAGATACGTCCGGAAAATGTGTTGACGCACAGCGCTTTTGGTTGGCGGGAGTAGTGAGAGGTGATTCACTTTATTCGCTGTCATTGATTTTGCGAAGCGATGGAATCGCAAAATATTTATGGACTTCTCGTGCTTATCACCACCATATAGGGCGATAAGGAATTGCTCTCCCGCGCAAGTGAGAACCTCCGGATCGACCTTTTCTTGTTTGAATAATTCCACCGATGACCGTAGCTCTGGATTTTTCTCGAGAGTGTTAATGAACTTCGACTTGCCGATGTTATAGAAAGATGATGTCGTGTCGCAACCGCTAAAAGCGTGAATGAAAAGAATGTGCTCCAGAACTGACTTGTGTTTGAACTCGAAAGTATCGAAATTTTTGCCCAGAATATCGGAACCCTCGATTTACACTACGCACAGCAAAAACTCAACACGATACGATATACTAACTTGAGCGCGCTCGACGCTGAGCGTGGATTCACCGACTTTGCGGCGCGCTGGAGATCGTAATTTTTGTCCAACATAAAAAAATCCAAGAAGGAAATTGTAGGTCTGAATATGCTCTACAAGTTTGAATTCCACAATTTTTCATATTTATTAAGACCCAAAGAAAAAAAAAGGAAAAAACAAAAATTGTGTCCTAAATTTTTGACTTTATCGATCGATATCTCGATAACGATGCATGATACGCTAAAAATGATTTAGGCGTTATTGTAGAGCACAAAGAAAGCTACAAAAAGTGTCTTACAAAAATTTTCGAATCTCATCGGATAGCCGAGTTATTGCCGAAAAACAAATTTTAAGCGTTTTCCAAGATGGCGGCGAAAGCTCCTAGGAAAGCTTGGTCGACAATCTCAAGTTAAGCTTTTCTAGGTATCCCCTACAACATATTAAAAAATTAGAAGCGCAAATTCATTTTCTTTTATTTGCCTTTTTTTCGGACGAAATGACTGGACTAAACGGCATGCCCAGAGATTACGGTTGAACTCGACATATATTCAATCAGCGACCTATTACAATGGTTTTTTTTTGCGCACAGCGGACTTACCTTTCGTAGCGACCAATTCCAAATCAGAATTCTCCTGATATTTTTTTACGAATCGAGCGAGCGTTGTTTTAGGAACGTGGTATTGTTCCGCCGTCGCGTTCCAGCTCATTCCGTCTGTAACAGCCATTATCACCCGATTCATTGCTTCCTCGTTCCAGGACTGTCGCATGGTCTTCCTTTTGTAATTGCGTACCATTTTCGATCTGTATAAGAATGACGATGAGAAAAATATACCAGTCGTAATAGTATAATGAATGAGATTCACTTACATTGTTCGTGAACGTCTTACACCATTACAAATCTGAAGCCACCGCTACACAACATTCAAACGACGCGTAAGTAATGGTGGCGCCACTCGTGGCGTACGTTAGAAATATAAAAACGACTCACAATGGACGCGTATGGCGTCTCACTGCTAAACAAAAATAACATTGACTAGGGTTCAACAACAATAAAATGTACCTCATGATTTTGTTGCGAAATAATGATAGATGCATAAATACGTAATCGTTTAGATAACGAATAAAAACAAAATAACCTGACCACAAAATAAAAAACATAAGACATTGATTTCAGAATATCGAAATCATGAATTGAGGATAGGAGTTTGGAATGAAAAACTAAAAACTGAAAATCCAATATGGCGGATGAAAAAAAGTTCTATTATTGTGGAAATAGTTATTTTTTCACGAAACTACGGCCGATGCATTCAATAAAACAATGGATATATTAATTGAGCTTAACAATCCAGGTGATACGATAAGTTTGTTGATATTTATCGTTTAACTAAATTGCATTAATTAGCATATTTTTAAAGACGTATTATGATATCGACTCATTTTATATCGTTGAGATTCGATTACGCGTAATAATTTATTAATATTAAAGACTGCAGCGATTTTCATTTGTTAATTGAATTGTTCAAATATTTATCCTTCATTGTACGATCGGCATTTTCTGAAATTTCTTGGAAATTGTTAATCGAGCGTAACAATTCGATTCGAACAATTTAATTGTTAATGAAATTGTTTAAATAATAATTTTTTATCATTCGGTTAGAATCTTAGCAAGTTTGGTGTAGTCTATTAATGCATTAATGACTATTAATGCAGTCTAAAACTTCAATTGATTTTTTGATATTCATTGTTTGACCAAATATAATGATTGGACATGCGGTTAAGGCAATGTTTCAAGATCAACTCGTTCGATTTCGTTGAAATTTGATTAATCGTAGTAATTTAACATTAAAGAAGACGACAATTTTTATTTGTGAACTCAATCGCTTAAACAATTATTATTATTTTTGACTTTACAACAACAGTTCGTGCTCGGCTCGTCAGGATTCGTTGAATCCAATAAATTTAAGTACTTCAACATTCAAAAAAATACTAATTTTTCATTTGTTATTAAAGGTTGTTAAACAATTACTTTTGATTCTGCGGTCAGAACTGTACCAAACTTGACGTAAATTGTTATTTGAGCCTTCTTATTCGGTTGGTACAATTTCTTTGTCGTTATTAATTATTTAAATAATCAAGTAATTTTTATAATCTGACGCGTGCAATTTTTTGTTTTTTTTTTTGTTTTTATCTTTCTTTGTTTTTTTTAAATTTATTTTCTGCCAACTGCACGTTACTGATACTGATTTTCAAGCCATTGATGAAAATCTAACTCTTGTCAATTTTTACGTAAATTGTTTTATGAAACTAGGACCGCCGCTCCCCATGAAATCGACGGATATGTGTCGACAAATATATCGGTCAGTCCGTATTATCTGCGTATATGTGGACTGAAACGAACCACAAGCACCATTTAGATTACATTACCAGGTGTGTAAGTATGAAACCGGAATTTGCCCATAGGTGGCGCTAGATGTCGATGCAGTTACCGACACATCACGTCAGCGGTGTCTTGTTATTGTATTGATATCCGACAAAGATTTCCAACTCACAATAACACGAGTTTCATTCAGTAGCATTAGCTTATTAGAAATAAACATGTCGAGTTTTGTGCGAACAAATTACGATTTGCGGACAGCACTACTTTTCTGTTTTCATCTGAAGAAAACCCCAGCCGAATCGCATCGAATGCTTGTGGAGGCGTTTGGTGAGCATGCTCTCGGTAAAACACAGTGTTTCGAGTGGTTCAAACGGTTCAAAAGTGGCGATTTTGACGTGAGGAACGAAGAACGTGGAAGACCACCGAAAAAGTTTGAAGACGCTGACCTGCAAGCCTTGTTGGACGAAGACGACGCTCAAACATAACAACAACTGGCGGATCAGTTAAAGGTGACCCGAGAAGCCATCTCCCTTCGGTTGAAAGCCATGGGAAAGATACAAAAGGTGGGGAAATGGGTTCCACATGAACTCAACGAAAGACAGCAGGAAAACCGCAAAACATCATGCGAAATGCTGCTCGCCAGGTTCAAAAGAAAGTCATTTCTCCATCGAATTGTGACTGACGATGAAAAGTGGATATATTTCGAGAATCCTAAGCGCAAAAAGTCATGGGTTACTCCGGGTGAACCATCAACATCGACGGCAAGACCAAACCGCTACGGACGAAAGACAATGCTGTGTGTTTGGTGGGATCAGAAGGGCGTAATCTACTACGAGCTGCTGAAACCTGGGGAAACTGTCAATACTCAACGCTACCGACAATAAATGACCGATTTGGATCGAGTTTTGCATGAAAAACGACCAGAATACCAACAAAGACAACACAAGGTGATTTTGCTGCATGACAATGCACCAGCACACAAAGCAAAACAGGTCCAGGAAACGATAGAGTCGTTCCGTTGGGAGATTCTTCAGCACGCACCTTACTCACCGGACCTTGCCCCATCCGATTACTACTTGTTTGCATCGATGGGATACGCACTTGCTGAGCAGCGCTTTACTTCTTACGAAGATGTACGAAAATGGCTCGATGACTGGTTTGCCTCAAAAGAGCAACAGTTCTTTTGGCGCGGAATCCACAAATTGCCAGAAAGATGGGAAAAATGTATAGATAGCGACGGACAATACTTTGAATAAGTTACTTTGTATCATATCACTACATAAACTTGTTTTTTCTGTACAAAAATTCCGGTTTCATACTTACACACCTGGTATGTTTCAACAGCTCTTTCATAGAGCCGAAGCATGAATTTTCCTGTCATCCCATTTTGCCCCAAATTCAGCGAGCTGCGACACTTCATATTTGTGTGTCCCATTTTGCCCCAATTTGATATTCCACTCCTCTCTGTCCCATTTTGCCCCGATCCCATTATGCCCCAGTGCCGTTTTGCCCCGGTACCGTTTTGCCCCGCTATACCATTTTGCCCCGGTCTCCCCTAAATGTTCCGTCCTTCTTTCTACCCTATCTGCACCGAAATATTCGTTCAGTTTCGTTTGTCACATCCTGTTGTCCATACAGTTTTGACAGACGATTCGGTCCATAGATTGCAAAGAGGAAGCATTGATACGCATTGAAAGCACTGAACTCGATTCTAGCTTTAAAAAACTCGGAACAAAACCAAAAGATTGTCATGGCTTTCGCCAGAGATGAGTAGGGAGATGTACAACGCTCCCGTTTTCGGCGTGCCTCAGGAATGGCGCTAAATCGCGGCGGCGATTTGGGGAATATAATTTTGTGATCATCGCCTCTGTCGGAGTTGCAGATTTCCTTGTGGCCGCGCGAGTCGTAATCATCGCTCGAGTCGGTATCGCAGTCAGCGTTTACACATATGGGTAGCTCGGTGGGGGAAAAGTCACCGCCCTTCGCACATCGTATTTACTCGACCGGCGGACGGAGCGAGGTTTTCCGTTCGATCAAGATCGACATTTTTTGTGGCCGTACTGCCGATTAGAATATGCATTAAATGAAATTCAAATTGGAAAAACATGTATCGAGAATATTGTTTTCTCTCGGTTGCTCGTTTATGAGGAGAATGCGGGTTAAAAAAATGAACAACGAAACGCGTTGAAAAATAAAACGCCGAAATGACCGTGGAAGGTTCAAAGAGAAATATTGAGCTTTTCCGCGGTCGTTTCGGCAGTTTTTTTTAACCACTAAACATTATAGATAAGGCTGTATGATAAATGTTTCATTATCCTCAATTATTATCGTGGCTGAGTTGGCAGCGTACCGGATTAACGATGCTTGCGGTCCGGGTTTGATCCCCGGTGAATCGATTTTTTTATCTACGTTTTTTCCTCATTTTATATTAAAAAAATGTTGACCTTCCTCTCGCTTTAGCTACTTTCGGCTGTCCAGGCATTATTTATGATATTTGATTCATACATGTTGGTATAAAAAAAGACACTCCTACCGGGGATCTAACCCGCGTCGTTCGTACTCAAAGCCCGGACGTTGACATGTCATCGTCAGCCGCGAGGCTTTTGGAACTGTAAAGCAGTCTCAGATATACACACTTATCCCATGTGAAATGTGTTGAAAAAAATGCTGAAGCGATCGAGAAGGACTGAAAGTTCTCTTTCTTAAGTTTCCCTTTCTTGATCGATTTGGTACTTTTTTTGGGCAGTTTTTTAAATTTATTTTCTAAGGGAAAGAATATAAACTCATTTATGAATTGAGGGAATCATTTATTTTTTGGTCATGTTTTCCAACACTGTTTCGACCAGAATTTTAAATGCCCGCTCACTTTGGGCGATTTCGCCATGCGTCCGGCGGGGCGTCCTTGCTGCGGCCCCTCCCGTCGCTCGTGCTGCTGTCTTCTCGGCGGCCTGCCCATCTCGCACCTTTGGGCTTCCTCGGGCGTCTCTTGCTGTTGTGGCGGCTGCTAACGGTCACCCTTCTTTTTACGGCGGTGCCAAAATTTCTTCTTCGTAAGTATAAGAAACAATCAATAAAATATAAAGAATTACCGGTGCAATGGTGTAGGGGCGTCGATAAATTACGTAACGCAAAATTTCCGAACGTTTACCCCCCCCCCCCCCCCCCACCCACGTAACAGAACCGTAACGCCTGGCCTGAACCCCCCCTTATTCCGTTACGTAACGGGTGCTTTGTTGTCAATAACTGCAAAGAAATAACTAATAATAAAAGGATCACGTTTATACTCATTTTATGAAGTATATATTCATCTAGTTTTATACGAATTTTCATGACTTTTTTAATTGACCCTGATTTGGCGACGAAAAAAAAATTCTCTTCATTGTCCCATCGATATCTTTAGGAAAGGTTTTATGATCTTTATGATCTATAAATAAAAAGTCAACAATTTATCGATATCTATACATATGTAGCTATCGTTATGCGTAATCGTTTTTTATTTTAGTTTTTTTACAAAATGCCGACAGTTTGGCCTTTTTTAACTTTCTTCAAGGCTCTTTTTGTACTCAAGCAGTCTTTAAAAATAGTAATGATAACAATTTTGAAAATCGGCCGAGTACAACTTTAGTCACTGCGATTAAAGAATGTTTTAAAAAAATTGATAATCGGGTGATAAGTTTTTGAGTATTCACTGAGACGAGGTCAAAAAAGTAGTTTCGAGAAAATGTCGATCAAAGTTTTCGTTCCGTTTATCTTGATGTAAAGTTATGTTTTTTCTAAAATATTGACACTTACATTAAAGTATCAAGTCACGGGCGATATGATGGCGTTTCATCTTCATTATATTTCTTAAAATAATAAGAGCTTGCACATCGACTGTTCTGAATGATGAGTTTTAAATTTTAAAACTTGAAGATGCAAAAATTTTGCTGTTTCTGACAGTTCTAAAATCGTGACGTAACGCAAACCTCGACCCACCCCCGCCACCCTCGTACGTAGACGATAACGTCAGGCCGACGGCCCCCCTCAATTGCGTTACGTAATTTATGGACGCCCCCTAATTGTGTATTCCTAAGGCAGCTTTGCAGCCACAAGGGCCTCGTGACTGACATATCTGCGTCCGGGCTCAGAGTACGGACGACGCGGGTTCGATTCCCGGTAGCAGTCTATTTTTTTAAATATATAAACATATATGAATCAAAGATAAATAACGCCTGGAAAGCCGAAAGTAACTAAAGCGCGAGGAAGTTCAACATTTTGTGAATATAAAATGAAGAAAAAAAATAGATAAAAAAATCGATTCACCGGGGATCGAACCCAGACCGCAAGCATCGTTAATCCGATACGCTGCCAACTGAGCCACGATACTAATTGAGGATAGTGAAACATTTATGATACAGCCTTATCTATAATGTTAAGTGTTGAAAAAAAACTGCCGAAACGACCGCGGCAAAGGCTGAATATTTCTCTTTGAACCTTCCACGGTCGTTTCGGCGTTCTATTTTTCAACGCGTTTCGTTGTTAATTTTTTTAACCCGCATTCTCCTCCTAAACGAGCAATCGAGAGAAAATAATCTCGATACATGTTTTTTCCCTTTGAAATTCATTTAATGCATATTCTAATCGGCAGTACGGCCACAAAAAATGTCGATCTCGATCGAACGGAAAACCTCGCTCCGTTCGCCGTTCGAGTAAATACGATATGCGAAGGGCGGTGACTTTTCCCCCACTGAGCTACCCATATGTGTCAACAGAGATAAGTAGGGCGATGTACAACGCTCCCGTTTTCGGCGTGTCTCAGGGATGGCGCTAAATCGCGGCTGCGAGTTCGGGAATATAATTTTGTGTTCATCGCCTCTGTCGAGGTTGCAGATTTCCTTGTAACCGCGCGAGTCGTAATCATCGCACCAGTCGGTATCGCAGTCAGCGTTGACACATATGGGTAGCTCGGCGGGAGAAAAGTCACCGCCCCTCGCACATCGTATTTACTCGACAGGCGAACGGAGCGAGGTTTTCTGTTCGATCGAGATCGACATTCTTTTGTGGCTGTACTGCCGAATAAAATATGCATCTAATGAATTTCAAAGGGAAAAAACATCGATCGAGATTATTATTTTCTCTTGGTTGCTCGTTTATGAGAATGCGGGTTAAAAAAATGAACAACGAAACGCGTTGAAAAATAAAACGCCGAAACGACCGTGTAATGTTCAAAGAGAAATATTGAGCCTTTGTCGCGGTTGTTTCGGCGGTTTTTTTTCCAACACCAAACATGCTAGTCAAGGCTGTATGCTAAATGTTTCACTATCCTCAATTATTATCGTGGCTGAGTTGGCAGCGTACCAGATTATCGGTGCTTGCGGTCCGGGTTCGATCCCCGGTGAATCGATCTTTCTATCTATTCTTTTTCTTCATTTTATATTTAAAAAATTTTGAACTTCCTCTCGCTTTAGCTACTTTCGGCTTTCCAGGCGTCATTTATCTTTGATTCATATATGTTTATATATATATAAAAAATAGACTGCTCCCGGGAATCGAACCCGCGTCGTCCGTACTCAAAGCCCGGACGCTGACATCTTTTTTTTGTTTAAAGTGTTTATTGTTGACGATTATACATTTTTGTGGTTGGGGGTTACAATAAGCAAATAAGGAAAAACCATACATATATGGGTTTCCTATTACATATGTCTGCTTGTTAAAGTTAGACTAAAGTTGTAAAGGGGAGCTTGTAAAGTTGACTGCGTTGATTGCTAGAGCATTGTGATTTAGCGTGATTCGCTTATTTGCCTTATTCCTTTACCAGTGGTAAATAATCGGGATGTTGTCCACATTTTGTATCAGTCCTCTGTCGTCGCAGTATGGGAATGCTTGCGGTGCTGTGTATCCAATTTGGGCTTGTATTTCAGACACTCGCGCACCTTGGCTTTTGGAACTGTAAATCTGGCTCAGGTATACACACTTAACCCAGGTAGAATGTGTTGAAAAAAAAATGCTGAAGCGATCGAAAAGAACTGAAAGTTCTCTTTCTTAAGGTTTCCCTTTCTCGATCGTTTGGGCACTTTTTTTGGACAGTTTTTTAAATTTATTTTCTAAAGAAAAGAATATAAACTGATTTATGAATTGGGAGAATCTTTTATTTTTTCGTTATATTTTCCAACACCGTTTCCACGAGAATTTTACATGCTCGCTCGCTTTGGGCGACTTCGTCATGAGTCCGGCGGGGCGAGCGACTGCGGGTTCGGTCGCGTTCGTGATAGCAGCGGCGCCCTTGCTGCGGCTGCTCCCGTCGCTCCTGCCGCTGTCCACGCGGCGACCTGCCCTTCTCGCACCCTTCGGCTTCCTCAGGCGCCTCTTGCTTTTGCGGCAGCGGCTGCTGACGGCCGTCCTTCTTTTTATTGCGGCGCCAAAATTTCTTCTCCGTAACTATAAGACATAATCAACCAAATATAAATAATTACCGGTGCAATGGTGTAGGGGCGTCCATAAATTACGTAACGCAAAATTTCCCAATTTTTTATCCCCCCTCCCCACGTAACACAACCGAAACGCCTGGCCTGAACCCCCCCCCCCCCCCCCCCTTATTTTGTTACGTAACGGGTGCTTTGTCGTCAATGATTTTTTTTTTTCAATGAAATAACTAATATCAAAAGAATGGCGGTTATACTAATTTTATGAAGTATATATTCATCTAGTTTTATACCAATTTTTATAATTTTAAAAATTAACCCTGATTTGGCGACGAAAAAATTCTCTTCATTGTCCCATCGATATCTTTATGAAAGGTTTTATGATCTTTATGAACTGTATATAAAAAGTCAACAATTTCTCGATAAGTATTCAACCGTTCATGATCGAAGTAGCACCTGGCTGCAAGCGGAGGCTCTTTGCGCTGCAACTTGATTCATTTACTTGTATCTTAAAAGCTGCGCTCGCTTGCATCAGAGGCTCGATGAGCTGCGCGTCAATATGTCAAATTTGTAGCAAATTCAGAGTGTTGGAATTATTCAACCGTTGATTGTTCATCGAAGTGCACCTGTCTGCAATTGAAGGCTCTTTAAGCACCACTTTCGCAAGTCATCTTGAATTGTCGAATTGCGTAGTCAGAGGCTTTTCAAGCTGCTCTTCGATCGATCAATAGTTCGTTGAGTTACGCTTTTGGGAACCATATATTCTTGAAAGCGTCCCGTCTTCAAGACGAGACTCTTTGAGCTGACGGGGGGTGAAGTTGATTGCCTTCCTGTGGTGCCTCCTGAGAACGCGTGCACTAAGTTATTATGAGATTAAATAAACTGTACTTACGGTTATGCAGTATTTGTTTAGTGCACTCGGCTATACAATCAACAAAGAATTTGTTAATAAATAGACGTTGGATAAGTTGAAAAAAGTGCTGAAACGATCAAGAAAGGGAAACTTTGAGCAAGAGAACTTTCAGTCCGTCGCGATCCTTTCGGCATTCTTTTCAACAGACTTCACATTGGATAAGGGGGCGTTCATAGATTCTTTTCACTGTCCCATCGATATCTTTATGAAAGGTGTTATGATCTTTATGATCTGTAAATAAAAATTTAACAATTTATTGATGTCTATACAAATGTAGCTATCGTTATGCGTAGCCGATTTATTATTATGTTATTTTTTACAAAACGCCGACAATGTGGACATTTTGTTTCTATCTTCATGGCCCTTTTTTGTACTCAAGCAATCTTTAAAAATAGCAATGATAAAAGTTCTAAAAATCGGCCGAGTACAACCTTAGTCACTGCGATTAAAAAATGTTTTAAAAAAATTGAAAATCGGGTGATAAGTTTTTGAGTATTCACTGAGACGAGGTAAAAAAAGTAGTTTCAAGAAAATCTCGATGAAAGTTTTCGTTCCGTTTATCTTGATGTAAAGTTATGTTTCTTCTAGAATATTGATACTTACATTAAAGGATCCAGCCGCGGGTGATATGATTGTTTTTCATCTTCGTTATATTTCTTAAAATAATGAGAGCTTGCACGTCATCTGTTCTGAATGATGTGTTTTAAATTTTAAAACTTGAACATGTAGAAATTTTGCTATTTCTGACAGTTCTAAAATCGTGACGTAACGCAAACCTCGCCCCCCCCCCCGCCCCGCACGTACGTAGACCGTAACGTCAGGCCGACCGCCCCCCTCAATTGCGTTACGTAATTTATGGACCTCCATGCAGCCACAAGAGCCTCGCGGCTGACATATCTGCGGCCGGGCTCTGAGTACGGACGACGTGGGTTCGATTCCCCGGTAGCAGTCTATTTATATATATATATATATATATATATATACATATATAAACATATATGAATCAAAGATAAATGACGCCTGGAAAGCCGAAAGTAGCTAAAGCGAGAGGAAGTTCAAAATTTGTTAAATATAAAATGAATAAAAAGAATAGATAGAAAGATCGATTCACCGGGGATCGAACCCGGATCGCAAGCATCGTTAATCAGGTACGCTGCCAACTCAGTCACGATAATAATTGAGCATAGTGAAACACTTATCATACAGCCTTGACTGGCATGGTTGGTGTTGGAAAAAAACCGCCGAAACAACCGTGACAAAGGCTCAATATTTCTCTTTGAACCTTACACGGTCGTTTCGGCGTTTTATTTTTCAACGCGTTTCGTTGTTAATTTTTTTAACCCGCATTCTCCTTATAAACGAGCAACCGAGAGAAAACAATAATCTCGATCGATGTTTTTTCCCTTTAAAATTCATTTTATGCATATTTTATTCGGCAGTACGGCCACGAAAGAATGTCGATCTCGATCGAACAGAAAACCTCGCTCCGTTCGCCTGTCGAGCAAATACGATGTGCGAGGGGCGGTGACTTTTCCCCCGCCGAGCTACCCATATGTGTCAACGCTGACTGCGATACCGACTGGTGCGATGATTACGACACGCGCGGCCACAAGGAAATCTGTAACCTCGACAGAGGCGATGAACACAAAATTATATTCCCGAACTCGCCACCGCGATTTAGCGCCATTCCTGAGGCACGCCGAAAACGGGTGCGTTGTACATCGCCCTACTTACCTCTGCCTCTAGTCTCCCTGATCTCCCTACTCATCTCTGCTCAAACCACGGTCTTATATACAGGGCTGGAAACTCCGTCGGATGAGGAGGGTCGCATACTGACGAAATTTTTTTAATATACTGGCCGCTAGGGGCTCTGCTATCTTAAAAGAGTTGGTGGCGAAGTGCGGTACGAGGGCAGACGGAGGTATTGAAAAAAGACAGAGCTAATCGCCGCAATACTTCTACATCAGCCTGTCTCCGTAACACCTTATTTCAATGATTGGTTCCGCAGTATATATATATATATATATCGGTGGTATATCTACCAATATAGCTAATTATAATGAATAAAATTAAGCGGTGAACCAACCCAACAAGCCGCCAAATCTAATTCAACCCCAAGCGTGGCTATAACTTAAATGTTATAAAAGTGTCTTATTCATGCAATGATAATCGTGGTCGCACGGATAGGGTGCTGAGCTACCGTTTTGAAGGAGCCGAATTCGATCCCCGAAGAGTGGGCTTGTTTAGAAAAATTATTTTTGGTGGTTATGTTCAACTGGGGGCAAGATTGCAGCGCCGCGTAATGTCAATTCTCAACGAAAATTTTCGTCAGTAAGCGGCCTACCACCTCGTTAAAGTTAGCCCCCCCCACTTTGACTAATCGAACTTTTTTTTTTACGAATCGTTTGGTGGTCGTTTGGTAGCGTTTGGTAGTTCATTTAAATCGTTTGGTAGTTCTCCGTTTTTGGAGAAATAGATAATCAAAAATTGGGCAGTAAGTTGGCCCCCCCACTTTGACTAATCGAACTTTTTTTTTTACGAATCGTTTTTTTGGTCGTTTGGTAGCGTTTGGTAGGCCATTTAAATTGTTTGGTAGTTTCCCGTTCTTTCGGAAAATCAAAAAGAAAATTCCGATCCATGAGATAGGACGAAGAGCAACGGAAAAAGACTCGATAACCAGCGCCATCTATCGCAAACACGTCGTATATTATCGCGACCAACCGCAGCCTTCCGTTTCGGACACGCGTCATTTCTTTCGGTTCGGTCGGAGTATATTAACAAATCGAACGATGAAAATGTCACATCGTTCTGCCCCTGCACCTTCTGGCGATCAATCACAGCTCTCTCTTCCTGACACGCACGTATTTTGTGTTGTCGTATTTGAATGATCGACTACCAAACGTCCCGAATAGAATACCAAGCGCTACCGAATGTTTTTCTATCGATCGCGGCCAATTAGAACCTAATCGGACAAGAAATAACGAGTAAATCTGCGTTAATAAATAATTCTGTCAGTGCGGCTTCTGTGGACCAATTCCAGCGCTTCTTTCCCGATTCGCTGTATTTTGCGTTGGCGTTATTGGTGATCGCCTACCAAACGACCTCAATAGAATACCAAACGCTGTGATTTATTTTTCTATCGATTAAGTCTTATCGCAATGAAATAGCCACAAAATAATGGGTGAATTTTTGTTAGAAATTCCCTTTTCCGCTGCAGCTTCTGGCGACCAATCACAGTACGCCGTTCACGATACACACGTAATTCTCGTTGGCGCAATCTAAGTAGTGATCGACTGCCAATCGTTCTAAATTGAATACCAAACGCTTCCGGAAGTTTTTCTATAAATCAAGACTCATTGAAGGTTTTTTCAAGACTTCTCAAGGTTTTTTCATTCCTAATCGTTTGGTGATCGTTTGGTGGTGATTGGTAGCCGAGTAAGAAGGTTTGGTGGTCGACCGTTTCGTTATAATTAAATGAGACTTGTTTCCGTAAAGTTGGCCGGACCTTTTTACTTATTACCCAATCGATAAAATGCCACGTCAGATCAGTGCAGAATCGTTTGGTGGTTACAAGTATGCAAATCCCAGCGTTTAGTAGTTAATTAATTACTTATTCCGGTCGAAAAACAATCTACGTCAAGGCGCTACGATGGAGGGCTGGAAACGTTTGGTAGTTAATTCCTTAATTACGCCAAACGAAAAACCATCTATGTTTAGATGAAGGGGTAGAGGGCTGTAGTTGGCTGCTGATGGATCCAACGGAATATGAAGCGGTGATATGAGAATTTCTTTATGTTTTTTTTCACCGATCTCATTCCAATAAGTCTCATACGGAAGATAGTCGTTTGGTAGTGATTGGTAGCTTGATTAAAACTTTTGGTAGATAATTCCTCAATTATGCTGATCAAAAAACTATCTACGGTTAGGCGCAGGCGATAGAGAGCTGTAGTTGGCTGCTGAAGGATCTAACGAAATACGGAGCAGTGATATTTCAATTTCTTCATGTTTTTCTTCACCGATCTCGCTCTAATAAGTCTCATACGGAAGATAATCGTTGGGTAGTAACAGGTAGTAATTGGTAGTTTAATTAAACCATTTGGTAGTTAATTCCTCAATTTCGCCGATCACAAGATCATCTCCCCTAAGACGCAGGCCATAGAGATCTGTAATTGGCTACTGAAGGATCTAACGGAAAACGGAGCAGTGACATTTAAATTTCATTTTGTTTTTCGTCACCGATCTCGTTCCAATAAGTCTCATACGGAAGATAATCGTTTGGTAGTGATTGAAAGCTTAATTATAACGATTGGTAGTTCATTCCTTAATTACGCCGAACGAAAAACCATCTATGTTTATATGAAGGGATAGAGGGCTGTAGTTGGCTGCTGATGGATCTAACGGAATACGAAGCAATGAAACAGCTATTTCTTTATGTTTTTTTTCCACCGATCTCGTTCCAATAAGTCTCATATGAAAAATAATCGTTTGGTAGTGATTGGTAGCTTAATTTAAATGTTAGTTGTATAATTCCTCATTTACGCCGATTGGCAAACCATCTACGGTTAGACGCAGGCGATAGAGGGCTGTAGATGGCTACTGAAGGATCTAACGGAATCCGCAGCAGTGATATATCAATTTCTTTATGTTTTTCTTCGTCGATCTCGTTCCAATAAGTCTCAAACGGAAGATAATCGTTTGGTAGTGATTGGTAGCTTAATTAAAACATTGGGTAGTTAATTCCTCCATTACACCGATCGAAAAATCACCCGCCATTAGATGCAAGTGATATAGGGCAGTAATTAGCTGCTGATGGATCTAACGGAATATGGCGCAGTGATATTTCAATTTCTTTGTGTTTTTGATCACCGATCTCGTTCCAATGAGTCTTAAATGGAAGGTCATCGTTTGGTGGTGATTGATAGTCATATTGGTCGGTGATAGATCCGACGGAATTCAGAATAGTGCCATTCCGATTTTTTATTTTCTTTTCACCAATTTCATTATTCCGCTAGCGCGACGCATCGTACTATATTTCGATTTGTTTAATATGTTTGATTCATCAACATGCGATAAAGACTCGTCATAACGCCGCAGAACGGCGTAGTACGATAGCAACGTTGTTTCCGTGATATTATATAAATGAAACAGAACTTGGTGCGTTGGTGTAGTGGTCAGCGTGCTGGCCAGCTGTTCGGGAGGCCCCAGGTTCGAAACCCAGTCGCGTCACTTTCGTCGTGAAACGTTTTTCCTCGACATGTCTCGGCGAAAGAGGACTAGTTCCGTGACTGCGAGGCGAACTTGGGACCGGGTGTAACGTTATAGCTTTTCCGCAGTTTCCCTATGCCCATGGCCAATATGTCACGGCGAATACGATACAGAGGGGGCGGCCGGCTGCGGCCACACGGTGCGTTGGTGGCGTGGCGGGGTGGGGTGGAATGGAGCTACGCGGCAGTTGTGGAGGGGATATAGGGGTAGTGGAATGGGCGGCAGAGGAGCGATGTAGAATCGGCGGTAGAACGACGTTGAGGCGGTTTGTGGAGCTCGTAAAAAGGGGTGACCCTGTACGGCTGGAAAAAGCCGATAAAAAAATTATATAAATCAAACAGCCGAAATAAGTCAAAAAAAAATTATATAAATCAAACAACCCAAATAAGTCAAACCTGATCTAGAGTTTAAACTATGATTGGGAGTGGCGTGCTAAGCAAAAAGATTAATTACGGGTGAAGGTTGGAAGGGGGGGAAGAAACCCGGTTTCTTCCGCCCTCTTTGCGTTACGTTCACTTTCTCATTCTTCTCGTGTACTCAACGTTAACAGCGGCGGTGAACACTGTTATCACATTCCTCGCGCTCCATCAGCGGGATTCCGTAACTCGGTAGCGACTATTTTCGTTATCGTTAGCTAGCGACAGCCGATTGCATGCCCGATCACGGAAGAAAGGGAGCCTCTTATTGTCAGTCGCTAGCTGACTTATTGGACTTATTAGAACGAGATCGGTGAAAAAGAGACAAAGAAATCTAAATATCACTACTTCGTATTCTGTTGGATCCATCAGCAGCCAACTACAGCCTTCTATTACCTGCGTCCAAGCGTCGATGGTTTTTCAATCGGCGTAATGACGGAATTAAGTACCAAACGATTTAATTAAGCTACCAAACGATTATCTTCCGTTTGAAACCCATTAAGACAAGATTGGTGAACAAAACCGTAAAGAAATAGAACGGCTCCGTATTCCGTTAGATCCATCAGCAGGCAACTACAACCCGCTATAACCTCTTCCAAACATAGATCGTGTTTTGATTAGCGTAACATGGGATTAACGACTAAACGTTTTAATTAAGCTACCAATCACTACCAAACGATTATCTTCCGTATGAGACTTATTGGAACGAGACCGGTGAAAAAAAACATAAAGAAATTCTTATATCACTGCTCCGTATCCCGTTGGATCCCTTAACGGCCAACTACAGCCCTCTATCCCTTCATCTATACATAAAAGGTTTTTCGATTGGCGTAATTAAGGAATGAACTACCAAACGTTTCATTTAAGCTATCAATCACTACCAAACGATTACCTTTCGTTTAAGACTTATTAGAACGAGATCGGTGAAGAAAAACATACAGAAATTGAAATATCTCTGCTCCGTATTGCGTTGGATCCTTCAGCAGCCAGCTACAGCCCTCCATCAAATTCGTCTAAGGGTAGATGATTTTTTGACCGTCGTAATCGAGGAATTAACTACCAAATGTTTTAATTAAGCTACCATTCACTACCAAACGATTATCTTGCGTATGAGACTTGTTGGAACGAGGTCGATGAGAAAACATAAAGACCTTGATATATCACTTCTCCGTATTCCTTTGGATCCATCAGCAGCGAACTACAACCTGCATCTAATCGTAAATGCTTTTTCGATTTGCGTAATTAAGGAATTAACTGCCAAACGTTTCAATTACGCTACCAATCACTACCAAACAATTTTCTTCCGTTTGGGACTTATTGGAACGAGATCGGCGAAGAAAAACATAAATAAATTGAAATATCACGGTACCGTATTCCGTTGTATCTATAAATCACCAATTACGCCCTCCATCGTATGCGCCTGGATGTAGATCGTTTTTCGACCAGGATAACTAATTAATTAACTACCAAACGCTGGGATTTGCATATTTGTATCCACCAAACGATTCTGCATCGAGTCGGCGTAGCATTTTATGGATTGCGTGATAAATAAAAAAAAGTCCGGCCAACTTTACGGAAAAAAAGTCTCATTTAATTATAACGAAACGGTCGACCGCCAAACCATCTTATTAGGCTACCAATCACCACCAAATGACCACCAAACGATTAGGAATGAAAAAACATTGAGAAGTTAAAGTCGTCCGGCTAAGTTTATGGTGGTATCCAGGCGGCCCATCGTTGGGTCATCTCTCTTCTGTGACTTCCTGTTGAGTTCCTTGGATTTGATTCTTTATTAGTAATAAGTTTGCGCACACTTCAATTAAATAATTATTTATAAATAAGGTCACGGATGAAAAAAAATGTACACCTCGGCTATGACAGATCAGGATCCGAAGTCATAACCAAATCAAGAACAGATATCCGGCGTCTTGATTAGAGGACTGCGATTGGTCACTGAAGGTCCAACCACACAGCAAAATTGTAAAACACTGATGCACTCGCTATGTCTTGTCTGATTTCCCTTCAATGAGTCTTGATTTATAGAAAAACTCCCGGAAGCGTTTGTTATTCAATTTAGCACGATTGGTAGTCGATCACTCGTTTGCGTCAACGAGAAATACGCGTGTACCGTGAACGGCGAGCTGTGATTGGTCCTCAGAAGCCGCAGCGGAAAAAAGAATTCCTAACAAAAATTCAGCCATTATTTTGTGGCTAATTTCATTGTGATACGACTTAATCGATAGAAAAACATCTAATAGTGTGTTATATTCTATTCAGGACGTTTGGTAGTCGGTCGCTAAATTATGCCAACACAAAATACACGTGAATCCTCAGTGGACGGTTCGGATTGGTTGCCAGAAACCGTAGTCCTAGAACGGCTGATTAACGCAAATTCGCCCGTTTTTTTACCCATTATGTTCCAACTATTTTTGATCAAAATAAAAATATGCGTCAACGTTTGATATTCTATTCAGGACGTATGGTAGTTTATCATGAAATTAGGCTAATGAAAACTACATGCGGATCATGAATGGAAAGCTATGCTTGGTGACTAGAAGCCGCGGCGGAAAAATAACCTTTTTTCGCAAATTCCCAGGTTGTTTTTGGTTAATCCTGTTCTAATGAGACTTGATCGATAGAAACCCATATTATAGTGTTTGGTATTCTATCCGCGGGGTCTGGTAGTCGATCACGAAATTATTCCAATGCCAAATACTTGTGGGTCCTGAATGAAAGTGCGTGTTTGGTTGCTAAACGACTATTAAGGCCCGGTTCCACAACTCTCTGTTAACCGAGTTAACCGAAGTTTAAGGGCGACTGGTCCAATCAGAACCACTCTGAGCTGGCTAAACTCCGGTTAAATCGGTTAACCGAGAGTTGTGGAACCGGGCCTAAATGATTTGTGAAGAAAATGGCCGCTTAGACATAGTGGCGGCAATTCCAAGTTATGGAACGATTTTTAAATCTCGATTTTTTTTTAACGGGAAACTACCAAACGACGATTTCAATGGACTAATAAACGCTACCAAACAACCACCAGACGATATGTAAAAAAATGGCCGATTAGTCAAAGTAGGGTGAATCGGGGGAATTATGGTCCGATACTAATCGGTCTTCTGCTCCCCCCTAATACTGATAAAATTATGCTAATACTGTGTATTAGCCCATTAAAATCGTTGGGTAGTTTCCCGTTAAAAAAATCAAGATTAAAAGCTCGTCCATAATTTACCCGGCCCGCCGCTTCGACTAATCGGCCTTTTTTTACGAATCGTTTAGTGGTCATTTGGTAGCGCATTGAAATCGTTTGGTAGTTTTCCGTTTTTTTAAATTGAGATTTAAAAATCGGTCCACAATTTGGTACCCTCCCCCCTCACTTTGACTAATCAAGCTTTTATCCACGAATCGTTTAGTAGTCGTGCGTGCGTAAATAGTTTCTTGTCCGCCGCTCACTGCCGAATCACAGCTCACTGTTCAGTTGATCATGGTGAGTCGCTATTGGTCGCCAGAAGCCGCAGCGAAAAAGGAATTTCTAATAAAAATTCACCCATTATTTTGTGGCTAATTCATTGTGATGAGACTCTATCGATAGAAAAATAAATCATAGCGTTTGGTGTTCTATTCAGGTCGTTTGATAGTCGATCAATCAATAACGCCAACGCAAAATACAGCAAATCGGGAATGGAGCGCTGAGATTGGTCGCCAGAAGCCGCACTGGCAGACTTATTTATTAGCATACATTCACTCGTTATTTCTTGTCCGCTTACGTTCTAATGGGCCGTGATCGATAGAAAAACATCCGGTAGCGTGTGGTATTCTATTCGGGATGTTTGGTAGTCGATCATTCTAATACGATAACACAAAATACGTGCATTTCAGGAATAGAGAGCTGTGATTGGACGCCAGAAGCTTCTGGCGTCTAATCGCAGCTCTCTATTCCTGATACGCACGTATTTTGTGTTATGTGTTTTGCGTTCTAACCCTACGCCTAGGCGCAGCGTTAGAACGATGTGACATTTACATAGTTAGATTTGTTAATAAACTCCGACCGAATCGAAAGAAATTACGCGAATCCGAAACGGAAAGCCTCGACTGGTCGCGATAAGATACGACGTTTTTGCGATAGATGGCGTTGGTTATCGAGTCTTTTCCGCTGCTCTTCGTCCTATCTCATGAAGCGGAATTTTCTTATTGATTTTCCGTAAGAACGGGAAACTACCAAACGATTTAAATGGACTACCAAACGCTACCAAATGTTATATACCGTCCTTACTCGTTTGAAGCACTCGTTTGTCCGATGGTCGGCGGTTAGCGCGTAGGAAGGAAGGGGAGGCGCCGAAATAAGTACTCGCGTAATATGTAATAAGAAATCTCTAATATGAATAGTAATGTTTATATTCTAATTGCGTGTTCCACGTAACCGAAGGCGCTAGGCCTCGCAGATCGCCCCGCAACCTCGTATAAGGATTCGCAAGGCCGTTCCGCACGTGGCCGCAATTACTTTTCAGGTTCAATAAGCTCTAATACGCAATGTTCGCTCTTCGCTATCGCAGGGGGTTCGAGAGCGCGAGTCGAGCCGGGACGAGCCCTTTTAATCGTTCTTCCCCACTTCTATCTCGATCCTACTCCAATTCTCAGATCGGCTCGGTAGTCGGTACCCGCAGTTGGTAACACAAACGACCACCAAACGATTCGTAAAAAAAAAGTTCGATTAGTCAAAGTGGGGTGGCTAACTTTGGCGAGGTGCTGAGTGCCAGGGGGCTGCTGCATTAAACCCATCAAAACATCGAGACAGTTAACGTGTGACAGATCGTGTGAATCGGAATTATTCAAACAAAATCTGTAAGTTCCTGAATAAACTTACCCTTATTCTTTTAATAATAACTCTAGGATCGTCAAATATATTTTTTATTTGTATTTTCGTGCAATAATCATAAAAAGAAAAGTAAAAAGAGAATATAACCTAAATGTAACCTAAAAATACGAATGTAATGTTCAATATTTTTTGCTCTCCGATATTTCAGGGACAAAATTTTCCCACTAAAACGGCATAAACATGGCGATAAAAAGACGTCGCTCTGCATATAGTGCCGAAGTTGTAAAATCCGCACTATGTGCAGAGCGGTAAATAAAAATAAAATCAAGTTGGAGTCGAAAAACAAGAAAGTTGTGACAAAATCAAACAAAAACAGAACATAAAAACGAGGAAGCTGAAAATAAAAATAAAATAAAGTTCGAGTTGAAAAGCAAAAATAAACCAAATGCGAATGAACCAAAAACCGGTCAAAAGGGACTAAATATATATTTTTGTATTTTTACATGATTAATAAAAGATTATTTAAGTGCTTGATTTTGCTTTTATTTCTTAATATTGTACCCAAAATAATATTTTCAGAACGGAAAAAGAATTCTCGAGAGTGTTCAATAACTGGGACATGCCTGTTCAATATTAGGGACACAGGCAGTTCCAGTGTTCAATAATTGGGGCATTTGCATGCTTCACATTGTTATTCTTTTTTTTTCATTAGAAATCATTTAAAAATAATTTAACGGGTGATTTTTCGAAAGTAAAAATACCAAAGTATCATTTGAACATGAATGCGATGGTTTTTTTCTTTATTTTATATTTTTTCTCACCGATTTCAATCCCCCAGATCCTTAGCTGTTCAATAATTGGGACATTTACCTTATTGCGCATTATTGACCAGTAGAGTTTACATTCGAAGCATCCCAAAATATTTTTAACAATGGTAATGGTACCATTTTACAATAATGACAACGAGTTGTTAATAGAAGTGGTATTATCCAAAGAAGACGCCAATCACGCTTATAATGGTAAGTCATACTTTTGGTACTTCATTAAAATGTAGTCGATTACATTTTTGTTGTTCGACACAACCTCCAAAAACATTTTGTATATGAATTTACTTACTACCAATGTATTCTGCACTCAGATGCAGATTTTGCTGAACAAGCATTGAAAAACGCGTTGAAAACCCGACAGCAAGAGAAAGACAATGAAGAAGGAAGTACAACAACAACCAGTGCAATTCAAGATGAAGAGGAAAGTGGGCAGACTTTTGCAGTGCCAGTGAACTCCATCTGTCACTCCAACGAGCATCAAGAGACCGATGAAGAGGGAACTTCAACGACTGACTTAGAAGGGCAAGGTATATCAAGACTCTTGTGAACGATAATGAGAGCTTGAGTCTTTTACAGTGGATGTAGCAGTTAGTGACACATATCGTTATGTATTGCAGGCTCTTTATACCGCTGGAGTGACGGATGCGTGTTGTTGGTGTTGGAGCATTTTCGCATAGCGGAAGACAAATTCGCGGACAGCAAACAGTCGCGTAATAAAATTTGGGCGAATGTTGCCAACAATATGGGTGAGAAATGGCACACGTTGACTGGGCCACAGTGCGCGACTAAACTTCGCAGCCTCAAAAAAACATCCAAGGAAATTAAAGACCACAATAACAAATCGGGGAACAACAGAAGAACATGGCAGTTCTTTACGGTTTGTAAACAATTGAATGAAAAATAAGTGAGTTTGATTTCTAACCAGCTCAAGAACTTTTGTAATAGCCATATCATATCCATTTTTGTACATCATGGACGACATTTTTTGCAAAAGGGCATGGTGCAGTCCGGTGGCAATTGCATCATCGTCGGGATTAAGACAGAATGACACCCGACGCGAAACTTCGATGCGGCCCCGGCTTCCGACCGGTAGGGCAGAACCACGGTCTTATAAACAGGTCTGGGCACTCCCATATACTTTGCATAGGCCGTCGTGTGACAAAAAGTGAAGCCATTTAAGTTCCGAACGGGCCACACTACTTGGAGCGCTAGTATCGGAGCGGCCGATTGTGGGACAGAGAGCGATATACTGGCGCATGCGTACTGTCTTCATGGTTGTAATAAGAATACATCCTTTACATAATTACATATAGCATTTAGATATAATTACTCGAACAACATACATGTATATGTATCTATAGCAATTATATATTATAACTCAAACAATAAAATAAAAAATTTAAACCGAAAATAAGGCGATGAGTTGATGGCACTTACAACTTTTGAATAGATGAGTTGCAGTTTTTCTCCACTGAAATGTTTTTGATAAGAGAGCTACTGCTTTCAAATAAATGCGCGTATCTCAAAAACGGTATATATACAAAAACATGTTGAAGATGAGGGGGATTAAAAACATAAATAATTAACATTACATTGTTAACAATTCGTTTATTTAATCATAAATAATAAATATTAGGTAATCTATACACCTTGTAATGTAATTATAGTTTATAGAATTTTGCTTGTTTTCTTACTTCTCTACTTTTTTTTGTACTTATCGCATTTTTTTGTGCTGTCAATTGACGCATACGCATTCGCAAATAGTAGTGAATTGCCGTAGCAAGGAATGAATCTGCGTGTTTTACACATGGAAAAGAAAATTTGTAGGTCGAACATATTTCATCGACCGTGCACTCGTAAACATCCGCTTGAACGCAATGCTTTGCAAAAGATGACTCAGTGGCCATGATTAAATGGAAAAATGTAGAATTCGGATGAATTAGTCTCCCGTGGGTTTTGAGATTCACTAATTGGGCTCTTGGCTGCTGAGAATAGGAAACTTCATTTTTTATTGCCCCTCTGCATACCTCGCACTTTGTAAATCGTAGGAGCTGTTTGCAAACGTACCCTAAAAATATTGAAAAAAAACCCACAAGCTAGTTATAAAAAAACATGGCGTTATTGAAATGAGTGTGACAAATGATGTTAAAAGTCGCGACAAATCTTCTATGCTACAAACTCGGTCGAGAGAGTGACATATCCTTCCGTTTGCCGATACGTGTACATCTCCTTCTTCCGTTAGCAAAATCGATTTCCTTAGTACCGGTTGCAAACAGTTCAGTTTGTTTTGCACGTCAAATGTGGAAAACGCCACCCATCTTTTTGCGCCGCTGTTTGATGTATATCGAAACCATCCCAGTGGCAGTTCCACAGCGTTTGAATCGTTGTATATCTCGATAAACACTCCACTGGATGTTCCTGAATTCTGTCAAATATCTCTGGTACACGGAGAAAAATCCCTCTGTTGGAATTACCACACTGCACAGGTAAAAAATGATAGTAATGGGTATCACAATTCTGGTTACAATCATAGGTGTATACATTTTTAAATACGTGCGCAAAAGTAAAAACTACAATAAAATTATAATTATACGGAATAATGTCATAACGGTAGATTGTACAGATTTTCTATGACCTTTTACATGACGTATAGTTTTATGAACTCGACAGATGCGATCGGAAGTTTTACCATTCAGTTGATTAGTTTTACCACGCAGCGCTAGAATCGTATTCTTTCTCCGTCGGTAAGTCTACGGTAAGATTGATGCGCTTTGCGCGTCACTCTCGCGTGGTCTACGAAGCTTTAATTGTAAACATGCGTTGACCGGGGAATCACCGAATGCGTGGTAAATCGCATTGGTTCTTTCGGCACGGTTACTAGTGGGTTCGACCAATCCGCATGTCGCTCGCGTAAAGTTTAACAGCTGTATCGTGTAACGCATTTTGTAGTAAACATAACCTAAGTCCATAGTAAATCGTACGGTTTCCTTAGTACGACTACCGATCAATTGGTGAAATTTGCACGTGGCTACAATAAATTTTACGATTTAAACGTATTTATTACGAATTTGGAGGGGGAATCGCCGGAATTCGTAGTTAATCATTCCACATTTCGAGGGCAAAGTACCCAAGTGTATGACTAAATTGACCGGCAGTTTTTTCTTTATACCGCGTGCCAACGATGGGTTACTAAAAAAACGATATCGCGGCATCATGACCGAGTATTACGGAATTGCCGTTCTCGGTGACTGCAACGGAATCCATACCGATACGAGTGATGTGCCAGATTATTTACGCTCTTTTGTTCAGCTGGGATCAGGTAAGGGATTTTGTGAACCTGTTCTTTTGTTAAGTGAGATGTGTGTGTATCTCATTTTGGGTTAAACGAGTATATTTGCGTGATTTCTTTTTCAGTGCGTTGTATTTCTAATTTTATTGAGGTTAAAGTTATTTATATTAACACAACAAAATGAGAGAACGAAAAAGTCTCATCAATTTCTAATTTTATTTTCTTTCTGAAAATTATCGTCTTTTTATTTTTGCGTTGAGTTGCGTAGATATTAGAACGTTTACCGACGTTACTTTTATTTGATTCAATAAAAATTACAACTACAATGCATTTGAAGTAAATAAAAAAAAGTAAAAAATGATATAATTTAAAAAAATATCTTGTAAAATATTTATCGGTGGATGACGGCCTTTTTTCTTCTTTTCCTACAGACAATTTGCTACTGCAGGAAAATGTTCCTCCCGATTCTTCGTCGTTAAAATACCTGCCATCGCATTCGGCTTCGGATCAAACCCATCTTCCCACAGGTGACAGATCAGAAACAGTGCTAGGCACGCAACCAGATGTCTGGAGGCATCTCAATTCGGTGTCACATAAATTTAAAACCAATCTCAAAGATTTGCTCAGAAACGACCTCAGAGGGCAAGAATATCTGCATGCCTTAACGAATGTGGGGAAAAATAATACATCGCTGATGTCATCTATTTTGATAGGTAGTGAATTGCGGACTAATCCGGACAAACGGTATTTATACTGCTATTATAATTAGTGAGTTAAGTTTTTTTTACAAAAAATACACAATACACAATACACAATAACCTCTGATCTTACATTTATCCTCTCTCTTCTGCAAAACACTCCACCTTTCCTCTCTTCCCTCTTTCCCTTTATTCTCCCCTTTTATCTCACTTCTGTCTTCCTTCTTCTCTTCTCCGCTTTTCTTCATGTCTCTCGCTACGTCTTTCTGTTACCGATCTCCTCTCGACGCCTCTATTTATACTGCTATTGATATTATCCTGATCTGCTATACTTTTATATAAATTACACTTTTTTGTTGTTTTTGCAGAATCGAGAGAAAAACATTTTTGGACTGGGCCCACGATCTCGTACTTTTAGTACCGACGACAAATGTCGATTTATGGTATAGGCCATACAGTGGAACCAGCGATGGTCGCCAATCTGCCGGTGGAGTCCTATACCAAAAATATAATAACAAACGGAAAACGTATCGTACGATTGGTATCTTGAAACCACAGAGGAAACTAAATTCTTCATGTAAATTATATCTTATCTATTTCTTTGATTCTAATTCTCCGTTCCAAGCTTTGCTGTTATATTTTGATTTTTGATGATGAATTATCATCAATATGAATTGATGAATAATAACGAATAATTTGATGCGAATAGCAAAACCGGGAGTAAATATCAACCCGACAATTTCCGAAATTGAAAACATCAAGTGGCTGGAAAATAATGATGAGCCACGCGAAGAAGTAATCAATAAGTGGACACTAACACAGACTTATAGGTTGAACGCAATCGGGACCTCTAGTGTTGCAGAATATTTGGACAAATTCAAAGTTCTCAAGCGCTCTGATGGGTATATATTGGTAAGTATTTTTGCATATTTCGCATATTGTATTTAATTTAGAAGTACATTGGGATTTAGTAAAATATATATATATATATAAAAGACCCGAAAAAGAAAAAAGTCTTTAACGTACCCAGAGATCTTTAAGTAGCTGCATAAGCGAGTTATGCACTTGTCCGCAACTATATAAGAAATTCGCATATATTTTCTATTCTTTGTTTTTTTTTCAGCTTGATATGGACTTTGATGACATGCACCCTGGCTCTAAGAACAAGCTGTTTATCAAATGGGCACGTATTGCTGAAGGCCTTCTTTACGTTGCTCGAAATTCTTCAAGTCCGGAGGTGCTGAACGCTCTGCACACTCATCGCGCGCTTATCAAAGAAGGTTAGCTGAAATATAAGCTGAGAATAAAATATGTGGGAATATATTACATATGTTATCTAATAAAAGGGATATATGGTTTATGTACATATTGAATTATAGGAAGGATCGAAGTACTAGCCTTTTTGCTTCTCCCACTTTTATTGGGATCAGTAAGGACAAACAAAAAGGCAGCAAACCAAAAACCTTCTCGAGTAGAAGTTTTGGATTTCTTCATCGTTCATGTCGAGGTAAATATATAATAAATAAATAAATATGTGAGGTTTCTGTATTTAGATATTTCGTAATTAGACATCGGTAGTAAATGAATAACAATTTGTACAATTTCAGACTTTGGACGATCTTCAGCCCAAACTTCAAGCTCGGGAACAGAGTTTCATATCAGCGAAGACAACTGGTCAACCATTCCCAGTATTCATTGGCCCCATTGGGAATTTAGTGAGCTCACGCGTTGTCATAAATAACGTTGAATACGATGTGTGTTCCCCGATCAAAGCCATCGACTCGTGTTTTAAATCCTTCTTTGCATTGGATGCAAAATATCAAGAAGAGGCGATTCATTGCTGGCTTTTTATCGAAATGTACGTTTACGAACTGAGCCGCAACACAAAGAATTACGCATGTGTCAACAAATTAATTTGTGCACTCAATGCTTACTTTGCAACTCACTAAAAAACCTAGAAAAAAGGGAATTTTCTATGGCTATTGAATGTAATGGCTTTGTAAAATTTTTATTTTTTTAAATTGAATGGTTTGTAGTATTTCCAAAGAGATTTTCTATGCCAAAGACCTATTAGATGCAAGACAAGTTTTTTTTCTCATGTACGCTTATAAGTTACTTGCTCTTGACTAGTTGAAAAATAGAGAATAAAAAGTGATTTTATTTTAACAAAACGGTATAGAATAACAATAACATGAAGGTACAAAAAAAATAAGGTTTAGAAAGTTAATTTGTTTTATTCTGTTCTTTTTTAACTATAAAAGGTATGAAATAACAGTAACAAACGCTACTCAAAGATAAAGAACAAAAAGTTGATTTGTTTTATTTAGTTTTAATAAAGAAGTATAAAACAACAATAATAAAAACAACAAAAACAAAAATACAAAAAAAAACAAAAAAGACAGAGTGTAAAAAGTTGTTTTGTTTTAACAAAGAGGTTTAACAAAAAGGTACAGCATAACAACAAAAAAAAGGTACAAAAAAATAAGATGTAAAAAGTTAATTTTTTTGATTCTGTTTTTTTTTTAACTAAAAGGTATGCAATAACAATGACAAATGGTACAAAAAGATAAAGAATAAAAATAACAAAAACAAAAAAGACGTAGTGCAAAAAGTTATTTTGTTTAATTTTTGTAACAAAGAAGTGTATAAAATAACAATAACCGAAGAGGTATAAAAAGATAGACCCTACAAATTTAATTTCGTGACGTGATCATGCAGTGCTTTAAATGTAGCTTACAATTTGAAACGTCTAATCATCTAATTTTGCATCTAAAAACGGATCACCTCATGAAGCAAAATGATTATTATGAGTGCAAAAATAATGAATGTTGCCGTAAATATAGTTCACTAAATTCTTATCGAAAGCACTTGAACTCAGTTCATAACGATAATGTAGGTGCTCATAAAAATACTACTGTAGGTATCAACCAAGTGGTGTGTAGTAGCAATGAATCGTCTTAAAACAATGAAGAATTAAAAGAAAATGATTGCCCTGATCCAAAAATAAGCGACGTATCTGAGACTTTGAAGCTGGGAGCTGAGTCCTTAATTTTAAGTCTATAGAATGAGCCACATGTACCCAGAAAAATTGTCCAGCTCGTGACCGATAGTGTTTCATCCTTGTTCGAAAATGCCATTATACCATTTATAAAAGACAAAGTACACACGAATTTAAAACTTACGGAAGACTCTCAAAAAAATGTAATATTAGAGCAAATTGATGATACTTTAGACTCAATGGAAAATCCATTCCGAAATTTGAATTCCGAGCACAAGCGGTTAAAAATGATCGCCAATAAATATAAATATATTGCACCCGGAACGTACACAATATCGGAAGTTATATTAGAGAAAAAAACTTGTAGAAAAGAGATTGTAAAGCCAGTAATTGTTACTGGTAAAGTAGTTTCACTTATTGCTCAATTAAAATCTGTTTTAGAGATCCCGGAATTGCTTGTCGAAATAAAACAATACTTGCAAGAATTACGAAACGATAATTCTAAATATAGTAATTTCGTCCAAGGTAATCTATGGCAAGAGAAAACACGACAATTTGGCAATAAAACGGTCTTTCCTCTCTTTATCTATTTTGATGAATATGAAACGGGCAATCCACTCGGCTCACATTCTGGAGTTAATAAATTGGGGGCTGTTTATGCATCCATAGCTTGTATGCCACCAAAATATGCGTCCACTTTAGAATCCATATTCCTGGTATTACTATTTTTCGCACAAGACCGAAAAGATCACGGCAATAAAGCTGTTTTTAAACCATTGCTCGAAGAATTACATATATTGAGAGATGAGGGGATTAATATTGTGACGGACTTCGGTGAAGAAACTATATATTTCAGCCTTGGTATACTGATAGGGGACAATCTGGGTTTCAATAGTATGTTAGGTCTAACCGAAAGTTTTTCTAGCAAATTTTATTGTAGATTTTGCAAAGCGCCAAAAGAACTATGTCAAACCTTGTCTGTTGAAGATCTCAGCTTACTAAGAACTAAAAATGATTACGACAATGATTTAAAACTCAATGATTTAAAACGAACTGGAGTAAAAGAATTCTGCATATGGAATAGTCTCACAGATTTTAATATATGTGAAAACATATCGATCGATATAGCACACGATTTCGGGGAGGGTATTTGCAACTACGTGATGTCAGCATTAATCAATACTTTCATATTTGAATTGAAATTGTTCACTCTTGACACTCTGAATTTCAGGATACAAGTTTTTGATTACGGACGGCTAGAGCTGTCGAATAAACCACCTACCATTAGTTTGCAAAAAGCGAATGAAGTTCGCTTAAGAATGTCTGCAGCGGAAACTTTTTGTTTCGTGAGATATTTTGGTTTTATGGTAGGTGATTTCGTACCGGACGATAACCAATTTTGACATTTATATGTATTACTGAGACAAATAATTGATTTCATAACAGCCCCTCATTTAACATCCGTACAGATAGATATCTCAGCCGATTTAATTAAAAAACACCATGAGCTCTACCTCAAACTTTTTCCCGGAAAAAAACTTACACCAAAATTTCATTTTGCTACGCATTACCCACGTGTAATACAAGCAGTGGGGCCTCCAATTTATTATTCAACAATTAGATACGAAAGTAGACATCGTCTGTCAAAGCTGACTGCAAATGTCTCTTGTAGTCGTGTTAATATAATTCAAACTTTAGCGATGAAATATCAATTGCAAAATTGTAATTTTGTGCGCAATTGTTATCTATCTAAAATAAGAAACTCCGGTCCTTTGCGAGAAATTGATATAATTACTTACAATACATATTTCACACATATTGCACCTCAAAATTCGATACAACGTGTTGCTTGGATAGACATTCACGGAACAAAATATTCAAAAAATTCGATATTGATAATTAATAAAGACGCAATGTATCCTGTTTTCGGTAAAGTTATAGATATTTTTTTGGCTGGCGACATCCCTTATTTTTTGTTCAATCCCTTACCATCTTGTAAATTTAACAATCATTTTTGGGGCTTCGAAATAGTAAATACCACAAATATGGATTCACCTAAGAACTTAATTTCTCTAAACGCATTACCGTGCTCACGCCTGTGTTGTTTATTACTCATTAAGCTCTCTAAGACATATGTAACCGTACGTTACGCATTGTAAATATTTAGCATCATGTTGTGCCTTGATTGATATAAAAAATTGTTCAAAATGTCAAAATATACTCGTAATAAACTGATAAAATGTACAATTACGTATTCAATATTCCTTTTTACCTACCTTCCTTTTTACAATTAATATTTACAGCGATTGTAGCAGTTTCCAGATTTTCTAGTGGTCATATGAATAGAGTGTTTGCTGTTTATTATACCAAATAGTCTGGTAGAAAGAATATTGTTTCATACGGCTCACTGACCGGTAGTTTAAACTGAAAGCACTAATAATATGATTGGTGGCTCGTGGTAGCAGTTACTTTACTGACTAGTGAACAAAACGAGTACATCGACCTTATAGTTTAGTAATTCTAATATTCGAGACAGGTACTGCAAACCAGAACTCGGCGATTAATTGTACCCATTGGGATTGGTATATTAATGATTGTTTGCCGTAGCAGTTACCAAACTGACTAGCTCCTAAAACGAATAAATGGACCAAACAGTCCGGTAAATCTAATGGCCTCGACCGGCTCGGCGACCGAGAGCTTGACTAATAATTTAAACTACAGGGGCTAGTAAATTGATCGGTGGCAGCAATAATCATACATACATTAGCGACTGGTAACTTTACTACATAAACGGAAAAAAATGCCACATATTGTAATAATTCTAACGCATAGGACTAGATTAGCAAACGAAACTTCGTTTATTGAATTGACAAGGGGAATGAAGTAAGAATTACCGCACATGCACTCTATCCATATACGCACTAATGAGTTTGGTAAAAACAACCTGAATTGCGGTATTTTGAACAGTTCATTTTTCTCCGTGTAGAAGACATCTCGTTATCTTGAGATACAATATCGATCTGAAAAGTGAGAAAAAAATTGCAACATACACTGGATAAAAATAACACTGTATTCAGACAGATCCCGGGTTAACCCGTACATGATTATTCTATGAGCATATGTTAATTTATAGTCATAAATTAAAAATAAATTCATAGTCATAGACTTAAACTAATTTATACTTATCGATATAAGAATTTTAGAAGTGTTTGGAAAGTTGAAAGATTGTTAGCTTGACAATATTTCTACTCGGCATGTTTTCTCGCATATGAAGCTACTACCTTCTATATTCGCTCGTATTTAAAAAAACATTTCATAAACATGTGTATAATGAATATTTACCTTCGAAATGGCTTGCTCTGATGCATTACAATCCGCTTCGATGCTCATCACATTTGGTGCCGTGGGTATCGGAGTGGTCGGTGTCAAATCCACTGAACTTGGATTTGTAACGATTGTTTCTACATCACCGCTCACTTTTTCTACTGGCATTATGGACTGGTTGTTCAATGTTGGAAAAACATTTTCAGACATGGTTCCAACCGAATTCTGAGCAGTGGTTTGTACTGTCGGTTGCAATTCATTGTCCCTCTGCGATTCAACAGCGGCAGCAGTTATCATCTTATGATCGAGATGTGGCGGTGATGCAAATACTAATGGTACAGCCGTTTTCGCCAGTCTAGGCACTTTGAAAGCGACCTGTTGTTTTAATATATTAATTTTGTGATATAATAACAAATAGAGCACGTACGGCTTACCAATTAGGCTTTGAGAAAAAAAATATTCCAGAAACTTACTTGTGCGATAATTTGTCCATCTCCGTCTTTATGGATAAATTGGCGCACAATGTCAGATTCTTTAAAATGCTTCTCGCATATTTTGTGCGTTGTTTTTAATTTATTTATGAGTGGAGTTACTTAACCTTCACCCATTTTTAGCCTTAGCCTTTTTACTTAACCTTTTTTAACCCATTTTTAGCCTTAGCCTTTTACTTAACCTTCACTTAACCCATTTTTAGCCTTAGCCTTTTTACTTAACCCATTTTTAGCCTTAGCCTTTTACTTAACCTTCACCCATTTTTAGCCTTAGCCTTAGCCTTTTAGCCTGGAGTTACTTAACCTTCACCCATTTTTAGCCTAACCCTTCGCGTTACTTAGCCTTCACCCATTTTTCCCGCAATATTGGATCTTTCGGCACACGGAATAAAGAAACGCGCTCCGCCGTACTTGAATATCTACTTTTGCATCCCGGAATGATGCACACATCAGGCATTGCAAAATGTTGACTTCAATTATTAATTCACTTGTATTCCTCAGAGGTACGGGGTCCTTTCCCCTTTTACCATCCCCTCCTTTTATTCCTTCCATTCCTTCCGACATTCACAATCCTTCCAGAGCTCCCTACATTTCCTTCCAGAGTTCCCCCGCAGAGTGTTGACCGCAGCCACTCTTTCCTAATGCACTACTGTATCGCATTTGCACGAGGGCCCAGGGAAACTGCGGAAAACCTGGGCCGATACAGGCGGCTATATTTGGCTGAGTTTCAGTTGTATTAAACATCAGAAACTCAGACAAACTGCCTCCCGCTCAAAGGTTGACGCGCAAACCGTGCACGGGCAAGCGGTCACCGCTCCAAGTATTGGCAGCCTCCAATGCTGCTTAACTTTAGTGACCGCCGAGCCCGCACACCGACCGCGCGCCCACCTCTGTCGGTTATTAATTCACTTTAATTATAGGTTCACTTCATTTAAAATAAACAGTTCCACTTCTGTTGGCTGCCGGTGTACAGTGTGGTAAGGTGGCGACGAGGTTATACACAATATCTAGCAAACACAACAACACTAGTATATATAAGCAAATCGGCCGCTCCGACGCTAGCGACGTGGCGGAATTTAGAACTCAATTGGCTTCACTTACAAGGAACATGCCTCAGGTGTCCGCCTCCGATTTTGTTATAACTCATATATGTGATAGAGCATCGAAAACTTTGAGGCACGTATTTTTTTTTATCGGCGGAAAAACGGATTTAAGGGGGGAAACCGCCCCTCAAAGAAAGGCGTGTCGAGGGGTGATTTTGCAGTTTCACCCAGAAGCAATCCACCGATCTGAATGAAACAAAAACGAAAATTCTTCTAATGAAAAGCGATGAAAAATCCACTATGAAATTGTTAAGAAAAAATTTAATTAGAGGGTAAACCACCCCTCAATTTGCCTTATTTCACCCCACACTTAAGAGGGTTGTGTGCAAATTAATAAAACAGGTATCATTTTGAAGGGCAATTAAAATTAAAGTTGACGGGTTTTTGCGTTTTGGCGGCATAGCACATTTAAGGGGGTAAACCACCCCTAACATAAATTTATTTATCATGGTCGTTTTTTCTGTGTTTAAAGTATATCCGCTGATTTCAAATATTTCTATAAGCTACAATTTAATGTTTTATCATATTTCAAAATTATTACATTCGTCTTAAGGGTTAACTACGCCTCTGACGAGAAACATCATTGAAGTATCCGCTCTCGATTTCGTTGAAACTCATATATGTGGTAAAGCATTGCAAACTATTAAACATGTTTTTTTGTATCGGCAGAAAAACGGTGTTAGGGGATGAAACCACCCCTCAAAGTTTCTCCCACAAGCAGTCCACTGATCTGAATGCAACAAAATCGAAATTTCCTCTAATATTAAGCGATGAAAAATCCACTACGAGAGTGTTGATTAGAAATATAATTGAGGGGTAAACCACCCCTCCATTTGCCCTTTTTCACCCCACGCTTAAGAGGGTTGTATGAAAATTAATAAAACAGGTATCATTTTGAAGGGGAATCAAAATTCAAGTTGGCGCGTTTTTGTGTTTCAACGGGACAGCAAATTTAAGGGGGTAAACCACCTCTAACCTAAATTTGTTCATCACCGTCGTGTTTTCTGTGTTTAACATGTATCCGCGGATTCAAAATATTCTCCCGCGTTTTTAAATTATTACGTTTTTAAATTTTCACATTTTAAGCGTAAAGTACCCCCTCTAATTGCTTTTCGTTTGAAGTTTCGCGAAAGGTTTCACGAATTTCGTTAAAACTGTTTTCATTTCATCGGTAATATCAATTTTATGTTTGTGTGTGCAGGCATATTCGTTTTGAGTTTTGGGCGCGGTGCTTTGGAAGTGGGGACCTGGGGCTACCCCTTACTTATAAGGCTCATATTTTCATATTTTCATAATTATATTTTCGTACCGAAATGATTCTTCCTCTAATTCAAAAGTTTTGATGAAAGCATCTCCCATGCAACGATGCAAAGCAGTAACAAAAATATATTAACGATACTATTAATAAAATTCAAATGGTATATATAAATATATTTGGTTTTTTCGTTTTTGTTATTCCGCGTAAAAAAAATCATACGCAGATAAATGTTTACTCTTCGATTCTTAAATGCTTAATTATTCAGAATGCTCCCGTTCGGAAATCTTTTATCTCTGTGTATGAAGTTATACAATCAACGAACAGACCGATGTTTATTTGCCTACGTATCAGCTTTTCTCGACTAACTGCAATAATTAATTCTTCCAGCGCGAATATTCTTATCGCGTCATGACGCGATAACGATATTTGCGCAAAATTTGTATTCTACGCAGAATTTTTACACTGGGCAAATATTAAACTGCACGCTATTATCATCTTGAACTGCAGGACGTTAATCATACATTACCCGATAATGTGTTTACATTTTCGGGTAATGTGTGATTGGCCTCTGGCAGTTCAAGTTGTCAATAGCTTGCAGTTTTATCGCTTGCTTTATAAGACGGTTAGCATTCGGATTCTTCCATTTCACGTTAAAGTGAGCTACAAACAGTGTACTGTGTATTGGATAATACAAATTTCATCAGCCATGAAAGTCAACCCAATAAACGTTATCAAAGTTCTACTAGCTACATTTGAAGCTATGGATATTTCACAAACGCCGGTTAACAACGCGGAAATTGAACTTGCGGACCGTTTTGAACAAATATTGATCAGTTCCATGCAAGACTATAATGGAGTTGAAATGATAGAGGAAGAAACGCTCGCTTTTAAAGAACCATTTAAACAGTACGAAGCCAATGCTGTAGAAGATACCGTATGGCAAAAGGATACTGGTGGTAGTGATTCTGACGCCTGTTCCAGTGATGATGAGGTGAACTACGATTACAAAAATAAAGCAGTTCGATACTGGAGGTCTGGTAAGACAAAAAACTATAGCCTCAAAACCGTCCAACAGAAATACAAATCTGTCAAGTCTGAAAGACAATTGCGGCGCTGGGCACATCAGCTGAATAAAGGCGGTACTTATAAAGAAAAGCTAGCGCAAATTTCTGAATATACATTGAAGAATTTGAAGACTGCTCTAGATGCTGGTGTCATAATACATGATATTGATCTTCAAAAGTGGGCGCTACAAGCCCAAAAGGAGATAGGTTTCAATGATGTGCGATTTAAGGCCTCTCATAATTGGCTATGGAATTTTAAAAAACAGCATCGCATTGTATCCAGAAAAATCAATAAATTTGTAACGCGCAAAATTACGGGAGAAGAAGAACTTCTACGGAAAAATGCAGAAAAATTTGTCGCCGATGTTGCTCCACTGATAAAAAAGTATGGATCGGAAAATGTGTATAATTCGGATCAAAGCGGTTTTCATATGGAAATTCATTCGGCGCGAACTCTTGCAACGGAAGGAGAAAAGAAAGTTGAATGCGTTGTACAGTCAGTTTCTTCAATAACTCACAGCTATACAATTCAGCCTACTATAAGCGCTGAGGGGAAATTACTTTCCCCACTTTTCATCGTTTTAAAGGAGACGAAGGGTGAATTCGGACCACGAGTAGAGAAAGCGCTATTTCAAGCAGAAAACGTCTTTGTATTAGCATCCAAATCTGGAAAACTTACTTCTGGTACGTATGCTCACATATTATGATGAATGATTTTTTTTTTAATATGAAATGTAATTGATGTCAACATTAGTATTTTTTTTAAATATTGAATGTGTTTTGTGTTAACAGAGCATTTCAAAACTTGGTTGGAAAAGGTTTTCTTTCCTAATGTCGGGAGACATAGCGTATTATTGATAGACTCCTGGAGTGGACACTGCCCTAAGGTTGTTCATGAAGCGACACCTCGTGATAAGAAGATAATCCCAATGATTATTCCAAAAGGTACAACTGGAAAAATTCAGCCGCTCGATGTATTTGGATTCAGAGTGTGGAAAAATTTCGTCCGACATTTTTCAGACAGTGTAATATTATTAAGATCTGATATGAATTTGCACTTGAGGAATAATATAATTAAATTGCAATCACTTACACACAATCAACTCTCATCACCGCGGTATTCTAATCTTTTTAAATATTCATGGTATAAAAGTAATTATATATCTAAAAAACCAGAAGATTTTGAAAATCCTGTTACCTTTGGTTTTGGTGAATCGACACACATTGTGAAATACCCGGTTGCAATAATTTGGCCATTAACAGATGTGCATGGTGCAAAAAGTCGTTGTGTTTAAAGCATTTTTTTGACGACTATCATTATTGCAGGAATTACGAGCCATGATTGTTGATAGTTATCATATGAAAAAAGTATATGTCACGAGATAATGATTTGACGGCATATGACTGCGATACTTTTCACAAGTACTATTAATTAAATCGGCTGATATGATTCCCAAATGAAATATGTCAAAATATATTAAAAACATGTTCGTTAACCTACTGTAAAACCCTCAGTTGCATTAATATGTTTAATTAAATAAACAGTAAAATAATAAAAATATACATTCCTCCACAAAACTACGTCGCTGGCTATATTATCGCTTGATCCAGGCGCATCATCGTTCCGAAATATACGAAGTGAGCCTTATAACTTATTCTGGAAATTATTATAATTAATGATATAGTAGAAGTGTATGTTTATTCCTATGGAGATGCTTAATGGATGTGCATATTAAAATCGGAAGCGTCTCGACACGAAAATATGAGTCTTATCAGTAACGGGTAGCCCCATGTCCCCACTCCCAAAGTACCGCTCCTAAAACTCAAAACGAATATGCCTGCACACACAAACACAAAATTGATATTACCGATTAAATGAAAACAGTTTTAACGAAATTCGTGAAACCTTTCGCGAAACTTCAAACGAAAAGCAATTAGAAGGGGTAGTTTACCCTTAAAATGTAAAAATTTAAAAACGTAATAATTTAAAAATGCGGGAGTATATTTTGAATCCGCGGATACATGTTAAACACAGAAAACACGACGGTGATGAACAAATTTATGTTAGGGGTGGATTACCCCCTTAAATTTGCTGTTCCGCTGAAACGCAAAAACGCGGTAACTTGAATTTTGATTCCCCTTCAAAATGATACTCGTTTTATTAATTTTCATACAACCCTCTTAAGCGTGGGGTGAAAAACGAAAAATGGAGGGGTGGTTTACCCCTTAATTATATTTCTAATCAACACTCTCGTAGTGGATTTTTCATCGCTTAATATTAGAGGAATTTTCGATTTTGTTTCATTCAGATCGGTGGACTGCTTGTGGGAGAAACTTTGAGGGGTGGTTTCATCCCCTAATACCGGTTTTCTGCTGATACAAAAAAAACATATTTAATAGTTTGCAATGCTTTACCACATATATGAGTTTCAACGAAATCGAGAGCGGATACTTCAATGATGTTTCTCGTCAGAGGCGTAGTTACCCCTTAAGACGAATGTAATAATTTTGAAATATGATAAAACATTAAATTGTAGCTTATAGAAATATTTGAAATCAGCGGATATACTTTAAACACAGAAAAAACGACCATGATAAATAAATTTATGTTAGGGGTGGTTTACCCCCTTAAATGTGCTATGCCGCCAAAACGCAAAAACACGTCAACTTTAATTTTTATTGCCCTTCAAAATGATACCTGTTTTATTAATTTGCATACAACCCTCTTAAGTGTGGGGTGAAAAAAGGCAAATTGAGGGGTGGTTTACCCTCTAATTAAATTTTTTCTTAACAATTTCATAGTGGATTTTTCATCGCTTTTCATTAGAAGAATTTTCGTTTTTGTTTCATTCAGATCGGTGGATTGCTTCTGGGTGAAACTGCAAAATCACTCCTCGACACGCCTTTCTTTGAGGGGCGGTTTCCCCCCTTAAATCTGTTTTTCCGCCAATAAAAAAAAATACGTGCCTCCAAGTTTTCGATGCTCTATCACATATATGAGTTACAACAAAATTGGAGGCGGACACCTGAGGGATGTTCCTTGTTAGTGTCACAAGATTTTAGCCTCTGTGCCCAGACCTGTTTATAAGACCGTGGGCAGAACTCAATCGAGCTTCTGCGCCCCACCGGCGGATGTCTCCGCGCGCGTTCGTCGCCGACGCGCGCGGAGACATTGGGTCTGTTCGTTTTAGCTACACTTTTCTACACTTCTTACACCTCCAGTGGACTTTCTATTACTGTATCTGGTCAAAGTGTAGAAAGTGTAGCTAGCGCGAACAAACTAATTGCGTCTCGCCTTCCACGGGCCTCGACCAGATATGTAATACTCCTATATTGCCAGCAGCCTATGCTTCCCTATAAGTGGTGAGGACGGCGATGAAGTGAGACAGAGCGAGTTACTTTTGGTCGTGCTGCGCACGCGCGACTCATTGGCGCGCGTGCGCAGACTCCTATATAACTGTTGCGCACTCCCGCTTTTATTCGCGCTTGCGCACTGCAAGCAAGTAACGAGCCACGTGCGAGAGAGCGATATTGTCTGCACCGTAATGTTCTCGTCACGTTTCGGTGAGCGCTGGCAATATAGAAGTATGACATATATGGCCTCACACGCTCCGCAACGCATGTGTGCGTGCGTGTCGGTGCGCGTCGTTGCAGGCCACGCGGTAAGCGCCGCGCGCGGAATTCTCGTGAACTGAGCACGTCGAAGTTCGGGCGACATTTGCTCGCAATTATCAACAATTACACGACAAATCTAGATTACCACTTTTTTCCTAAGATATGCAACGAAGTGCAGTGATTGAGAGCTCAAATTGTTCGTTTTTGATGTGGCTACCCGTCTAACTTTTCTCTAAGTCGTGACATTAGCCAAACATCTGATTTTTCATCTTTTCGGACCCGAGTTCCGCATGATAAGCCAATCTACGTTTTTTTCTCAAATTCAGAAAATTTGAGGGACAGACAGCTGTTCGTCTATCTATTTGACGTCGTTTGGCAAAGTTTCGACGGGATCTGAAGAGCCGTTTCAGAGATTTTTGGGTATCTATAATTCTCTTCTACCATACCGACCGCGATGAGGTGTCATTCCGTCTTAAGCGTCACAAACACCGACAAAAGCAGTGCCACCAGAACAGATAGTGGATGTGCTATCAATGGTAAGTCACGAATCTTTCACGTATCATTATTTCACAGTTGGCGGATTCACCTTGCTATCCTATCGTTTTGGTTATATTATAGAAACGTCCAAACGAAGACCATCGGCTGCCACCTCACTACTTGCCAAACGCATCAAGCTGAGAGAAGAACACGAGAAAGCTAAAAAACAAAGACATCAGAAGCGACTAGATATGGATAATAAGTTCTTGGCTGTTCTCGAGAAAATTGTCAAGCAAAAATAAAGAAAAAACCTCTTAAAAGTACTAAAAGCGGCCGTTGTTATTATTTTTATTATCGTCACTACCCAATCCTGATCTTAAACGTTGAATACGACGCTAATGAGTTCAACGGTTAGATGAAAAGAAACCAATACGAGAGGACCGTTTCAGCACGAATCGTTTCTACAGAGAAATTATTCTACATGGTTCGATGGTACAGAAAAAGAATCGCGTAGTTATGTTTGTATAGAAAAATAATCGTGTAGGTACGTTTCTGCAGAAAAATAATCATGTAGAAACGAATCGACGTGGTTCATTTCTGTTGATACGTACCTACAACGATTATTTTTCTATAGAAACGTGCCCAAGTGATTATTTATCTGTAGAAACGTACCTTCGTGCTTATTTTTCTGCAGAACTGAACTGCAGAAACGATTTCTGCAGAAACTACCCTCTCAAACCAATTATTCAGAATTGATATTATTACAATACTTTTTATTTTACAATTATTACAATACATTATAATACAATATTTCCTATGAACAGCACAGGCATGTCGAAAAAAACTGCAAGTTGAAACTTGCAAATTGCTTTCTCGAGGTTCCGCACTTTGTTTTAGTGCTGTAAATTATTCATAATTGAATTTTTCTTATCAATTCCTGCATTTCGTATTTTCTGATCTGAGACATTGTTACGTGCAACATTTTCTTCTGAACGCAAAGGAATCGTGATAACGAGAAATTCATCTCCTGGTAGTGTGCAAATATTGTGAACCAAGCAACACGCTACAATATACTCTGCCATCAAGTCTACCCTTGACATTGGTAAGCGATCCAATAAACTTCTCATTCGTCCTTTCAATAAGCCGATACATTTTTCTACGGTAACTCTGGCTGCTGAGTGGCAGTAGGAATGTTTGTTTTGCCTCGCCGTTAAATGCCCATAGTCCCGGAAGGGCGTCAGCAGGCATTTATGTAGCTCATATGCGGCATCCCCTATGATATGGGTGTAGGCAGGAAACTTGTCTGCATCATTTAAATAATCTGCCACTCCTGGCTGTCGAATAACTCTTTGGTCATGAACAGAACCAGGACGTCCAGTGTAGCAATGCGTGATTGAAGTTCTGTGATCACACACTAGCTGAAAATAAATGTGACTTTCGATAAATGCTAATATTCATAATGTTTTTTAGATTTGTTTTATTTCGACCGTCAATCATAAATTGTGTCGAATGTGTTTTTTTTTCGGCCATACAGTCGAGTATGTAGAAAAAAATATAAAATTTTTTCTCGACGTTTCATATCAACCTTTGGTGAGCGCCCTCACCAGGTTACATTTTTCTTTGGTGCCGTGGAAAGAGACAGTTAACGCGGTGTTGCCACGTTTAAACTACAGGTTTCGTTAACATCCGAAAACAAACCGTTCGAGCCCAAAATTCACATTCTTTTTCCACTATTATCAAATAATAAACGGAATAGAGAAACCACTTGATTATTTGACACGATATTCCTAACACTAGAATCACAGTTCACTCAGTTTTTTATCCAAATCTCGGTATTATTTTAGTCTGTACAGCCTTAAAAATAGTGTTTACGATATGCCATTTGTATTATACCTTTATCGAAATGAATAAAGGTTCAACGTAAACATTAAAAATCTCCGAAACTATGTTGTGAAACCGATTGATTTTTGGTCACCAACTGCGTCCTAAATTAATCTCTCGAAGACATAAATTTCAATCGTCTACAAACATTTCGATTTTAGTCTCGAAACTCCTTAAGACGGAATGACACCCGACGCGAAACTTCGATGCGGCCCCGGCTTCCGACCGGTAGGGCAGAACTCAATCGAGCTTCTGCGTCCCAACGGCGGATGTCTCCGCGCGCGTTCGTCGCCGACGCGCGCGGAGACATTGGGTCTGTTCGTTTTAGCTACACTTTTCTACACTTCTTACACCTCCAGTGGACTTTCTATTACTGTATCTGGTCAAAGTGTAGAAAGTGTAGCTAGCGCGAACAAACCTATTGCGTCTCGCCTTCCACGGGCCTCGACACGCTCCGCAACGCATGTGTGCGTGCGTGTCGGTGCGCGTCGTCTGCAGGCCACACGGCGAGCGCCGCGCGCGGAATTCTCGTGAACTGAGCACGTCGAAGTTCGGGCGACATTTGCTCGCAATTATCAACAATTACACGACAAATCTAGATTACCACTTTTCTCCTAAGATATGCAACGAAGTGCAGTGTGATTGAGAGCTCAATTTGTTCGTTTTTGATGTGGCTACCCGGTCTAACTTTTCTCTAAGTCGTGGCATTAGCCAAACATCTGATTTTTCATCTTTTCGGACTCGAGTTCCGCATGATAAGCCAATCTACGTTTTTTTCTCAAATTCAGAAAATTTGAGGGACAGACAGCTGTTCGTCTATCTATTTGACGTCGTTTGGCAAAGTTTCGACGGGCTCTGAAGAGCCGTTTATGTTCTACCATACCGACCGCGATGAGGTGTCATTCCGTCTTAAGACAGAATAATACCTCATCGCGGTCGGTATGGTAGAACAATTATAGATACCCAACAATCTCTGAAACGGCTCTTCAGATCTCGTCAAAACTTTGCCAAACGACGTCAAATAAATAGACGAACAGCTGTCTGCCCCTCAGATTTTCTGAATTTGAGAGAAAAAAAACGTAGATTGGCTTATCATCGCGGTCGGTATGGTAGAACAATTATAGATACCCAACAATCTCTGAAACGCTCTTCAGATTCCGTCAAAACTTTGCCAAACGACGTCAAATAGATAGACGAACAACTGTCTGCTCCTCAAATTTTCTGAATTTGAGAGAAAAAAACGTAGATCAGCTGATGATAAGCCAATCTACGTTATTTTTCTGAAATTCAGAAAATTTGATGGGCAGACAGCTGTTCGTCTATCTATTTGACGTCGTTTGGCAAAGTTTTGACGGAATCTGAAGAGCCGTTTCAGAGATTGTTGGGTATCTATAATTGTTCTACCATACCGACCGCGATGAGGTATCAATGTGCCCAGACGCAACAGCTGTGTCGCAGCGAGTCCTTGCAGACAATATACCGTTCTGCCTTTGCACATCAAACTCGTCAAAGTCGATATGTATCTCGTTCAATAAAACGCCTCCAAACAATGTCAGCGTGATCGAGTGAAACGATCGCATCGAGCGCATAAAATTGATCACGTAAGTTAAAATGGTAATTCGTACGTTTCTCGTTATACATAAAAAATAGTGGCTGAAAGGTCGCTTACTGTACTAAAAATAAGTGAGGTTAGAATACCCGCAAACTCGATGCAGGATAGTTTTTTCCTCGTTCTCTTATCAGGAATTTCCCCAACGAAAATCGATTGAGCTCAACATTCGAGCTTGAAGTTTAAGTCCAGCGTGAAATAAAATTTCAATGGCTATCATGCCGAGTTCGAAGTTGTTCCGAATGGGAACCATCCTCGCACCGTTACGCGTGCAAAAATACCTCCGTGGTGCAAACAAAAACACGAAGAGACGCAGCTCCACGGAGTCGAGCGCAAAGTTATTGGAACATTTGGAAGAGCGAAGTTTGATCAGAGTCGCGGGCTGCGAATCGTCCGATTTTTTGCAAGGTCTCGTGACTAACGACATGAGCCACTTCGACGAGGGTGCAGCCAGTATCTACACACTCTTCCTCAATACCAAGGGTCGCGTCATGTACGAATCCATTATTTACAAGACCCCTGAGAAGTCGACTTATCACATAGAGTGCGACGTCAGAATTACCGACGATCTGCAGAGGCATCTGAAAATGTACAGAGTTCGACGCAAAGTCGATGTCCAGTCGTTGGAGAGTAAAATGAAAGTGTGGAGCGTGTTCGATCCGAGATACGCCGCACCCGAGGCCAACGACGTGGATCCTCCATCGCCGAGGCAAAAATTGGAAGGCCAGATATTCCCGTGCGGCACTCCGAACAATAAATCCACCAAACTCGTGGACGACGTAGCGATATACGAGGATCCTAGGATAGCCGGGATGAACTTAAGGATTTTGAGCGACGCGAACGTCACAAAAGAAGAGATCGCCAAGCGTCTGGGACTCGACGTGCACACGGACGGAAACAGATCCAATTATCGTGAGTTTCGCTATAGATTGGGCATTGGCGAGGGCATCGATGATCTGCCGGTCGGCAAAGCGTTTCCTCTCGAAGTAAACTGCGACTATTTGCACGGCGTTAGCTTCCACAAGGGTTGCTACATCGGTCAGGAGTTGACCGCTCGCACGCACCACACCGGAGTCGTTCGTAAACGCTTGATGCCCCTGATAATCCAAGGCGGGGAAGGAAAACGCCTGGACTACGACGATGGTCTGATAGACGAGTCGGGCAAAGTCGTGGGAAAGTTTCGCGGACGCGAGGGCCCGTTTGGCCTCGGTCTGGTAAGAATTTCGGAAGCACTGAACGCTCGAGCGATCTTTGTTAAGGATTGTCCCGTTACGGTTACGAAGCCTCGATGGTGGCCGAAAGAACCTCAGAGAGACAAAGCTACGGCTGACACAGGGAAATAGAGATCAACGTCCTTGATCGGATCCGAGATCCGCTGGAGACATACGGACACACGTGTCTGACTATATCGTGCTGTATAAGTCATCGGCGATAATAAATTTACGCAATTGGGAGATTCGACAAATGTTATCATTAGTTTTATGTACGTTTTATAAGTGTTTGGGACACGATTTTGAGTCTTTTGCGCCGCAGTTGGCGCACTGGCTTGCGACATCGAGATACAACGAATATTGGTACACTTCGTTCTGTTGATCAATATTTTCATATGGCTATCGAAATAAAGGGCTAGGCTACTGTGATGACCCAAAAATCAGAGTTATTGGAAAGATGAAATTTTGAAGGAATGCATAAGATGATTGGAAAGTCATTTAGGCAGGTATTTGTATGTACATTAACAAGTTTGTGTATGAAATTTCATTGAAGACGTTATAAACAATCTGATGAAGGACCTTTGGACGTGAGGCCCTCAACGGTGTACTTGATTTCGGCCACCCTATTGATCAGAAGAAAAAAAGTTTTTTTTTAAAATAGATAATATTGACTTAGAAGGAGAGTTAGAAGGTGGTGAGTCCTAACGTTCCTAACATATTTCACCTGAGTGGGCCATTGGAAAGGGTAAACTGCTCTTCGAAAATTTCCACGTAGAGCTTGTGGGATATTTTTTTAACCATTTTTAAATCAGCTGCGCAGCACTGACTTAGATTCGATTCTCGCTGCAATCGTTTTTTGTAAATTTTATTATTTTGTTTAGTTTCTCGCAATGTTCAACTATTTATTGTAGAATTTAAATATATTCGAGCAGTTTATTTATATAATTAGGTGAAGTTTTTAGTGAAAATAAAAATTCCGAACATTTTTGCGATTAACTATGTACGCTACTTTTGATTCATTATCAGAAATAATTTTCCAATTTTCAGGGAGATATTCAAGTCAATCGGTTCATTAGATGTTGATAAATCGTGTACATCGTTTTGAAAAACATAGTTTCGAGATAAATGCGTTAAAAGTTTTACTAGCAGTTCTATCGTAATAATAAGGTTACCTTTGATCTGCGATTTCGGCACTATATGTTAGACCTTCCTCATCAATTTGAGTTGCTTCAAGGGACTATTGATTTTTTGGAATTTCCGCAGTATCGTAACCCCTTAATGAATTAAATGAAGGGGGGGCACAAGCTGCAGGTATTGAGCGTCTCACCTATTAATGTTAGATATAGTCGCGCTACATTATTTTAACCCCTTACGCGGCAAGACCAATTTCGCCCATAGTGCCCGAAATGCGGAGAAAGAAAGTATTCAGATTTTCACGAAATTTGGTACTCGTGGGTTTTTGGGGTCGCTGATTACGATTCCATCCTCGAAATTTCGGAATTAACATGGCGGATCCAATGTGACGGTTGAGAATGTAAAAATTCATTTGAATTGGATGAAACTGCTCTCAAAATGCAGCAATAAAAAATTTTGAAGTTATTGACGTCGCTGATTATGAATCGTAATCAGCGACCCCAAAAACCCCCGAGTACCAAATTTCATGCGATTCGAATAAATTTTTGCATTTTCGGCCACCATTTTTTATTTCAAAATTTTGAGGGCGGAATCGTAATCAGCGACCTCAAAAACCCCCGAGTACCAAATTGCATGCGATTCAAATGAATCATTGCATTTTTTGTCGCCATATTGAATCCACCATTTTGAAGTTCGAAATTTTGAGGGCGACATCGTAATCAGTGACCTCGAAAACCCCTGAGTTCCAATTTTCGTGAAAATTGATTGACTGAATCACGAAATAATTTATGTGCGCCTTATGGCGTCATTGCCGCTTCGGGCACGGAAAAAATGTGCGCCATATGGCGTCATTGCCGTGTAAGGGGTTAAAGGAAAAAATACAACTGTAGACAATTTTTTATCATAAATAGCCAAATGAGATTGAATTTTGATGTCAATGAGTTTGCTTAATATGTCAGCAAAACACATTGAGGGGGGAGATTCCTTTACGTAGCCGGTAATAAGCAAATGGTCAATATTCTTTTGCGTTGAAACTATTCGACATAATTAAAATTTTATGTATCATCTTTCAATTTTGGACAATGTCAGCTGTACGTCTTTTGCTTCAGAAACGGTTGCCGCCTGAGTTGTTCCACGGCGTGCAAACTAGCGTTGGGTGCGTTCATCTGAATCAGAGCCGAAAAGTTTTTAATTTCTAGGACCCACACGCGCTATGTGAACCTTAACAGTAAAAGAAAAATGAAAATTCGAAAAATCGTACTTGTTCGAAAAAGATTATATTTCCGATGAAATTCTTTCTGTAGTATTCAGTAATGAGAGTAGTTTTTATAAATAATCGTTAAGGTATGTTAGGTGTATATAGGCGGTAATTATGTTATCTGAAAGTGTGCAAAATTTCGAGATGATTGATTAGTCTCTGAGTTATCTTGTACGAGGTTCACAAAAGTTCCGTCTTTAAAGCAAGTGTCGTAGAGCCGCCATTTTTTAATATAAAAAAAAATCGAGAACTCGAACATGCACATAAAATTTGAATTGTGTGGAATAAATCATTTTGTGACGAAAAAATATTCAAAATTCGCTTTTTTCGGTTGCCTGAAGTTATCTCCCCCTTAAGGCCTACCGCGCACTGCCGTAAAATTTCGAGGAATTTATTTTTGCGAAATCTGTGAAGTATGGACGACGGTGGAAGCGCGCACGTCGCGAAAAAAATAGCATGCGAATTTAAATTCTGTGGTTTACTACAGATTTGTTGCGGTGCGTCTCGATACGGAAATTTTGCACCCTATGGGCTCATATGAAATTCTACACACAGCGGGAAAAAAGCCGCAGGTCGCCCCAGTAGTGCTCGAACCGTAATAATAAACGCAAATGCGGACTTTGGTTTGGTAGTCCATGGCCGTGCTTCTTCGACGAAGGTTGCGATACGAATGGCAAAACTCACAGAAATTCTACCGCAGTGCACGTACAAAATCTAATGTTCCATTTTTACGTTGCGATTCAAGGATGTTGAGTCCCTATGAAACATGCTAATGTTAATTTTTCAATAAATAGCTTCTTAATTGTCATGAAATTTTTACAGGACCTCCTGAATACTTCATGTAAAAATATACCGAATTATCAGAATTTTATTATCATTTGCGATTTCGGACTCAACATCCTCAAAAAACGCACCTAAGTGCGGGCAAAACATGGTGTTGAAGTTGGCGTCGTTGGTACGCAACGAAAATTCTGTTTCACATTAGTATTGTCATAGACGATCTTTAAAAAAAATAGATTTATCGTTTAGATCGTTGAATAAATATCTTTAAAAATGGTCGAAGGACTTTTGCAGGCGAAATCCGCAAAAATAAATTAAATTCGTTGCAGTCCAACGATGCAAACTTCAGCATCGTGCGCAAACCTTAGCTTCTGCTAAACTCACGATTTTAATGTACGTCTAAGATTTAGAAGACGCAATTCGATACGTCCAATAAATGCTCGACTTCCGAACTGCCTATCTATCAAGCATCTTATTCCCCCGAAAATTATGTGGAACTTACGAAAACTCCAAAAACTTCAATACAGAAAAGTCAATACCCATTAAGATACACCAACTCAAGGTAGTCCCATCGACAGGCTTCAATTCATAGGATCTTCATCATTTTTTTAGCTTTACTAATTGTATTAATAATCGTCTCTGTAAAATTGCAGGGTCGGTGATTGACCTTATTACAAAGAAAAAAATATATAAAAATTGCATACTTTTGTGAAGGAATCCCGAGACGGGATACAAAAACCCAACTTCTGGTAGCTACAAAAGTGTGTACAATAGTGGGAATCCGTCAGATTCTTAAAAATAAGCCGATTTACATACTTAAACTCGCCTGAATGAGTAAAAAGAGACGGAGATAGACCCAATGTTGCCAAATATCAAATCTAGAAATACTACGAGAATCGTTGGAATATGTTTTCATTTTTCGAATTAAATGTGAACATTCATTAAACCGTTTACAAATGGAAAATGTCAGTTACAAATTATTTTCTTTTTGCATATGTTAAAAATATAAATTGACCAGGTCTCAAGTATGATCAGTGGTATGACTAGTATGAAGCGATAGGACTACCTTCGGTGTTGCTCAATCGAGGTGCTAGCGGTACGAGAAACTACTTTGTGTTTCGAGCCTGGCTATTTTATTAAATTTCACTTTCGCCTTCGAATAATATAGGCGTTAGAGTGAGTGAATAATATTATTCTCTCGCGATAGTAGTCAAAGATTTCACGAACACTATCGTAAAAAAATTGATTCAAAGCACAAAACCGTTAGCCGAGATATGTAAAACTAATAGGGGAAAAAAGATTTTTCGAGCGAATTGCCTTCCCCAAATGGTAAAATAAACTTTATTCGCGCTGACGTACTCCGGTAATTCATTCTTTTTCGTAACCTTTTTTACTCCCCTCCAGGATGGAAGCTACAAGTAGTGCGACGACCGACGATCCTCACGTTAATTCCGAACGAAACGTCGTTCCGAGGACGGAAGAACGAAAGAAAGCCAATCTCGGAGGTACATTCAGGTGCGCTCATTGTCCGTTGGTGGAGCATTACGATTACAAGGGTAGAAAGCCACCGTTCGCTAGGCAAATTTCGTTCTCGGAAGATTGTTACACGATGAAGGATCCGTGGTGTCCACCGAACAGAGGTCAAGTCTTGGTCCTCGGTGGAGATTGCGAGGTGTGCAAAAAAGTCGTCTGCTTAGGCTGCAGCGTCTTTTACGCGAGAAGATTTTGTTGCAAATGCGCGAACGATTGCGTCGACAGTTTTCCCGCGCAACTGCACTCGAGGATCAAAAATTTGACGGGAGAGGATAAGAGCTGACGAGGATATTCAAACGTTACGAGAAACGAAAGAATGGAACGCACTCTCGCTTTAATTAACCTAGTACCTCGTCGTGTCGCCCATGGTTTACAATATAACATTACCATCTACATCTAACGCGTGAATAGCTTTATATACATTCATGTATTTTGATGGATGATAAAAAGTCGAATATCCGATGAAAGAACAGTTGATGAAACATAAAAGAATAAAGTGTCTCCAGTTTCTAATCGAGGATCCGTTCGTAATTGAATTCTCGATGGGAAGCTTCTACATAAAAGAGACAAGCCAAGATACAATAACACGGGTTTGTTTGTTTTTTACTAAGTAAAAACATAAAAGAACGAGACCGGAAATTTTTAAGTATAAGTTATCGCGATCAGTTTGCCACCGGCTTTTTCGGCTTGGCGAGAAGCTTTGCGGCCATTTGTTTCTTCTGTTTCGAGGACTTGTCGTGCTTCCGTTTCTTCTTCGCGTCGACCTTTTGTCCCTGGAATTTTGTTTGGCTGTTCTCGCTCTGGGGGCTTCCCGAGCCTACCTTTCCTCTCTTCTGTTCACCCTGGGAACGCTGCTTGCCGGTCTTCTTGCGCCTCTCCGCGTTCAAGCTGTTTCGGGTCTGAAAACAATGTCCATTGTGTAGATAAAATCGCAGTGATTAGTTCGAGTCCGAGAAGGTTTCGGTATCTCGCTATTGGATCGCGAAGCGGAGTGTGTCGCGCTTGTGAGGCTGATCTTCAAGAATATTTGAGAGCTATAAGATAAGCTGACCAGTCAATGGACTGAATTATATTTAAAATGAGCAAAGAATATCAATTATCAAAAAAAACTCGAATCATAATTTAGCAAAAAAATCACATGTGTCGTTAACATTGATTTCTCAGTTCATTTCAATTTCGACGCCACACGAAATTTGGCGGTTACCATGGTTACCATACGGCGCGCAGTTGCCGTATGGTAACCAATATTGGTTATCATACGGTTGTTCACAGTAAGTGGTCAAAGCCGAAACCAATAGTTTCTGTAAGTTTTACTTTCATTGGGGCGAATTCCGAAAACCGAATATCGCCGATTAATTTGGAATTTCGTGTACACGTGTATTTTGACTCGCTGATCACGAATATGGCAGTGAAAAGACCCGCACATTTGATTTTCACGGTCAAAACTACGAAAAACTAATTTGTAAAAACTTTATTTTATTTTATTTTTTATAAATGTTGATCTTAGGCAGGGTTGTTACGCATTATTGAGTCAGAAATTTCCGGACTTTTCCAGGTTCTCCATACAGGTTTTGCAAATGACCCAGATTAGTTTCAACCATACTAGTGTTTGTAAACGTCACAAACTGTATGGGAAAAATTATATACGCGGAAATAGCAATAAATCATTTTTGCGAAGAAAAAAACATGTGACCGACTTGGAAAAACAAAAGAAATTCTCAATTCGATCCTTCTATCGAAACATTATGTTGAACTGGATAACATAATTTTTTCTGAGATGAAATATATGGAAACGTTAAAATAAAAACAAAATTAAAGATTGTAAAGAAAAAAAATACATTAAAAGTAAATGCAGAACTGGTTCTTTATTATGAACAGAAATTTTTATGCCGGTGACAATAAAAAATAAATACAAACACTTGCCTATAATATTAAGGATGTGGTTGTATATCGACAGATCGAATGTAATTATATAGAGCTTTGCAGTAAATTAGTATTCAGTTTTTTTTATTTTCAACGTTTGGCACTGACGTAACTTTTTGTTGTATATAATGAAGAATAATATAAATATCAAAAATATACAAAAATATTTTTTTTTGTACTGTTCAATTTTTTTGTCAAGTCGGTTTAATTTTTCGTATTTTTTGTAAAAAGTAAATTCTGAGAAAATTCCAGAATTCTCTGACTTTCCTGATTATTTCAGTAGGAAAGAAATTCCCAGAGTTTTCCCGGTCTTCCATTTGCCTAACAACCCTGTTAGAGAAAAATGTTTTCTACAAAAGTTGAAGCCTATAAACAGATAGATCTTTGATGTTCTATACAGATTTTGTCTAAGGTGATTCTGTTTCGATAAAAATGGGATAATGCTCCAATGAGTACATTTTGTTAATCTCTATTAGTTTCGATATTTATCTACTTACGTACTTTACCGCGAGAGGGTTGGCGTTTAGTCTTTAAAGAGCATTTCTATTTTTGCTTTTGATGATTTTTTTTATTTTAGGTTTTCTTGTATGTTTTTTTGTTTTTGTTGTATATTTTTTATTTTGGGCTTATTTGTATTTTATTTTATATTTGCTTTGTTTCTTTGCGTTCAGACTAAACTGCACTTTAAATACTACACTCCAACCTTTCCGCGCTGAGGTGAGTAAGTAGATAATATCGAAACTAACGGAGTTTGGCAAAATGTACTTATTAGAGTATTAGCCCATTTTTCTCGAAAGAGAATGGTTTTAGACGAAACTTGTATAGAGCATACAATATCCATTTTTGGTAGAAAACATTTTCCTCTAAGATAAACATTTATCAAAATAAAATAGAAAAACTTTTTAAAAGTCAGTTTTTGTGAGTTTTGACCTTGAAAAGCAAATGAGCGGCCATTTTCACTATCATACTCGTGATCAAAGAGTCAAAATACACGAGTACACGAAGTTACAAATTAATCGGCGGTAGCGGCTTTTCGGCACTTTATCCCTTTCATTACTTAAGACAAAAGCAATCTTTGTTTTCTATTTGCATATTTTCCAATAATTTCGTAACAGTAGGTGAGAATTGTACATGTTTATTTACTGGTGCCGTATTCTAATCTTTTTCCAGTGAATAGACATGTGGGATCTATTCTGATAATTCTCAAAGTAGGGTAAAAGATTTCGCTCATCTACAGAAAACTGCAAAATTAAATGTTGCCATATCATTTGATTTGTATTTAAATGTTGACGAAATTTAACTTTCTATTTCTTCGTCGAAACAAACGTTGATAGTTTTTTGAGTGTCACGTTACCATGAAAAAAAACTGTATATTTTACGAAATCGTGTGGTGAAGAAGTTTGCATCGTTGGGACGCAACGAAAGTTCCGTTTTACATTTTATTTTCCATATTTTCATTATTATAGGCGATCTTTTTTTTTATTATAGTTTTGTAATGTAAATCGCTAACTAAATATCGTCGAAAATGGCTAAAGCACTTTTGTAAACGGAATCTGTCAAAAGAAATTAAACTCGTTGCAGTCCAACGATGCAACCTTCAACATCGTGAAATCGTAATAATAAATATAATACTCGTATGTGTAAAAGTATTATAATTTTCGTGCAACACAGTGATCTCCAAATCCAGCATGTAATAAAAATAAATAATAAATGGTTATCCTTTACAGCGTTCATCTACAATACACGTCCATTTACTGGTAATTTCGTCATTTCGTTACTTATTTATCAATTCCTTCAACATTATTTTTCCCATTACTTCGAATATTTTATCGGCTATCGGAATATCTTTCGTTAGCTATAGCAATTTCGCTACTTATTTATCAATTCCTCCAATATTATTTTTTGCAATTACTTCGAATATTTTTATCTACCATCGGAATATCTTTCGTTAGCTATAGCAATTAAGAAGCGAGTTTCCATATTTTCATTTTACAGTCCGTCTGAAACTTACCGTCGAACGGACGAATCCCCGTCGAATGGACGAATGACGATGCTGTCGTTATTCGTCCATTCGATGGTCCGTTCACCCTATATCGCGGTAAACAAATTCCAGAACACGATTGGTGAAAATGCGTAGGATTACAGTAAAATTTGCATCGAGATTTAAAAAACGCGTAACCTCTGGCACGCGTTACGCTTATTGTTATTTATTAATTCAGCCTAAACGATCAATTACGAACTCGAACCGCCAGAACGAGGATTCGAACGTTGACATTCTTTTGTAAGGATAATCAGTATCCCTATCGGCGTATTTTTGTTAATACTTACGGCACGTTGCACCGATTCGGAATCGTCAGTTTTGACCTTCTTTGGTGAATCGTCCGCATCACTTTGAGAGCGATGGCGTTTTTTGCCCTCTTTCTTCGCTCGCGCCGTCTTCGTCTCGGGAACGACGGGCTTAACACGAACGTTCCGTTTGCAGATCTCAGTACCGTCCAGAGAGAGGGCAAGCACGGCACCGTCGGCGCTCTCGAAATTAACATAGCCAAATCCACGCCCGAGGCCGGTCGTACGATGTCTGACTATGCGCACGGACTCGATTCTTCCGCAATCCTTGAAGGCTTCCCACAATTCGTTATCTTCGAGCGCTTTACGAAACAAATTTGAAGTTCGAAAAGTAAATCATTTCGAGTAATATTTTGCTGTTGAAATTTAAACATCGGTCGGACAAAAAACAAGAACGCAATTGAAAATTTACACAAAATTTACCCAATTGTCCCCAGGTGGTTCATTTTTGTCTCGAGCTTATCATAAAAAGATCGGTTGTAATGTTTGGATTCTAAAAGCAATTTCGAAGTTGCATTTTTATTGGAAATTCATCGATGGAACCCTCGGCAAGAATGTAAAGTTTCGTATACAATTGCAGTATTATATACTATTGGCACCTTTTTCTGGAGTGATACTTTTGATACTAATCATGCGGAAACGTAATGACGAAGTTTGCATCGTTGGAATGCTACGAAAGTTCTTTTAAACTTTTTTCACTTCTCCATCTTTAGTACAATCGTCAGTTTTCTTATAGATTAACATCGTCGATCCCTCAAAATAAGAAAAAGCTGTTTGCGTGATTTTCGTAGTCTAAAACGGCGAAAAAAAACGTCAGCAATAAAAGAAAAATTAACTTTCGTTACGTTCCAACGATGCAAACATCAACGTCGTGAAAAGTAAGAGAAAGTTGTATACTAACTGAACGGTAGATTTCCCAAGAAAACAGATTTTTTCTTGTCGGGGATAGCAGCCTTCTCGGAACGATCGACCCTCAGATAATTGCCGGCAAATGTCTTTCCGTTCATGCTAAGTGCCGGAACGACGGAATTTTCATTCTCGTATGTTATAAAGGCACACACGGTGGTGCTTTTCGGATGGAATTTCTTCTTGATGGCTGCAACTTTCAGCGGCATTTTTGGATCCTCCGCTATTATTCCGCGTATCCTTACACTCGCGATGCGACCGAATTTTTTGAATTCTTTCGACAAAGTTTTGACCTGTGTTTCTTTTGGAATGTTGCCGACGTATATGGTTCTCTTGTCACGCTCAGCTTTTTCCTCCACGGTGAGGTGAGGTATTTTCTTATTCTCGGGACTTTGTTGATCCTTTGACTTGTCGGAAGTCTTGGTGTTTTTTTCTTTCGGAGAGCCAGAAAGCTCCTCGTCGTCTTCCTCGTCACTGATGTCCTCGTCCATGTCATCCTCATCGCCTTCGAAATCATCATCGTCGGAGTCGTCGACGAGGGTGTTACCAAGTAGATAGCTGAGATCAGGCGATGAGTCATCGTCATCATCATCCTCATCATCGTCATCCTCGTCGTCATTTTCTGCATCGCCATCCGACGTTACATTCGACGAATCCAGTGACTGATTAACAGCTTCATCGTCATCTTCCTCCTCATCATCGTCGTCCTCATCGTCTTCTTCGTCATCTGAATTTTCTGCGCTCACGAAGTCTTCGTCACCGGATTCGTCTTTGAGGGAATCGCCGAGGAGTACCGACAGGCCTGATGTCGCTTTATCATTATCATCATCGTCGTCATCATCGTCATCATCGTCCTCGTCTTCGTCTTCATCGTCGTCCTCATCGTCTTCAGCTTGTTTCTTTGCTTTTTCCACACCCTTGAACATCTTCACACCTTTTTTCTCTGCTTCTTCAATCGCGTCGCTGTCCGCTTCAAACTCCTCATCCGAATCGTCCGTTTCTTCGGCTAAACTCTTGCCAAAGATGTCTGGTACGGCGCTATCGTTGGACGAATCATCGTCGTCTTCCAGTTCGTCCTCTTGTCCGCTGATTTCTTCCTTAATCGAAATTCCCTCGTTTATGTCCTCATCAGAATCATCATCGTCCTCCTCTTCCTGCCCTGATGTGTCCATGCTTTTCGCGGGGCTGCTTCCATTCTTAGCATTTTTGCCACCTTTGTGCGATTTCGGCGATCTCGGAGACCTCTGAACGCCGCTGCCGTTCTTCTGCGACTTCAGATTCGCAGCAGTTTTGTTTGAGCCGTTTATCAGAGATACTTTGCCCCCAGGTGTTTTCTTGAATTTCTGATGCTTCTTCTTGCTGATGGAACCATCCTTCGAATGCCGTAAGCCATCCTTGGAGTCTTTCAAGCCCAGTTTCAGTTTTGCCATTGCTAGGACTATTGGTTTATACTCTCGGTCGAGGATTCAGAAGACTTTCTGTTGGTTTAAGTGTACTGTGAGCTTCGGTAAGTACGAATCGATTAGCGATTCACCAAACCACCGATAGGACGGAAAAAACGCTTGAATTGTACGGAGGAAAAATGTCGGAATAGTTAGAAAATAATTATTCGTAATCGACGATAGAAATAAGTTCACGATATTCAAAGCAAATGCGCAATTTCGCATTTATTTTTCATAATCTTGACCAAAATCGACTCGCTCGACTTTCGAAATATGCGACACGCACATCCAACAGTCATTCGATCAATGGAGGCATAAATGCTATCACTAGCTAACAATTTACAGCCTTCAATTTTTTACAATTTATCCCTCGCCGACGATCTCGTACGAATTGTTCTGCTTGTTTGCTAATAGAATATATTGCGATTACGTGTCTCACAACGGTCGAATATTGACGAAGAAACTAATTCGCAAGTGTGGACAAAACCGTTGTTGCAGAGACTGTTGCAATGGATTCGCGAAAATACGATAGGTTAGAGTACCCACGTGCATCGCGATAAATAATTAATTCAGGACCGTCACTCATTCGTGCTAACAACATTGCCGTATTCGATATTATCGTTAAAAGTGAAAGAACTTCGGTTACTTACCTCAATAGGCAGTTGGAGAACAATGAGCGCGCGAATGCTCGTTCGTTGCCGGCTTTTGATGCTTTTGCGTGAGGAAAAAAACTACGGTAAGAACGTAGCGCGCGAAACACGTCGCGGTAAACGGAAGTCAACTACGATGCTGGTCAACGGAACTGCTCAATTTCCGGTAACGCATCCCTCTGATAGCTGGGATTAATATTTGATATAGGTAAATCGAACGATTAATTCTTGACCGTGTAAATTTGTGTCACCGTATCTTGGGCCTTGTTGCACATTGAAAGAAGCAGAATTAATTGTACGAATTTTCGTTTATGAACTGCGTAGTCACGCAATTCTCACGATACGAATCGCGCTTCACAGTGGCGCTGTTACAGCGGAGTATATTTATCGAACTATATAAACTTGGCTCAAGGACTAGGTTTTTTTTATGATCGTTTGTAGACAATTATCATTATATTCGGGGAAATATAAACAAACTGTTTGGTCGAAGGTGATCTGCGGTTGCTTTCATATTGAGGAAACAAAGCTGGCGGATCGATATACAACGAGACGCTTTGGTATATACCGTCAATTATATTCTTACAGAAGATGTACTGGCGTACGATCGAGACGATGCGAATATATGATAAATCTTCAGTGCGAAAGGGAAAAATTGGAGCTCTCGTTTTTTTCCCTTAACTTTCTTGCATTGTACGTTGTTATTGTCGGCCGTGTCAGCTCACCTCCTCTGAATGATTTACCTTCTGCTTCGCCCATAGTCCGCTGGAATGCGAATAAACGCGGTCAAGTAACCTGACCTAGAATTCTGCGGCTGCGGGCTCCGTTGAGGTTAGAAAATGAGTTATAGATGTTCAGGAGTGACTTAATTTTTCCGCCTGCTTTCGAAGCAATGGATTATTAGCGATACTACGGAGATTTAGTCCTTGCGTATCATTTCATAAGCACTTATCTCTATGAACCTCATACATTTGAAATAATACCGAATATGTATTATCGACAATTAGCAGTACATGATTGTAAAACACGTAGTAAAGCTGTTATTATTTTCTTTGTACATTGGACAGATAATTTTTAAAATGCAGTGTGCACTTTGCGCTTAAATAAAAATGACAATTATCAGTATAACGTGTGGCCGTTGGCTATTTATTCCATCTCGTTTCTACTTCATTTCCATTGCTGTGGGCATGAGAGGTGCACATAACCTCACAAATCTTTCGAACGGAGTTTTCTCATGAATAGTTAAGTTTTGTTAGGAAAGGCGACGCATCCGGCTCTGTAAAACTCAATGGCTCACAGCTTGACGATTTTCTTGCACCTTAAACATTATTCAACTCTGGGAAATCTTTGTTCGAACATTTCAGCTATCTCCCTCGTACGCATACGTCACGCGGTACAGCTTCTACTTTGCCTTGAAGGACAACATTACTCCACAGGGACCACAGCCTCAAAAAGTAGGTTGGGAATTTGTGTGCTGAAAAACGGAAACAAAGAAGCTATGTATGAAACTTTATTGTGCAGATCTCAAAGCGAATGAAACCAACGTAAAAATATTATCCTATAAACTAGGGGTGCTCAATTCTAAAATATAACGCGCACGTTTGAACTTCGAAAAAAAAGTTCAGAATCTGCATAATACCACCTAGAGAAATACGCAGGGAATATTTAAAATGTTATTTTCCAAGGAGATGGCCAACTTTTCAAATGGTTTCATTTTCAGAAGAAAATAAATTGGTTACAGCCGAAAGAGATAGCCACAAATGAAAAAATTTCACATATTTCTGGCAGACTTAATTTTTAAAATATTGTGAAAATTTCCATTCAATCAGACGAGCTTTGTTCAAAGTAAACTTTGAGTCAGCGATAAAACAAGGAAACGCTACTCTAGAGTTTTGCGTCGCATTATTTTGAGTTTCACAGAAAAAAGCGAGTAGATAAAACAGAAAATTTGCTATTTTATCAATTACACTATGTGTTTACACCCCACAGTATACAATATAAAGTGAAAGTGAAAAAGTAATACATGCCTCTGATTTTCTGAACTGCCATTATCCCTTGAAAGTGCCGTTTATACATAGTCGTGCGATCGTTCGTCGATACTCAAATGTTATTTCATCCCCCTCTTTCAACCACGAATGTATCTCTCCTCAGATACATAATCAGCGATAATGGACGGCGTTTCGACATTCCACACGTTTCTACAGAGCCACCAGAGGCAGTTGGAGTCGTCCGGTGTGCCGAAGATATTTTGGGAGCCTCTCTGGCAAAAGATGAAGAAGGAAATTTTCGACGCCGGTCTCGTATTTCAGTTGGCGAGAGTGGATTACGGGGACGTAGGAAGAGGTCCCAAAGATCCAGCGTGGAAACTGCTGGTCAGTGCGGAGGATGGATTGTCGTGTGACGATGGGAAGAACATTTATCTGATAGATCACGCCTGGACGTACGACGCGACCAGTGCCAGGCAGCATTTGTCACAGGTTCCGGGCCTCCTGGAGCGTATGTGCAATCTAATGGGTTTTGAAGGCGAGGACGAGTCGTCGGACGAGGAGAAGATGGAATACGTGCTGAGAGAAATGTGGCGATACAATCAGACGTTCGCCGTGAGCGACGGTACGATAGAGGATCGGATGCCGGTCTGGTATGTAATGGACGAGTTGGGATCGGCGATAAATCACAGCGACCAGCCGAATTTTCGGTCCGTGCCTTTCCTGCATCTGAACGAAGGTGTGACTTACACTCTGCTGTTTCCCGTCAAGAACGTCCGCAAGGAGGAAGAAGTTACGCGCGACTTTGTCGAGGGTCTGACCAGCGACGAGGACGAGCGACGCGCACTCTCGTTGCCTTGGAGGGACGCAGAATTTTCGGACCAAAGTTACATCCAGCACGAGCCATCTGAAGATTATTTTCTGACTGGGCGTTCGCTCGAAACGCTGCCACACCGCGAGACGCAACACATCGACAGGATCGATTCGAGGCTCAAGGTTTACTCGGAATATAGATTCGTGAACGAGTATCTGACGGATACGAGGTTCGAGATCACGGAGGATATCGAGCAAGCGGACGTTTTGTGGCTCATGGGCCATTTCAAGGATTACGAGGAGTTGAGCGTTCGATCGCCCCGCGTTTATGTCAATCAGTTTCCGTTCGAGAATGTGTTGACGATCAAGGATTTGTTGGCGATAATTTGTCGTCGCAAAGCATCCACCCTCACACACGATCCGAAAACACTGGACACGTATCCATCCTGGCTACCGACCACTTACAATCTCAGCACCGAACTCCGTCAGTTCGTCGCTTACTTCCAGCAACGCGAGACTCGCGGCCTCGACAATCATTGGATCTGCAAACCTTGGAATTTGGCGCGCGGCTTAGACACCCATATCACCGATAATTTGAATCACATACTTCGTTTGCCGTCGACCGGGCCGAAAATAGCCCAGAAATACATCGAATCGCCAGTGCTTTACACGCGGCCCGAAATCGGCCGTGTCAAGTTCGACGTCAGATACGTCGTCTTGCTTAAATCCGTCAGGCCATTGGTCGCTTACGCATATACGAATTTTTTCCTCCGATTCGCCAACAAACCCTTCGCTCTAAACAATCTCGACGTTTACGAGCAACACTTTACCGTGATGAATTACGCGGAAAATTCACGATTGTCTCACGTTAAGTGTGACGACTTCGTCGAACAATGGAGCCGCATGTATCCGGACTTCGATTGGCGAGAAACGATCGAGCCCGAGATATTGAGAATGTTGAGGGACGTCTTGGACGCTGCCACTCAGGCTGAGCCACCGAAAGGCATTGCGACCAGCGCCCAGAGCAGAGCTGTCTACGCTGCGGATTTGATGCTCCGATGGAAGAACGATCGCATTCAACCGGTCATACTGGAATTCAACTTCTCACCCGACAACAAGAGGGCTTGCGAGTACTATCCGGAATTTTACAACGACATATTCAAGTGCCTGTTTCTTGATGATACGGATCCAGAAATCTTTCACGATTTGTCGGACGAGCAACGAACGTAAATATCGCTTGGGATAAAACTTTTGAAAAGGTGAAACTGACAAAGTGGCTCGATGAATCTTTACAACTGCGGCTATGAAACAGCCCAGTATTGAGGGATGAAGGTGTTAGGGCGAAAAGTGATACGGAGACTTTGATGTTGATTGTTGACCGATTAATTATATTGAAATTTTGGAATTGGTTTCACGAGATACGGACCAAAGAAGTTAAATTTGTTCAAAAACATTTACTTATATACGAAATCGCGACACGTTGTCGGTCTGTCCGAAAACGGCATTTGCAAGGCGGTTTACGACGATTAAAAAATCGATTTTTTTGCACTTTAAACGATATATATCTATATGTAGAATGTTTTCGCGCAGTTTTAAAGGGAATTTCGGAAAACTTCAAACGTTACAGCCCGTTCAGGAAGTTCATCTGGTACCGAGTTAGTCAAAAGAAAAATTATTACGACTAGCGTAGTCCGTTCAATGAGTTTGGTAACACTGCAACCAAGCGCGACCGCGTATCCTGTACAGCTGCCATGTACTAGAAGTTTTTCACACATGTCCAGGGTTCATCGTCGATCTCTTTTTCGACCATGGAAGAAAATTCAAAAAAGAAAGCGTTTTTCTGGAAAGGCAAACAAAATCAATTTTCGAAAATCAAATTTTTTCTCAATCAATCTCGAAATCAATTTTTTATGTGTTATTATTTCGTATCCTTTTTTTTATAACTACAATGATTTGATTTGCGATTAATTTATCTGATTTTATCCTTTAAGCCCATTTAGTTATACATTTCCAGTCACTTACGTATAATTTGCTGTAGAAGGGTAGTGCACATTGCGTCGTTCGGAAAGTATTAGTGTTGATTTCAAAAAGCGCGCGGTTACGACGTTGCCATCATAATATGCGACTGGAGTAATATGGAGGTTAACCTCCAAAAAATCAGCATTTTTCGAGACAAATTAATGTATTCTGAAGTTCACAATTATCTAATGGATTTTAGAAAGCTGTCCGAACGTTCTTTAGATATTTTTTTATCCATTATAAAAGTTTCTTTCGAAACTGTTCGTCAATGCTTGCAAATTTCACGTTTATACACGGGAAAAACACGACAATACATAATTAGGGACCATGTTAATTTAGACAATTTTTATTTATTAATTGCTCACAAACAAGGTATCCGAAGAGTTTGCAATTTGAACAGGTGACTTTTTAGATACTCATAAGTGAACTCGATTTTTTTTTTATCAATATCTGTTTGTTAATTCGATCATCAGATCAACTTCCTTAACGCTGTGCCTCACCGCACAGATTCAATTTTTTTTGGATTTTACAATTGCAATGCAGTTGCAATTGTAAAATCCATTATCTCCCAATCTAAATAGTCGACTGTTCTGAAATTTCACCCAAACATGCATAATGATATGAACAACGTCTGGTTAAAATTTGAACAAAATCTATGGAAATCAAGAGCGTGCCCTCGTTTTACCTTAACTGTTTACGGTGAGATTTTTTCGATTAAAGCGTCTCATCGATCGAGCGGTCACTACTGCGAGAGAGATAGCTGATTTGCAGATTCCCAGTGTTCTCCGTGACACCTTCCCGTTCGTTGGAAGAGGAACAACACATATCTCTCCGCTTGCGCGAAATGAAATTCGTATAGGACAAAACTTGACCGTAGGATTTTTAGCGAGTGGACGTGTGGCATTTATTTCGATATGATACTTGAGCAGCCGGCGAACAAAACCGGTGTTGTCCACACCACGTCAATTTTTTGTTGTCCCTAAAACTGCCTTTTCAACTGAAAAGACACTTTTTAACGAATTTAGAGTGTTTAGGGCCGAATTTAATTCGAAATATTTCGGGAGCTAATAAAGGTGTGCTTGAAGAACACGAAAAAAAAATTTGACGTGTGATGAAATCCGGTTTTGTTCGCTTGCTCCTCACTTGTAGACGAGACTTAAGACAACACGCGATAAAGTTATTTGTGTAGTACTTCCGTGGAGTTTCCATAAAGTTAACTCAGCGTAATTTGGTTTCCCGTATCTCTTGAATTTCTTGTGTTGCTCAACCGAAATAATCTTAATCGAAAGTTCTAACCCAGCGCTAGTAACTAGAACCTTTTTAGATTTTTCAAATTAATGGTTGAAATTTAAGGGGGTGGGGTGTATTGCTTATCACTTTATAGATTGAAATTTACAAAACGGGACGTTAAAATAAAAAATACACAATGGGACTCCAATTTCATTTGAAAATATAATGCTGTAGTAGGTGTAAAAAACCCTCTCCTTTTACATATAGGTCATAAACCCTAAAATCTTTTTTTGTTCAAAATTTCGCTACGCCTCAACCCCAGGATGACACTCATCTTTTTCACGCCTTAGTTATATACGCTGGGTCTGTGAGACCCGGTCAACTTTCGAATGCCGTAGTTTCCTTGAAATTACATCTTTCAAGATGACGTAAAAAAAAATGAAAGAGCAGACTGTTACAAAAGCGCCTTTAAAGAGAAACTCTATGTTGGGCCTATATTTTGTCGAAAAATCTGTTTGAGCACATGAAAAAGTTTTGCGAAAGAGAAGAAACGTGAGTTTTCCAATATTTGGTCGGGTCTTCGAGACCCATGAGTGTCATCCGAGGGTCAACTGCATCTGAGGCATCGATTTGCAAAATATTATGCATATAGGTTGAAAACCAGAAACTGTGAGGCTGTGAAAGATGGAAAGACGGCCAGCCATGGTGGAGATATATGGGTTTTTTTTTGTTTAACGATGGAAGCTTAAAACAGAGGGAACGCTACAGCAAGAGACGCCACCGTCGAAAATTCTCACCGTATGGCATTTTGTCTTCATATGCATATCAGATAATGCAGAAGCATCAAGGATTAAAAAAAATTTAATTGCGAATAAATGGCACTACGTTTGATTTTAAAAAAGAAAAAAAACTATTTTCAAATGCATTAACTGAAGAAAATTGATACACCTGTAGAAAATATACGGAAGCATGTTGGAAAAATTCCAAGTTAACCGGATAAAAACTAGCGATTACAAACGTTCCCCTGTGAAATCTTATTAAGGGGCCAGTCCACTTCGAAAATTTCAAATTTTCAATGTGAAAATTTCACTTGAAGAAATCGACAATGATGAGCAATCAGAAGGGATTTTGTACGGTGGAGGAATTGCCGATTGAGTTTAGGTAAGAGGTTTTCATAGTATAAACTTTAAACGCGTTTTTCTCGAAACAACGTTTTCAAAATCTAGCTCCATCGTATCTCTAAAACTAATAAACCGATTCTCTTGAAATTTGAACCACATATTGTAAACATGATTCGCAACAAGATGACCCTCGATGGTTTTAAAATTTTGATTTTTACTCTCCTTATGCGAAAAACTGCGACAAAACGCGTTTTTTTTACTTTTGTCCTTTTCATCTGCCATTGTTTTATTTTTTGATAAAACTTTATATCCGAGGGTCACTTTGTAGCTGGTGTCATACTGAATCTAATGGACTTTGATTTTTTTGTTTTCAGACAAGCCGTTGCCGAGTTGTGATGGAGCTACCTAGCCCACCTATTTTTGAGGCGTTACATTAAACTATAGTTTTTGTACTTAAAAATGAATAAAAATGAATAAAAATTTAAAAAAGTGTCTTTCAAGACTTTATTTATCAAACCCAACAACTTTTATATTCTTATCTTTTATAAAACCCTCAAAAAATCGCGAAAATAGCCTTTTTCGTGGCTGCAAAGTGGACTGGCTCCTTAATAGATTTGCTTCCGTTAACGAATTACACGTACCTCGGGGCTGGAAAAAAGAGGAATTTTCGAATAAAAGTTCTGGGGAAACGTGTGCAGGTTTTCCGTTTTTATTTACATTATAGAGTATTGTTTTAAGTGTCTTTTACAATTTTTGTATTAGAAAATATTTATAAATGTCGTAAATAAGTACAATGGTTCGTGCAGACCGGGGTTTGAAAAAAGTCCTTCGCGGTGTCCACTGCTATTCAGATACAAATCATCCGAAATGAAGCAATCAAAGGCATTTAGTTTTTGCATTAAATTATCAATTGCGTGAACGAGGGACGTAATAAAATATTGATATCTGAAAAATTGGCCGCAGTCCAAAGTGAAAGTATCGATTTTTAGTCTAAATATGCTCTATTTTCGTTGAGACAAAACTCTGCATTGAAAAAAAAAAATCGTACAAGCACTGCTTTTATGCTGTGCAAAGAAGCTTGTAAAATTTGAGGTTCCTCGGTGCAGTTATTTTTTGAAATTCGCGGGTCGTTGGATCGCGGTCCCTGTGCCGGTCCCGCGGTTCACCATCTTGCCGCTACGCGGCTACTAGCGTTCCAGCGTTTCTCATAAGCGGTCACAGAGGCAGGCGTTAGGGTGCGGCCTCATGGAGACGCTCGACGCTGATTTGTGGCGTCATATCAGGTCACGTGACCCTATTTCGAATTTCCCCCGCGGCCCCAAACTGTAGCGACAAGTCGCCGCATCGAACAGCAGCGTCAAGATGGCTGCTTACAGAAAATCGATTTCCTAACCTCTTTCAGTAGCAGTCTTGGTGTGGTCGTGACAGTGTTGAAGTGAAAGAAATACGAGCAAATAAAAGTTGAAATATAATAAAAAGTGTTTTTTTTTTCGGAAATCGGCGCGATGTCGTTTGTGTACAGATATCAGAAGTGGGTGAATCAGTGCCAAGAGATTGCTCGCAGAGCAAGAATTCAGAAAATTCGGGAAAAAAGAGTATTGGCAGCTCTTCTTGTGAATGAAATTTTGCGGCGCAAGCACCAGAAGCGTGCTCCGAAACGTTTTTGGATTCACCCTCTGTTTAAGTTACGGATGGAACATGGCTTCTTTGAAGCCGTTTTCCCGACACTCTGCTCATATGCCGATAAATGTGAAAATTATTTGCGGATGTCGACGAGTCAATTTGAAGAGCTGCTATGTTTGGTAGGGCCTCTGATAACCAAACAACATGTAATAAGGGAGCCCATTTCTGCTGCTGCACGCCTTCTCATGACTCTACGGTAACATTTAACATTTTTTCTATATGTGAATCATTCACTAGAGACATAAAACTAAATTTTAATTTTCCAATAGATATTTAGCTACCGGTGATTGCTTCACCTCTATATCTTACCAGTATCTGGTCGGAGAAACAACAACAGCAACGATCATTACAGAAACGTGTAGAGCTCTGTGGAGTTGTCTGAAAAAGGAAGTGTTACCGTACCCTTTGGATACGTCTGATTGGTTGAGGATTGCTCACGAATTCGAAGAGCAATGGCAATTTCCGCATTGCATAGGTGCCATTGACGGAAAGCATATACAAATTCGGGTACACGAGTTATACATATTTCATAAGAGTATAATTTGATAAACGTAATGTTTATTTTTAATTTAAATTCTCATTATTGTTGCAGTGTCCTGACAATGCTGGCTCAACGTACTTCAATTATAAAAATCACCACAGCATCGTATTGCTCGCCATATGCGATGCCAACTACTCGTTTACGTTCGTTGATATTGGTGCTTACGGTCGACGTAGTGACGGAGGGATTTTTCGCGACTCATCGATGGGCCAGAAGTTTGGAAGAGCCGAAATGAATTTACTAAATCCGAAGAAACTGACGGTTGATGGAATGGCTCTACCATATGTACTCGTTGGTGATGAGGCTTTCCAATTGACAAACTACTTACTCCGGCCGTATCCCGGTAAAAGTGGTTTGAATCAAGACAAAAATATTTTCAATTATCGCTTGAGCCGTGCTCGCCGGACAATTGAAAATACTTTCGGTATTATGGTGAGTCGATGGAGATTATTGAACAGGCCCATGGAAGGCATAGTTGAAAATATTATCAGCTCCGTTCAAGCAATTATATGTCTTCATAACTGGATTCGAAAACAAGATGAAGACAACACATACATTCCACTCAACATTGACAACGAAGATGAACATGATAATATAGGCGAAGAACTTCGGAAAGAAGTCGAGAACAACTCAGCTCTACAAAGTAGACAATATAAGGGAAATAATAATAGTAGTCGCTCTGCGATAACCATTCGGGATGAGTTCAGTGATTTTTTCAATGCCGAAGGAGCAGTGCCATGGCAATATAATCGCAATTGAAATATCTTGTTGTACAAGTTGCCATTGTACAGAATTTCATGCGCAACAGTAGCTTAGTGTCATAAAGGCGTATGTCCACGATTTCCCGAAAAGTACTATTAGATTTTCGATAAATCGTGGACATACGCCTTTCTGATACCAAGCTGCTGTTGTAGCACTTGAAATGCTCTACACTGAACGACAATAATTAAAAAAAGGCATATTTCCATTAACATTTGAGATATTTACGAGAGAAGAATTGAGAGAACTTGACTTACTTTGTTATCTCATCACTGTTGACTTTTCAAAATACTTCTCTTGATGTCTATCAATCAAAAAAGAAAATTGTATATACATACTTACATTTTTAACATTATTCGATTTTTAAAAAAATAAATAACGGTTTTTATCGTAAATGTACCATAACGATATAATTTTGTATCAACATGATTTGTAAATTCGAATAAAATTGGAATAATTCATATTCTTTTAATAATGTTGTATTCAAGTTACCATACCCCTTCGTAAAGAAAAAATTGAATAAAAAATAATTCATTACAATATTAAATTTCTTTTTAATGAATGACGCACAAGTTGACTTGGGCCAAAAATATTAACAACTATTAATCTGTTTTATTATAAAAATGTTAGTTTTATTTTAACAAAATTATATCAACGATACAACAGACTTTGGTTTAGACTTTGGTTGGCTTGAATATCGCATGGACTATTATTCATCACAATATCTGCTATGTTGCTGTTGGACGATTTTTAATATTTCGATTACCGTGGTCATTCGCGGTCCAGGTGGCAATCGCCGCAAGTGTGTGCCTATCCCCATCAAGAAACCCTCCACGTCGTCCATTTGTGGGGATGGAGGTGCAACCGGCACCGGCTCCTCTCTCGACATCGCATCGGCAATGCGATTCAGTACCAGGAGGGATTCGTCTTTTTCCGACTGTTTGTTTGATCTTTTAGCCGGCGGGAGATCTGACACGTTTAAAAATCAATAAAAATTAGAATTAATTCATAATAATAATATCTATGTATATCTATCAACTATGGAGTACCTGACGGTTGGCTGCTTTCGTCATCGATGGGTTCCGTGTTTTCATCGAGTTGAGCAGCTTCGTTGACATTGCTGGTCGTTCTATATTTTATGAAAACGATCAAATATTATTAATTAAATCGCTACTATTTTAGTCAAAATAAAAACAGCAAATCAAGTAATTTAAATGGTAGCTTACGGTCGTAAGAGACGTAAATCCCGCAGAAACTCCATCTGCCGGTAAAATTTCCATCTTTCTCTCGGGGTTGAACACCCAGAACCACTTGGGTGCTGTTCCGTTTGGATTATTTTCCGATGGATGTCCCTCAAGCTCTTGAATTTTTTTTTTGCGTCATCTGCACTCAATTTTCCTGTTTATACATAAATACATTAGAAAAGTAATCAATTCTGCAAATTGTGAAATTGTGCGCAAATTCTCATTCTCTTCGGAGAGAATCCCCTGGCAAAGAGAATTCTCTCTGGAGAGAATTCCCTGACGAAGAGAATTCTCTCTGGAGAGAATTCCCTGATGAAGAGAATTCGCTCTGGAGATAACTCTCTGTCGAAGCAAAATTCTCTCCGGAGAGAATTCCCTGATGAAGAGAATTCTCTCTGGAGAGAATTCCCTGATGAAGAGAATTCTCTCTGGAGATAACTCTCTGTCGAAGCAAAATTCTCTTCTGAGAGAATTCATTGCCGAAGGGAATTTTCACCACTTACATTAAATCAAACTCACCATTAAGGGCATCTGATACTTCCTCCCACAGTTTTGATACTGTTTCTCGGCTTCTTCGTTCGATCGGGATGGTGATGTCCCATAGGGGGATCCTCCTTTGCACTTCGAGAATGAGGAGCTCGATCTCTGTATCGCTCAATTTGCTGTTGCGGCGAGCAGGTTCGACTGGTTTCGAGAGGGATGTTTTCGAAGATTCTGCAAATCAAATAATGATAATAAAAATAAAAATAATAATAATAATTTACTGACTTTTCTTAGGGCAGATGTTTTCTTTTCCTCTTCCCGAGCCGGCGGGTCTTTCGTCCCGAACAAGACCTTCGCTACCATCGTCAAGTCCGCTCGGACAAATCACAGTTCCGTCATCTGCAGAAAAACATTATTAGACATCTCTCGGCTTCGTTTAACGTAATTGTAATTGCATGTGGTTTTCCTTACCTAGTACCGGGAACAAATATAGGTTTTCGTCAAAAACCATGTGATTGTCGTCGTACCCTTCGAGACACGGATGACTTGGCAAATCATCCCCGAGAATCGTTTCGCAAATTCCGCATGTGTAAAGCTGTTCCACATCCTTTATAAAAATTAAAAATTATTTATTTTCATTCCATTACATGTAAATAAAAAAAATGAGGTTAGGGTGTTTCAAAGATACACTCTGTATGATATAAATGAAAAAAATATCGTTTCAAATCTATATTGTTATTATTGATTAATTAATTAAATAATTTGAGATGCTTACTTCGTGAGACTCCATAGTCTAAACAAATTTTTTTTCCAAAAATTGCACTCGAAATGTCACTTTTCACTTATTGTTTGTAAATTTGGACGCTCTCCTGTCGCAGCGACAAAGCTCAAATAGTTTCAGCTTTGTCGCTACTTGTCACGTGACCCGATATGACGCCACAAACCAGCGTCGAGCGTCTCCATGAGGCCGCACCCTTACTATACAGTAAACTCTCCCTAACTCAACGCTCTGTTGTAGGCAACTTCACCTCAGTACTCTCTGGTGGTAACATAACGAGCGGAAAAGCGTTACCCCCACTTTCCTATGAAAAGGCGCGAGGGGTGCAATCATAAACTCAATTTCAGGATTAAGCTTTCCACTTTGTGATTTCAAAAGTCATAAAGAACATGAAAAAATTTACCCACAAACAATAATAAAGTATTCTAACCTGAAATAACCTAGTCAAAATGACATGCGACGTTTGAAACATGTATTCTAATCTAACTATATCGCGCCAGGTACGTCACTCAGTAGCTCACGGTGGGGGACGCTCTCTAGGCGGCCATTCTCTCTAGTACCACGGAAATTTAGTTCCGAGAGCGTTGAGTTAGGGAGAGTTCACTGTACTACAAACAACGTTTCCCTCTAGATCTCAACACCCGGCCCGTCTAGGGCAGAGTACAGTGGCACAGCCTTATTGATGAGAGACCCTTACATGCAGGTCTTGCAACGACGGTCGTATTTGATAGGCGGCCACGGGGCCGCTTAGTGTCCAAGTGTTTTTTTTCTTCTTATCGTCGCCATCGTGTGTCGTGATCGGGAGGGTATAATGAGATTAACCTCAACCGGGCATAAAATGTTTCGTCGTACGTAGTCCAGTCAAAAGTGGCCAGTCGAACATTTTGGCGACCGCATAGTGAAATATGTATTCCTTCCTTAATTGTCCCGGGCAATCCGAATTTCTAGGAATTTGAACTATTAACAGTGACGAAAAGGCTTAAAAACCCAAAAGTATCGTTTATTTCGAGAATGAAAAGGAAATCGCAAAAAAGTTTAGAACAAAAGTTGTAGAATGCAGTATTTTACTACGTAGGTGTGTACAATTTTTTTCTCTATCTCCAATATGTTAGCGGTAAAACAGAAAAAACAAATCCACATCACTACTATGAACGAGCTAGTCACACGAACGGGACAAAGTGGAGAGGATAGGAGCACCACTGGTATCTAACCGCCCCTCTCGTGCCGGCTCAACACACGCGCTCGGTCCGAGGGTCCCCGAAGCTCGATCGAGTATCTTCGGCACCCTAGAGGTGCGCCAGCGGCTTCCTCTTGCCGGCGCGCTTATCTGCAGCTCGGCTCAAGAGTCCCCGGGACCGAACGGCTGCTTACGAAGGGGTAGGGGATGGAAAATGACAAATTCGTTACCTGCTAATATTTCGTACAATGAAATAAAAATAGCGAGAATAGAGCATTTTGTTGAAGCGGAGCGTCTTTTTCTTCATTTGGTGGCATGGTGTATTATATCGGATCAAAGCAGAGCATTTATAAATAAAAGCGACGTACAAAAAAGAATAAAATTTAAAAAATGAAAATGGTGCTACGAATTTCTTAAGTTATACAATAGTTGTGTCTATACACTGCCGGCCAAAAGTATGGATACACCTAGAAAAATTTCACGCCGCACTAAAAGTTTGATATCTCTGTAAAAAAAAAGATATCCGGATTTCCAAGGCGGCATTTTAAAATGGACAAATGAAGCTTCACTTGGCGGTTTGGAAAAAAAAATTCGATTTTTTTAGACCCGGAGCGTCATTTTGAAAATGGCCGTTTTTTGACTTTTTTTTGGCTGTTTAAAATCGGCTGCACGTTTTCAGGACATTTTTTTGGCATTTTTTTCAATGAACCTTAAAAGATAGAGCAATAGCTATAGTTTCCTTTTTTAGGAAGTTTCGTACGATTTTTTTTCTCCGAGTTATCGCATTTTTTTCTCAAAAAGACAATTTTGAAAAGATGCTGCTGAAATGAGAAACTTTGAGGTTTAGAGAAAATTGCCAAAAGGAAAAAAAGTTGCGTTACATTGTATTGAATCGAGCAGAATTTTTTCAAAATTTTTTGCTCCAACATTGAATGAAAAAAAAAATTTTTGTTTCAATTTTTTCTTTATTTTTAGCCGCACGAAGCATCCACCTCTTACCTCATCTAAACACAAGGAGCAGAAATAAAGCTTCTTGTCTTTATTTACATTTTACCTTTGTGGAGCGTAAAAAAGATTCTATTTCTCGCGAGTCGATATTCCATTTCTCTCGTGTTCTTTTTCGCTCGTCGTTTTTGTTTACATTTTTTATTCTTTGGAATAATGTGACGAGTGTCGCGCTGACAAAGCCAGTTAGTTGTGCGAAAACTTGGAACGTGAATACGCGTGGTCTACAATCGACAAGTTTTTACGCAAATTTTTTGTTCTCAACGGATCAAAATGGCACGGAAAAAAGAAATTCCACTGTATAAAAGAGGGGCTATTGTCGTGTTGCGCGATAAGGGATTGTCGTACAGAGAAATTGCCAGACAAACTCGCGTGTCTTTGAAAGGAGTGCAGACGACCATCGGGAGATTTAAGAAGTCCGAGACGTATTTCAATCGCAATCGTCCGGGTCGACCCAAAGTGACAACGTCCTCAGACGATCAAAATATCGTCGTTACCAGCAAAAAATGTGGATGTTTTGTGCGGCTAAAAATTGACAAAAAAAATTTTAATTAAAAAATTTTTTTATTCTATGTTGGAGCAAAAAATGTTGAATACAAATTTTGAAAAAATTCTGCTCGATTCAATACGATGTATCGCAACTTTTTGTCCTTTTGGCAATTTTCTCTAAACCTCAAAGTTTCTCATTTCAGTGGCATCTTTTCAAAATTGTCTTTGTGAGAAAAAAATGCGATAACTCGGTGAAAAAAATCATACGAAATTTTCTAAAAAAGGTAACTATAGCTATTGCTCTATCTTTTAAGGTTCTTTGAAAAAAAATGCCAAAAAAATGTCGTGAAGACGTGCAGCCGATTTTAAACAGCCAAAAAAAGCCAAAAAACGGCCATTTTTAAAATGGCGCCCCGGGTCTAAAAAAAATAAAAAAAATTGTTTCCAAAACGCAAAATGAAGCTTCTCGTTCCTTTTAAAATGCCGACTTGGAAATCCGGATATCTTTTTTTTCACAGAGATATCAAACTTTTAGTGCGGCGCGAAATTTTTCTAGGTGTATACATACTTTTGGCCGGCAGTGTATATACATAAATTAGTGCACTTGGAGCAAGGGAAATGATAGGTGAGTTGAAGTTAGATTATGCAATAATATCCATATATCAATTCAAATTTGGAGCGGTTTGACTATTAATAAAACATTTCAAACTGAAACGAAAGCACATTCGCTTATTTAATATTGATTTTACTCATCGATGAATAACTGGAATTGAAGTATTTGATTCAAATGTAAATTGTTGGACGTAAATCTTTGAACAGAGGTTTCAATGGATTAAAATTCTTTGCAAAATTTCAATTTGTTTCAATTTTAATTGATTCATTTGTACATAATTATTCAGTTCATTATATGCAAATTTGCGAAATTCATTTAATTCATACAAATTATTCCATCTCAACAGAAAAATAAATGTAGTTCTAGTACTATTTATAGACAAGGCGGCCATTTTCTTTCGACATATTTTTATTTGACTGCATTTTCGTGAAACTAATACATAGCAAAACGGTGTGCAATAAATTATTTGAAAACAGATGATAGTATGCCTGAAAATGTTAGGGACTTGCGAAAATGAAAATTACAAACCCAAAATAATCGAATTGAAACACAATAACATCAATTGTAGAATCGAAACCTTCATTAGAACGTGTACTGTAATTAATATTAAGTTCATAATTTTCAAACGATTCGAAAAATGTATGCACGTTGTTCCATAAGAGTTAGTGACTCGAACACAAATTTAACACTACTAAAATGTCCACGTTATTACCCCTTTGATGGTCCCTGGTGGTCCCTCGAACATTTATAAATATAAAAAAATGAGCAGTTATTATTTGTTATTCGCACACTTACCACATATAAATAAATAATCGAATTTCGTACCTTTTCATGAAAAACCTCATTTTTTACTAAACTATTATGAACACCGGAATGGCAATTTTTTTCACAAACCCAATATATTCCGAAAAATTTTTTCAAAATGGTTACTGTAGTTTAAAAAAATATATAGTACCAATAAATTTTGAAACGCTAAATGTCGAGTTTAGATTAGTAATGGGCAAAAACCCCCGAGTACCAAATTTCAAGTAAATTTTACGTCCGGAAAGATTCATGTAGGAATCACAAAAATGACGATCGAGTGACAATTTGCGTGTGTGAAAGTCTCCGCGAGAGCGCGTGCGAGAGTGCCCCCCAACCCCCGGTTTTTCGGTAACAAGGGAGTCGGTGACAAAAAAGTCGAAGCGCGGAAGTCTGTGACGAATGGCCAAAGCAGTCAGTTGAGTGTGCGAATGGCTCAAGACGTTTCACGATTTGTTCTTTTAATTATTGAGCGTAATAAAGTTATTCTGTTTTCCTTTTCTACGTATTAGTCTTGAGTTTTGTCATTATCCTCGCGTCCGTTCCACCACCACCAGGAACGAATATAAATATCCCATAAAATTGGGGGCTCGTCCGGGATGACGCGAGAAAGTATGGCGACAGTGTAGAAAAGTGCGAAAGTAGAAAGAAGAAAGACGAAATAAAGACGAACGACGAAGAATGACGAAACTCGAAATAAAGACGAACGACGAAAAAAGCCGAAGGACGAAGAAAGACGAAAGACGAAATAGAGACGAACAACGAAGAAAAACGAAAGACGAAATAGAGACGTAACAACGAAGAAAGACGAAAGACGAAAGAAGAAAGACAAAAGACGAAAGAAGAAAGACGAAAGACGACAGACGAAATAAAGACGAACGACGAAAAAAAAGACGCACAGACAACGACGAAAAGCCGAACGTGTTACGTTACGAAAGTGCTACGAGTGAGAGTGAGAGACACTAACACCAAACTGTTAGACCCGATGAAGTGTACGATGAAAGCGGTGAAAAACGCTACCGTCCCTGAATCTATCGACAGTTGGCAGCAAAGCCGAGTTTTTGTTACGTTTGACGCAAGCCGAGGGTTTCGACATGTCGACGCTGGAAGCAGCGGGAGAGCATCCCGAAACAAGCCAAGACGAAAATGACGACGAAGGAGCGGCATCAATGCAATACATGTTGGAGCTGTACAAGAAAGAAAAAGAACTTGCCGAACGCGAAGTCGCGCTGCTGCGGCGCGAGCTCGAGATGGCGCGCATCAAGCAGGCGGACAACGAGGCTCGAGGCACGACGAGCGAGCAACCAAGGCCCGCGGTGACCTCTAGCAGAACGCTTGTTCAAAACGATCAAAGCCCAATGCGCATGAGTCTATCGATGCTCGCCGATTTGTTGAGTTTCATCGACGGAAACACCGAGGCGTACGAGAGATGGGAGAGGCAAGTGCTTTTCCTGAAAGAGTCCTATCGACTAGAAGAGGACGCAACGAAAATATTAATCGGTATGAGGGTGAAAGAGAGGGCGTTAATATGGTTTCACTCTAAGCCCGAACACATTCAGATGACGACAGGCGAACTGTTGCGTGAGTTGCGTGGAATGTTTTTCCAACGCTCAAACAGAATCGCTTCGAGACGACGTTTCGAGGAGCGTGCGTGGAAGAAGACAGAAACCTTCAACGATTACGCACACGAGAAAACGATCTTGGCGAACACGGGTTGTCCGAAGAAGAGATATTGCAGTACATCGTTGACGGTATTCCCGATTCCAACCTGCGCGACGCCGCGCGCATCCACGGATTTACGACGAAAGCAGAGCTTCTCTAGGCGTTTGAAGAGATTTCGTTGCGCGATCACAGCGACACGAGAAATGCGCCGAAAGGTGAAAACAAACAAATTGCGACAAAGACATCGACGAAAAGTGAATCGAACCGATCGAGCGAAACACGCGAAACAGGGCCGAGTGCGAATAAAAAAGATCAGGCTGTTGTACAGCGCCGTTTTAATTGTGGTGCGCGAGATCACGTTAGCCCAAAGTGTCCGTCGAAAGGGTTAGGTCGAAAGTGTTTCAAATGCGAAAAGTTTGGACATATCGCGGCGGAATGTCCCGGCGAGAGCGAGACGAAGAAAACGTGCGTATTGGCGGACCGTCAGCCAAAACCCATAAGCAAGCGAAGCGCGTTGTATTGAACGGAATGATTGTAGATGCGATTATAGATACAGCGAGCGACATTACGATTATCCGAGAGGATCAGTACGCCGAACTGGGTAAACCGAAACTCGTAGGCGAGCCGACGCCATTCCGTGGCGTTGAGAAAGAAGTAAATAAGACGGTCGGGTTCTTTGATGCGACAATGGAAGTAGACGATCACGAATACGAGGTTCGGTTGTACGTGATCAAAAAGGAGTTGTTAGACCACAAACTCCTGATTGGCACTGATTTTCTCGACGGCGTTAAGCTTTTTCGATCTCGCGGAATTTGTAAGATGGAGCCGTTAAACGATGTGAATGACGAGAATGCAAGTGTGTTCGAAATTTTGCGAATTCAAGCGATCGAATCGAGCGAGAGCGAAACAGCTGATTTGTCAAATGTGTGTGAACGCGAAAATCGGGATATTGCGAATATGATTACAGAGTACAAGCCGGAAAGACGTCGCGAAGTGGGAGTCAGCATGACAATTATTTTGAACGACGATATACCGATATATCAGCGAGCGCGTAGGCTAGGCGAAGCGGAAAAGCGCGAGGTAAACGAACAGATACAAGAGTGGATGACGGACGGGATAGTTCGCGAATCGAATTCCGACTACGCCAGTCCGATCGTAGTAATCAAGAAGAAAGATGGTTCGAGTCGTTTATGCGTTGACTATCGGTTGTTAAATCAAAAGGTAATTAAAGATCGCTACCCTCTCCCGCTTATCGAAGATCAGCTTGATCAGCTGCAAGGCGCGAAAGTATTCACGACGCTAGATTTACGAAATGAATTTTTCCACGTCCAAGTCGAAGAGTCAAGCAGGAAATACACGTCGTTCATTGTCCCTGATGGACGATGTGAGTTTTGTAGAGTACCGTTTGGACTCTGCAATTCACCCGCGGTCTTTCAAAAATTTATTAACGCTGTTTTCCAAGAATTAATTAAAGAGCGCGTGGTATTAACGTATATGGACGACTTGATAGTTCGTGGAATCGAGAATCTCGAACGCGTGTTTCGAGTTGCGAGCGAAGCGGGTCTGATTTTCAAATGGTCGAAATCCAATTTTCTGCAGCGCGAAGTAGAATTCTTAGGTCACGTGATTGATCACGGACAAGTACGACCGTCAGAGAGAAAAACAGAAGCCGTGAGTAAATTTCCGGAATTAACAAGCGTCAAACAGGTTCAAGCCTTTTTGGGGCTCACGGGTTATTTTCGAAAATTTATTCCCAGATATTCTTTGATAGCTCGTCCGCTGACGAATCTTTTGAGAGCCGGTACGGAATTCCGTTTCGAAAATGACGAAAGAAGTACTTTTGAAAATTTAAAAATTGCGTTAACGACTCGCCCAGTTTTATATTTGTACAACGTGAATGCGCAAACCGAATTGCATACAGATGCGTCGAAACACGGCTACGGCGCGGTATTGATTCAAAAGAACGCAGACGACGACATGTGGCATCCGATGTATTTCGCGAGCGGCAAGACGAGCGCAGCAGAGGAAAAATACATTAGTTACGAACTGGAAGTATTGGCGATCGTGAAATCTCTGAAAAAGTTTCGAGTTTATCTGTTAGGGATAGAGTTCAAGATTGTCACGGATTGTCGCGCGTTTGCTCTCACAATGAGAAAGAAAGACATTTGTTTGCGTATCGCGCGGTGGGCTTTCTATTTAGAGGATTTTAACTATAAAATCGAGCATCGCCCAGGACGAAACATGGCGCACGTCGACGCGTTGAGTAGGAACCCATTGCCTACTTGTTTGTTGATCAACGAACGTGACGGCGGTCTCGCCGCGAGACTGAAGAAAGCACAGCGCGAAAACGAAAAGCTGAAGAAGATTATCGAAAACGTCGAGAACGGAGCGAAGACGGGATACGTTATACGCGGAGGAGTTCTCTTCAAAGAGGCCGACGACGATATACGTTTGATGGTTCCTCGATCATTGTGTTCGACTATCATCAAACGCGCACACGAAAAAGGACACTTTTCGGTAGCCAAGACGGAAGCGATTTTGACGAAAGACTATTGGATTCCAGGGTTACGCGATAAAATAGAAAAAATAATGCGGAATTGCGTCGATTGTATCGTAGCAGAGCGCAAGCAAGGGAAACAAGAGGGTTTCCTCAACGCCATTGCGAAAGGGATCACGCCGTTGGACACGTTCCACATCGACCACCTAGGTCCTCTGCCGTCTACGAAGAAGAGCTACAGACACATTTTGGTAGTCATTGATGCGTTCACGAAGTTCACGTGGCTTTACGCTACGAGATCCACGACAACAAACGAAGTCATCGATCGTCTCAGCAAGCAAGCTGTAGTTTTCAGCAATCCTCGTCGAATAATATCTGATCCTGGTAGCGCTTTTACCGCAAAAGGGTTCGCAGATTACTGCGAGAAAGAAGAAATCGAATACGTTTTAATGACGACAGGAATTCCACGAGCTAATGGTCAGGTTGAGCGAGTTAATCGAACGTTAATTCCCCTGATCTCCAAGTTGACAGCGCCGAAAGTAGGAGAATGGTTCAAATATCTAAGTCTTGTACAGCAGTATTTGGATTCATCTTTCCATCGCAGCATCGGATCCGAGCCTTTCCAAGTGATGTTTGGAGTGCGTCCGCGTTTACGAGAAGATGTTTCGCTTCGAGAAATGGTAGACAAAGAATTCATAACGTCATTCGAAGAAGAGCGCGATGAGATACGACATCGAGCAAAATAACGAGTGCAACAGATCCAAGATGAAAATAAAAAGAGCTACAACAAAAAACGGAAGCAGGCGAGAGCGTACAAAGAGGGAGAATTGGTCGCTATCGAGAGTACACAGCAGGGTCCAGGGCTGAACTTTGCGTCCAAATTTCTCGGTCCATACGAGATCAGTCGCGGGTTGCGTAATGATCGGTACCTCGTTCAAAAGGTTGGTGAACACGAGGGCCCGAAACAAACGTCGACAGCAGCCGATCACATGAAGCCATGGGTTGACTACGCCGACTCGGACGACGACGCAGGTAACATTGAAGAGCCACATCCGAGGACGGATGGAGAATTTCAGGACGGCCGAGTGTAGGAATCACAAAAATGACGATCGAGTGACAATTTGCGTGTGTGAAAGTCTCCGCGAGAGCGCGTGCGAAAGTGCCCGGCAACCCCCGGTTTTTCGGTAACAAGGGAGTCGGTGACAAAAAAAGTCGAAGCGCGGAAGTCTGTGACGAATGGCCAGAGCAGTCAGTCGAGTGTGCGAATGGCTCAAGACGTTTCACGATTTGTTCTTTTAATTATTGAGCGTAATCAAGTTATTCTGTTTTCCTTTTCTACGTATTAGTCTTGAGTTTTGTCATTATCCTCGCGTCCGTTCCACCACAACCAGGAACGAACGTAAATATCCCATATTTATGCTTCAATGGGTTAAACTGTTCGAATTTTATTTCCGACATTTTCGTTTGAAATAAATATTTGAAGGTGTTTTTGAGTAACAAGCTTCTCGTGAATTATCCTGTATACATTTTTATGAATATTTGAAAACATTATTAAAATGTTTATCATTTTAAATAGTGGCTTCATTACTTTCATTATAATAAATGTAAGAATTTAATTTTTGTATGGCAGTCCTTGAAGCAGATATGGATCCACCGGCATCACCTGTGGATGATGCAGGATGCAGGTCCATTTTGCGAGGAGCTTGCGAACAGGAAAAAGAAAAAAGTTGTCGGAAAAAAAGGTTTCGTATCGTTGATTGAAAAAAGTAAGTCAAATAACGACCACAAGTGAACGCAATTGATCGATCTATCTGAATTAAGCTGTCACACAGCCTGTCGATTGAGGTACTTGAATGCAAGGGTATCGAAACTTGAGCAAGATGTTTCTATGCGCTCTATGGAATCTCATAATAATATGATCGTGACATCAGACTTCACTGTGACTGCATTCTCCACTAGAGCCTCAGATTCGAATTTGGACACGAATGACTTTGATGCAAAACATGATTGCCTATTTTGCGGCCGTTCTCGAATTACCACACGGACTCATCTACAAAGGAGGGTGACGGATGAAGCTTACAAAGATCGTGTTATGAACCGCGCTGAAGGACGTCAGAAAGACGATTAGGGAAGACAAGCCTTGCAAAGAATTGCTGGAATTACGTCGTTATTGGAAGGGGGAGCAGGATACCACGTGAAATGTGCCAGAGAGTTTTTTAGAATTGCTCCGTGTGTACGCGGTCCTTCGCCTTTAACTATGCAAAACCAGGCATCTTTCGAGACCGTTTGTCAATACATTGAGAGTAGCAGAAAGTTTGAATTTACAGTTCCTGAACTGAAAAGGGTAATGAAGGATAAGTATATGTGTATACCCAACTCTTTACAGAAAACTGATGGAAAAATATGACAAAGATATCCATATCGAACATGGTCGAGGAAACCCAACCGTTATTTATTATAAACATTCGGATTTTGGAGATACGTGCAAGAAACGTGGCCTGGGAAAGTACTCAGACGATAATTTTTTAACATCACCTGCGATGCAGTATTTTATTTACAATAATGCTTCATTGAAATGAACATCGAGCATTCTTCCAAAGGCGCTGATCGTAACATATTTACTGCGAGGTACCTTGTTAAAACGACAATTTGCAATCAAAAGTAAATTTGTATGTATATTTCGTTTGTTTATGGATCCTGTGACTGTACGACAGATTATGTCACTGCTCGTTGCAGCTGTAAAAATCTGGGATGGCATGCTCATAGTTTTGCAAACATTTCAATGGCATGCGATGTAAAAATATTCCCGCTGTAAGACCGGATTTCCTGACGGAAGATAATCGCAGAAGATAATGCACAGGAATATCAACACGATGATACATGGCTGGAGGAAGACGAAAATGAGCTCGTGACCGATCATTGCGAGGAGCCATCAATCGATCTCCCGTGCGATAGATTTTTAGTAATAATACCATGATAGAACAGTACATAAGTGACATGCAGGAGATGGTTGATAAAAATGCCTCCATGGTAAATATCTTAACTGTAAGATATTTTGTCCAGAAAAGAAACAATAAAATGTTCGAATTATACGAAAATGAAAGTATGTCTAACATTTTTTTTATATTATACTTCACCAGCAAAGAAAAGTCGAATTTACAAGCGAAGAAATACATTCAAATAAAAAAGTAGTCGCCATTTTTCAAAAAAAAAACTTTTTCGAGTTAGCTACGAAAAAACCTTTATTATGTCCGGTTACCACAATGACACTTCTATCAGAAAGAACCTACAAAATTGCGTGTTTACACGACAATTCTTCAATTTTTTCATGTCTATTGTTGTGTTGTGTTGAAATGTTTTATGTTCCCAATACTATAAGTACTTTGACTTGAAAAATAAATGCTTTTATTTTTCAATAAAAAAAACTTTCCCACGTCGTGGTTGTAGTCTTTCCATTTTTCCCCACAAATTATTATTATTTAATTATTTATGTATGAGCATATTAATTTGTATTTCTGAGCATAGATAAAAAATTAATATTCTTGTATATTAATGTTCTGTTTATACAGGGTGAGGCGCTAACTGTTGCCACCTTGAATATCTCTGTAATTATCGACGTCACAAAAAAATTTTGAAACAAACGTTGTACCGTACAAAAGGGGTCATCAAATGCGACCATTTTTTTTATCTCAGTGGAGGCGCTGTCGCACAGTAAAGGTCACCTCCACTTTTTTAAATGGGACGGTACATTTTTTTTCCAACTATCTTGTAGAGCATCGAAAACTGCATAAAAAACATTTAGGGGTCAAAGTCGTTCAAGGTCATTTAAGATCAAAAAGTGACATGAACTGTATTTTTATGCGAAATTACCTTTATTCACAGTAGATGTTCAAAGTGATTGCCATTGGAATAAATGCAGTATTGCAATCCCCTCATCACGAATTCTTATCACTTCGGCACTTATCGCCGAAGTCTTGCCATTGTCTTGTATGTAAACAACGGCACCAAACCCACAATGTACACGTAACGAATTATAGGCCCATATTTCATCGAAGGGAATCTTAATGGTAGGAAGTACACCACATTCCTTCAAGAAACATTAGGTCCGTTATTGGAAGAAATACCTTTAGAAACAAGAATCAGAATGTGGTATCAACACGATGGGTGCCCGGCACATTTTTCGCCTGATAGTTAGAAATGAATTGCAAAAGAGATTTCCAAATCGTTGGATTGGACGCGGAGGAGCTGTATCGTGGCCGGCTCGCTCGCCAGACTTGACGCCTCTGGACTTTTTCTTGTGGGGATACTTGAAAGATCTTGTTTATAAAGAACTTCCAACGACGGCGGATGATATGCGTGAGAGAATTCTTCGAGCCTGTGATTCGATAAGTGCCGAAGTGATAAGACATTCTACACAATCCGTGATGAGGAGATTGCAATACTGCATTGATTCCAATGGCAATCACTTTGAACATCTACTGTGAATAAAGGTAATTTCACATAAAAATAAAGTTTATATCACTTTTTGATCTTAAATGACCTTGAACGTCTTTGACCCCTAAATGTTTTTTATGCAGTTTTCGATGCTCTACAAGATAGTTGAAAAAAATGTACCGTCCCATTTAAAAAAGTGCAGGTGGCCGTTACTGTGCGCCAGCGCCTCCACTGAGATAAAAAAAATGGCCGCATTTGATGACCCTTTTCGTACGGTACAACTTTTGTTTCAAACATTTTTTTGTGACATCGATAATTACAGAGATATTCAAGGTGGCAACAGTTAGTGCCTCACCCGGTATAATTAACAAATTCATATACGACGGAATCTTGTAGGATTCGTATCACTCATTTTCTGGTTTAGGCCATGCTGGAGAGCCGGAACGCTATCAGATGAACAATATAGTCCCGACGTATTTCGCGCGAAAAGAAATATATCAGGTAACGGAATCTTCACAATCTGACAGCTAGGCTGCCGAAGATCTCTGACCAATGGCTTTGGGGACCCTCGAACCAAACACGTGTAGTGCGCCGGCGAGAGAGGGGCTGTCAGGTATCAGTGATGCTTCCATCCTCTAGATTTCGTCGCGTGCGAGTGCTTCGTGCGTTTATAATAGTGGTGTGAATTTGTTTTTTCAATTTTACGGCTAAACTATTGGAGACAGAGAAAATAATCTTACACCTTTACAAGGTAAAATGTTCCACTCTACAACTTTTGTTTGAAAAGTTTTTGCGATTTCCTCTTCGTTCTTGAAATAATGCATATTTTTAGGGCTTTAACCATTTTCTTCATTGTTAATAGTTGAAGTTCCTATAAATTGGATTGCCCAAGTCGATTAACATAGGAATACATGTTTCACTGTGTGGTCGTAAAAGCTTTCGACTTTGGCCACTCTTGACTGGACTAATAAGCGTATGTGCGTAGAACAGTTGAAGATCGTTCCGCGTATAAATAAAAGTTAGATATGCCTACATAACTGTTATTGACAATTTAATTCAGTGACAATTCAGAACTTTTGGGTTCCGAGTGCGCAGCGTAACAATTCAGCACAACTACCATCACAATATAAAGGACAGAAGAATATCAATCATTTTTTTCATAGTCGCTTGAGTTTTGAACGCAGTTAAAATAGGTTTGGTTATATTTTTAAGCATGTATGTATAATTTTGTTCATTCCAGCATGCAAATGCATACTTTTTTCGTTTGGATTCTGTGTAATAGATAATTTTCATAAAAACGGAACAAGAACCCCTATACCGAGACAGTACAGTTTAAAGTGCATGCGCTGTATGCAAGACGGGGACATATGATATTGCTGTCTTCTTCGCACACGACACCCCATTTCTTATGCGCACCATGTGGCCGAAAATTGGAGAAAAAACTGGACGCTAAGTGAACCTTCCCGCACTACCATCGTTTCAAGACCTGTATGTAAAACCGTGACTGAACCCGAGACGAAACGCAAAATTCCTTTCCCGACCGTACAGAATCTGCTTAACGATCAACGGCTATGGGAGTAGAGAGCGATCGGGTTATCACCCCATCGAATCTCTATAAACGCCCATAACTCCCTCAATATTGGATGGATCGATTTGAAACTTGCAGAGAATATTTTGGAAATGTTAGGTTTTGAGAATCCGACGCAAACGAAAAATTTCAGCTAGGTGTACGCCCGTTAAACCCGTCGAGAATGGGATGGGGGAAGGAAATGCCCGCGGAAAATGAACGGTCTTTGCGAAATGTCACTATAACGTTTATTTCGACGCATCTTGTACAATGCATGTTTTCGCGTCGATCGGATAACTCCGACTAATCCTCTCGGCGCTTGCTGTTTGAGCCCCGTGGAGCAGGGTCGCATAAACGTGTTATATGGCGACAGCGCGTACACCTGACTCTCTCCCCCACTCCTTTTCGAAACAAAATTCAAAGGTACCCTTATCCGTCCGAAATAACGTTTCCGGAAAACTCTTCATCTTTTCAGTCTCTATCGACATCAAAAACTCCAAATATTTTCTTTTTTCCACCCCCACTATACGTCGCAGAATGAATTCTAGACGACGATATGACAAAGATATTTTCATACATTTCCATTCACGGATTGATCCGTGCTTTACGAAAAATAGGGTGGTCTCGTCTGAATCATTAGTGCTCTTGAGTTCGTCCTTGTATGGTCGGGGCCATAATGTGAAAACTTCCCCTTGTACCCAAGTCACCAAGAATTTGTTAATTTTGAATTCGCATTATACGCGGAAAACATCCCCTAATTAATACATTTTATTAACAACATCTCCAGTCGCAATTTAGAAGATTGAAGCATTAGCCACAATTCAAGATAATTTCTTCTTTTAATATACGTTATTTTCTAGGCTATACTGAGTCCTTAGGATTCAAAAAAAATCTCAAAGGTATACAAAATATCAAGAAAAGTCCTCGAGGGTGCACGATCTAGGCAAGTCTGCGGTATTGCTTTTTGTGCCCTGTCCCCGAAAGTTTAACCCACGTTCTCTGCGTGGGATCATAATGACGACTTGTGGACTCCAACGATTAGAGCACCCCACAGAAATGTGACAGAAAAAAACTGTTGATCTCATCATGCTTGAGAAGAATCGTAGAGGGCATGACAATTATGTCCCATTTTTTTCAGCGCTCTTACACGTAGGAAAAGGTTCCGCTGTACAGCCCGAAGTCACTGTAAAATGCAGAGTAAGGGATCAAGTGTGAGTGTACGTGATTGTTCGAAACTGCGACCCTCGTCAAATGGAATATAAAATTATGAATTCACCACATGTAGATAGGTTGAGAATGTCTCTTTCAGTTCAGGATGTTGCCTCGATTTTGCCCCAAAAACGGGTCTCCGCGTCCTTCGGGTTCTGCTTTATTTAAGTTATTTAGCGAAGCCGAGAGTTTCTGGCAAACTCATTTGGACGAACTTCACCGGTACGGTGAATTCCAAAGCTGGACAAAATCCAGTGATACGTTTGTGAACGCGAATACCACAAGCGAAAGAGATGGACCTACATGGAAAGAGCATATTCACCCGATGAATAATGCCCGAGTTCCACAACTTGACGCTCTGTAGATGAGGTAAGTACTTAATGGAATAATAAACGAGCAAGCAATTAGAGTGGTTTCGTAATTCTCCGTTTCTTTGGCCTTATTCGCAACTGTATTTGTATAGCCTATTATGATAGCATAGCAAATCATGAGTATTGTCATTAGCATTGATAATAATTATTAATAACAGCAATAATGATAATAATAATAATACAAGCAATAAGAATAAATGAGCTATATATTTAATACCCATCAAATCGATATCGGAAAGGTTGCGAGGTCGATCAATCCGATTTCGATGAAATTTGGCATGCTTGTACAATGGGTAAAAATAGGCGACACTTATTTTTTTAATATCTGCGAAACTCGATTTTAAAGGGTTGAGACGCACCCTCTAATATTGGGGTATTTTTCGTTTTTCGTCGATGAAGTTTTAATGGTACAAGATATGAAAAAAATTCATACTGCAACAATGTTTATTTTTTCGTGTACTATACATTGAAGATTGGAACGATAACGTTATCAACGAAAAACGAAAAACACCCCTATTGTCGAAGGTGCGTTTCACCCCTTAAAAATCGGGTTCCAAAGATATAAATAAATACGTGTCGCCTATTTTTACCCATTCTACAGGCATGCCAAAATTTGTCGAAACCGGAGAGATCGACTTCGCAACCTTTCCTTGTTAGTCCGCGGCTTTGCTAGCATGAATGTCGAAAATGTCATATTTTACTATTATTATTATTATCATCACCATTGTTATTGTTATTGTCGTTTCAATAGTAGTAATAATAATAAAAACAACAAGGATAGAAAGAATCATATTAACAATAACTATAAGAATTATGAGGATCATAAGATTAATATTCAGGACCGGGCTTTCCCCTCAGCATCGTTCGCGTGAATGTTGAAAATTTCAATCATGTCTTTGTTGCGAACGTATTTTAGGCTCATATTTTATGATTATAACAATAATTATTCGTCTTATTGTTTTATAATAATGATAAAAATAATAAGAATGGAAACAACATTGTGCACAATAACTATAAGAATTATACGGATAATAAGATTAATATTAATTACTAGTGTTCGTCTGCAGCTTCGCTTGCGGGGATGTCGGAAATTTAGTTAGTGTATTTGTCGGGAATAAATCTCAGGGTTATATTTTAATAACAATTCAAGGTTCATATTTTATAAGTCATATAGAAAGGTTATTATGAAAAACACGTTTTCTATTTATGTAAAAAGACGTTTTCGGGATAACAAAAAAGCACCGTTTGCTATATAGTTTAAGGGATCATCACAGTGTAAAATTGTCAAAAAATCGTTTTTTTTTAAATTATGCGATAGTATGGACGGTTTTAAACATGCTTTTAAACATGCTGGTTTTCAAACATGCTGGTCATATACTTACAGGAACGTAAGTAGACAGTCTAAATGGAAATTACGTACTCGAATCATTGAACGCATTTTTCTCGAAATATTTTTTAAAACGGTGTACACTCTCAAAAGACGAGTTTTCAAGCTCTCCATCTCAAATTTTTTCACATTCTTCACGCCATTCTTTATCTTACTGTGGAAGCTTTTTTTGTTTCGAAATCCTCATATTTTTTTTAACGGCAATATTGCCTCAATTCGGCACTTTTTTGTCAAACCGCTGCCATTTTGTCAATTTTGATTTTTTAAATCCCTTCATAGCAAGATAGCGACTTTCCTACTGATTAATAACCCATGAAAAAATTGCCCACACGAACAATACGGCCGAGGTCCGGCCCAGTACTGGCTAACCGATTGTTGGCAACCAATGTTGGCCCAACATTGAAACAACGGTTCTGCCATTTTTCAGTCGACCCTCTTTTCGGAGCCCGGCATCCGACATCAAGCCCATGTGGGGACAGTACCGGTTAACGACCTAGAGCCGATGTTGGCGTAGACGGAGAACCCGACCGTGGGCCAATACTGTCTGCCATTAATTGTCCTGCGTTCATTTCTAATCCCGGCAACCGGTACTATACCAATGTCGGGCCAGTATCGGCTGCCCCGGAGAGCCGACTGTTGGGGTGGACTACTGGAGCCGACCATACGCCAATACTGATTGCCAAAAACTGTTCTACGTTGATACGTAATCTCGGCATACCGCAATATGCCAATGTCGGGACAGTATCGACTAACGACGAAGAACCCACTGTTCGCGTGAATAGGTTGAACCAATCACGATCCGGCATCACTCCCCGTTACGTGTCTTATGAATTGCTCGCCAGTCGCCATTCAGTGTCGTATCGATGCAGACCGCGAACAAAGAGCAGCGTCCATCGTCGATTTTTCGTGCAACAGTAATTTTTTCCCTTATGCTCCTACCGTATTCTAAATATGAATAAACAAAAGAGATCTGAGAAACTGAAAAAAGTGCGAAAAAAATTATGTTGGAATAAACTGTTAGTGAAGCACGAAAAATGTGTCATGAATCAAGAGTCATGTTTGACAGAGAAAAAAATCCTCGAAAATAGTGTTAAAAAAGCGAAGTGTGAGAACACTCTTGAGTATGTGGAAGAAATTATTGAACACGGAGACGATAAAAATGATGAAAATGAACAACCAAAAAATTGTAACACGAGTGACCGATAATGCTCTGAGTTGTATCGGTCGATACTCGGGGCATTATCGTACCACTGTTGGTTATGGACTGGACCGAAGTTGGTACGATATTGGCTTGAACTTGGGCCAATGTTGGCACAGGCGTCGGGCCGCGCTTAATACCAACGATTTCATAGTCTTGGGCCGACCTTGGCACGAGCGTCAGCACCAACGCTGGTACGATATTGGCTGTAACTTGGGCCAACCTTGGCACTACTGTCGGGCCGGTGTTGAGTCCAACGTCGGTACGATATCGGTAGCCAGCCTTGGCCCGAGGATATCATTCCGACAGCGGTCCATTAATGGACCGACATTCATGCCAGAGAACGGCCAACTATACAGGAGAGTTGGCGCACTACTGGGCCAATGTCGGACCAGTTGTACATTTTTTCATGGGAATCTTTTTACAAATTTTGTTTCAGATAATAGTTACGACCACAAGCGTGTACTCCGTGGGGACTCCTGTTTTTTTCGAAAACATTTTCAAGCGTTAAAATTTTTCTTTTATATAAAAATAAACGTTTAAAAATGTATTTTCTGTTCTTTATGGGTGCTTCGATTTGACATAAAAACGTCAGACTGATCAGCGTATTTTAACCATCGAAAAAAAATCAGCTATTTTTCGACCCTTTACACTGTGATGATCCCTTTATCCAACTGGTAATCATATCGCCAGACGAAAAAAAAACGAATGCTGAAGTGTATCAGGCGCCATTGTCCTTTTGAAAGAAAAATCGCGAAATTTTCAAGAATTGTGATGGATATCCTCTCGTCAGCATCGCTTCCCAACCGTACCCGGTTGATTTCAGCTTGAGGGAAAAACGTACAGACAGGCATTACAATGCCATAATATCCATCGAACAGAGAAAATAGTAATAAAAATCCTAATGATAACAAAAATGATAAGAACGATGATGGTGTTTGGAGAAGAACGCGTCATACGATTACGCGCTCTTCTCTAAACACAGACCTTGCGTGAGAAATTGCGAGGTTTCTCAAGCAACTTGTTTTTTTTTGCTCTTCCGAAATCATTTTCCTTTAAAATGCTTACAATGCAGGATGTTTCATTTTTATTACACACTAGGGGCGCACGAACATTGAAACACCGTAATGTTTAACGATATTACATCGTAGTCTTGTGCGACCTGGGCCTAGAATAGTCTTGGGCAATAAAGAATTCGCGTACTTTGTGTCATTAACGTGACGGTGGAAATGGTCGAGATACGCTATGAGCTCGTATTTATATGTGCTTATATAGTTATAAAACTTGAAGCTCTCTCGCGCGGGTTTCCGTACCACCTTAATGAGAGTTCATCCAGTGTTGAGCCACCGCACGAGAGCTTGCGAATCTTTATATATACACAAATACGTGCATATGTATATATACATATATATAAGTTGCATCAGGTTGCACAAGAGCTGTGCTTAACGAGCGACTAAGTCCCGCATCAAAAACTTTACGTTGCCCAAAGTTTAACGATCGAGCGGCCGGCTCTGCTGTGCTTCGCATGCCTGGATTTTTAATTAAGCGTTTGCGATACCCTTGGGCGTGCAAAACTGGCAGAGCTCCTCCGCGCGGGCAAATAAAGCAACATATAGAATGGTGGAGATTTAAATATTTTTGTTTTTGCTACAAGCTATAAGTATAGCTTTTGCAATTCGTTGGTACCGTTCCTTCTTTTTCCCGGGCTGTTTTCTTACGCAGAGTTTCGGGTGTTTGTGAAAGAGCGGATTTAGCTAGATAAATGAAAACGATAATTAACAGAGCTTATGGGCTGATGAGAGCAGGGAGAAAGAGCGATTTGAATACCACTGGGCCCTACGGTTCAGGGGGTGAAGAACTGCTTGTGGAGAAATATTTTTTTCTAAGACCATGCATCACACGCTCCGACCACGTCGAAATTTGAACCCTAATTTTGGCCCAACGATATAATCAATTGAGATGAAGTTTATTGTGTACATGAAATATTATTGCAGAAACAGCCTGTCGATCGAGATTTTTCCAAGTTTTGAAAACAAAAGCTATACTATCATAGGATAAATACTACCATAAAAAAACTATAGTTACCATAGGATAAATTGTGAATTACTAACTGTTGTACCGAAATCGTGCACTTTTTAAGGGCTCTGTCTACTTTAAAAAGCGGAAAAAGGCTAAATCGCAAGAAATTGAGTTACAGGAAGAGGCAGAAGGAATTATGTATGGTCCAAGCATTGCTGATCGAGTGTAAATCAGATTTTTTTCACGATTTTTTATAAATTAAGACTTTCAACGCGTTTTTCTTGAAACAACGTTTTCGGACCGCTTGTTGAAAAAAAACTCAGAAACTACTGAACTGATCCTTATGAAATTTTAACCACATATTCTGTACATTTATTGCTATATCCCGTACCCGAATTATTGCAAAATTTAATTGTTAATATTTTTTTTGACAATAAACATGCAAAAAGAACACGTTAAAATTTTTTTTTTCGTCGGCCATTTTGTTATTTTTGCATATAAATTAATATTAGAGGTACGGGATATAGCCACTGTTACACTAAACCTAAAAGCATTCATTTTGTTTTCAGATGGGCCGTTGTTCCGATTTTTTCAACAGCGCACACCTATCTACTTTTTGGGGACCCCAGCTTACCTGGCATTTTCACACTAAAAAAGTTGTTAAAATCAATAATTTTTTTTTGTTTGTAATTTACGAATGTTTTTGCAAAGCTTAACAAGTTTTATATTGATAAACATAACAGTATTCTTTTTAAAAAAATTAATAAAAATAGCGTTTTTTTCATGCATCCAAAGTAGACAGAGCCCTTAAGGGGTCATCCCAGTGTAACGGGTCGAAGAATTGCTGATTTTCGCAATTTTTTTTTTCAATCGTTAAAAAAGAACACACTCATCAGGCCAATTCTTTATGTCAAATCAAAGCACTCATGAAGAACAGTAAATAAATTTTTAAACGTTTATTTTTATTTTTTTCGCGATTTCTCAACAGTTGAAAATGTTTTCGAAAAAAGGAGTTCTCACGGTGTACGTGGTGGTGGCCGTAAATATTATCTGAAACAAAATTTGTAAACAAATTATTAATCAGTATGAAAGCTGCCATCTTGCTATAGAGACGTTTTTAAATCAAAATCGACAAAATAGCAGCGTTTTGAAAAAAGTATCAAATTTAGCCTATTTTTTCGACAGTTTTTCGTTAAAAAATATGGAGATTTACAAAAAAAAGCTTCCATGGTAAGATAAAGAATTTTTTTTTGCCATTAAAAATTAAAAAAACGATATTTCAACTTTTCGGGCTTATTACTACGTTTATTGAGCATACAAAAATTTTTTTATTTATTTTAAAAACAATATTTATTATTATGAAAATGCCGCTGAAGATGACCCTCTCGAAAAATCGGACCCGGACGGCGTAGGTGATTTCGAGGCTTCTACTCATCTGAAACACAAAATTCAAAAAGAATCTTAATCAGAAAGAGTGCAGTTATGGTCGGAACTAGAACAAATCGAAAAAATTAAAAATTGACAAAATGGCGCGTTTTTGAAAAAAAAGTTTGTAATATCGGGTTTTTTTCACTAGTTTTTTAGTGTAAACAATAGGAAATTATTTAAATAAAATTATGATTCTAGTTCCGACGATAGCCATACATATTGTGAACAACATATCCAAATTTCAAGTGATTCGGTTGAATAATTTTTTTGTTGTCACCACCGCCGTGCCGAAAAAAGTCGTTTCGAGATAAATGAGTTTAAAGTTTGAGGTACAGATATTTTCAAAAATTGAGCGAATTCTGAATACTTACAGTTAATCCGCGATTCCGGCACTATATAGGGTCCCTTCGGAACGTTTGTATTCCTCAATTTGCTCACTCCTTTCATTTTTTCGAGCTGTACGAGCCTCTTTGGAGTTGTCGGTGCTCCTACGGTTGGCGCTCGATACTCGCCGCCCGTCTCGGTATGGCGCGAGTTGCTCCGCTTGTGGCCCGATTGTGATGCCCATGGTCCATGGTCTCCATTATTTTTAATAACGATGCGAATCCTTCGTTTAATATGCAAGCGGAAATATAGGTGGCAATATCGATGATTTTTTTGCCGGCAAGCAGATGTTTAGGCGCAAGGTGCCACACACAAGCGTTGAAACTTTCGTTATTGTTCTGCGTCTTACTGCCAATACACCTTTCCAATAAATTCTCTGCTGTCAATCCTTCATAAATAGGTTTCAATATTTCTTGTGCTTCATCGTCGAGACCAGGTGGATGCTCGTAGGTGTCTAAAGTACCTGCAGCCTCACTTTGACGCCACTTGCACCACGATTCGCGCTCCGAGCGCTAGACCCATTAGGAGCGCGCGGACCGCTCTCTACCTGATTAATGGGCTGTAGAAGCTATAATATTGGGAATTTCCGCATGAAAATTTCACAGTATATTCTTAAGATACTATACTTTCGAAATATCGAGGGAAAAAATCGATTTTTTTAAATTTCTAGACCACCGGGTTCCCTTAAGATCCTTAGGCTTTCTACCGTGTAAAAACACGTTTTGGGCATTGTTTCAACTGAGTTTATCGAAAAATGACTGAGATATTGGAATTTAGAATTTTTTACATAAAACTAGCAAAATGGTACCAACGAAGCTCAAAATATGATCGATAATCCTCAAAATCTAGTGCATCAGTTTTCACACGGGCGGCGATCCCGCATGGTAAATGTGCACGCATATGCACGGATCACACACGGACTTGCAGCAACCGTAGACTATTCGGCTTCTGCCACGACTTTACATACAGGTTCAGAAACGAAACCGGATTTCAATGATGCTATGAGGCACCGTTACGAGATCCACGTTTTATTCCGCTCATTGCCATATACGTCGCTGCCATCGGAGGGTGTCTCCCACCCACGGTCTTCTGTGATCTCACCCTTCTCCCCTTGCCGCATTATTTCCCGTGTGGTGATGTAAAACATAACCTCGGTCTGTGTATCGTGCCGTGCTTTCGAGATCGTGTCAATGGGAGTGTCATAGATTTATTTGGATAATAACATTATTTACATAATTGTTGCTTACCGCCATTAATTAATCCGAAGACTGTAGAAACTGGAAAAGAACTTACCCGACCAATCGAATCAGTTAAATACGCTGATAATACGTATATAAAAAAAGAAAGTGACGAGTAAATGTAACAAAAAACGGATCAAAAAAAGTATTTCATGTATCTGAATTAATAAACGCTGCAATTTGGTGAAAAACTTACGTTCACTTTAATTACCTGAACATAAGAAAAATCTTGTGCTAGAGTCGAAACTTGCGGTTTGGGTTTGCCAAACTTGGCTTTAACCATCTAGGTAAACTCCGAATTGATCTTTTGGAATAAAGATCGTTCGTGTTGATTGCAGCTGCTTGGGTTCCATGGAGTTTTTATGACGCGCGGGTGAGTTCACTTACGCCGATGTCTATCAATCATTTTGTTCTTCAGTAAGCTTATTATTTATTCATTTGGTTTTTTATTCGTATTCCTATCAAATATGCCATACACTGGGTAGGGGGTAAGGTCGACGGCGCATGCGCCTCGATCAAGTGAACGAGAAAATATGAAGAAAAGTGGATCGGCTTAGCTTGCCTACCATATTGTGGCCGTTGCCACACCTCTATATAAGACGCCGGTCTTATCTGGTTTTTACTATAGGGTAGTAGCAGACGTTACTGCGACATCTGGCGGTAATTGGCAGCGGCTCGTACCCAAAAACTACGAATTGTGCAATACCGTCGCGACCGCGAAATTTTGGGGCTTGTGATACATGGCCTCCGATGGCAGTATTTGGAGTGATTGTTTCGAAAAAGTTTAACGACGGAAATAATTGTTGAAATTCCATTTTACTATGTTAAAAAAGCTGGACGGAAATAAGTTTGTTTCGGGAGAAACCTTCGATTCGGATGAAACCGCCTGCTGGCGATAGGTGGCGTTAGGCACACTATTTTTTCGAATTAAAAGTTGGCAGTATACACGACGATAGGTCCATAGAGTCCCGCGAAAACGCACGAAGGTGATATTTGTCTATTTTACATAATCTACTCTAATTGTATTTATACTGGCTAGTTTTGTTCGAGATAAGTCACATTTGCCAGAAGCTATGCTACATTATTATCGGACAACGAAATCGGCCGTGAAATCACATCTTTTGCTAGAGGAAGTGTATTGCCGAACATGCTCCATCGAGTAGAACGTGCGAAGAGTGCTTTGGCCGCTTCGAAAGTGGTGACTTCTCTGAGGACAACAAGGACCGCCGAAAACCACCCAAACGCGGGGGGCCGTGTATTACGAGCTGCTGAAACCGTCGGTAACCATCACGGGGGTTTGTTATCGACTGTAACTGGAGCATTGGAAGCGAGCTCTCCACGAGCAAAGGTCGGAATGGGAGAATTGCCGTGGCAAGTTGTTTTTCCAGCACAACTGCAGGCCGCGTGTAGCCGAACCGGTTAAGAATTACTAAGGAGGAGTGAATTGGTAAATCCTAACTTACTCGCCGTTATTCCCCAGACATCGCTCCCTCCGATCATAATTTTGCGAAGGAGTCAACAAATGCGGCTGATTGACTGAATTGCCTCCTAAACAACCCGAATTCTTCCTGCGTGGAATCCTACTGTGGGGCGAAAAGTGGACCACTATCTTCTGCTAAAAAACGGGCTGTTTCATATGCAACCACCTGACATTACAGGAATCAACGATTAGGTCTATTTTTGACCATCATATGATTGGGAATACTTTTAGGAATGGACCACGAGATGCCAACGGTCGGTAGAAAATAAATACTGCAGTACTCTTGATGTTTTTTTTGTTCCTTCTTTATCGAGTGGGCTTTTGTCCAGCATAAATAATTGTCGCTGAGCTTGGTACACCGGAAAAACAACAGTGATTCGCAAACGTGCGTCCCTTTGTTTGTACCGGGTGCGCAGCGGAAAATTAACGCGTCCGGTGTGTCGGTTGCGACTAAATAATTAACACCAACAATTATATCCTCATTTTCACTCAAGTTTTAAATCCACACGAGGTACAATTATAAAATACTTTCGCGCGAGCGCGCGCGCGCACACACACACGCACAAACACACACTCATACATGCGTTTGGGTGCCTGGGTTTATTTTGTAGAACGTTATACGTAGACAGTAGCCAAAATCTCACCAGGGGGTACTATCCTCGCGTTCCGTTGCACAATTGTTCCACGAGAACAAAACGCATGCAGCGCAGGGGCGTTGAGCGTAGGTCAGCAGCACTTTATCCTTTGTTAATTACGACTGCTCTCATCGTCCGCACAGCGGTGAGCTGTCTCTGCGACGGAGGCGCCAGTTTTTCGGGAACTCCATTATTTTTACGGACAACTATTATCAAGCCCTCGCTCGCATCCGGAGTGGTATAAGAATAATAATGCGCAAAAACAATACACCAAACGGTACATCTCTTGCTATGAATAGGGACGCGACTGTTTCATAATATGCATGAAAATTCTTCGCAGTGATCCGTTGTTCTCTTCTGTTTTGCTCTTCTTTATATGCTCATCATTATTACTATTACCATTATTATTCATAATACTAGTGTTCCAATATGATAATGATCTATTTATAATATTAGTACAGTAGACCCTCGATTATCCGAACCATGGAGACTAGATACGGGAGACCAAGCTCCAATGGGGAGACAGAATCAAGTGCACTCGAAAATGCGAATTACAGGGATGGCGCGTCGGTCGAACAGACCAATACATATAGTAATATTGGGATATTGAATAAGTTCCGGCTGTTTTTTCGTGAAATTAATGCTTTATTTTGAAAAATCATTGCTCATGAAGGCATCAGGAATGATTTTTTCGTTCGAACGATCGTGTCGAAACTGTTGTGTGATCAACTCCTAATGATTTTAATTAATTCAACACATCAAAATCATCATTTTTTAATCGTATAAACCAATCTCTGCATATTTCGTGCTCTAGGGACCGTCCATATATTACGTCATCGATATTTGCTGATTTTCGACCCCCCTTGAAATCTTCCTATCGCCATAATCAGTTACCGTCACCCAACGTCTTCCTATCGCCAGAATTACCATTACCGTCACCCAACGCCAGACCCCCGGCCCCGTTTTATAATGACGTAATTTATGGACGGCCCCTTAGCTACAGATTTAAAAAAGAAGAAGTGCAGTCAAATATCCCGTAATTGCTCTTTTCTTGGCACGAAAATTAACATGTTTAATACTATGAAAAAAGTTGTTTACACCTTGGTGAAATGACACACTGAATTTCAAACTTGCTTATAATGATTCTTTATAAATGCGTCACCATCTTACGCGTTAGCAGTTCTGGTAACGTCATCTGTTGGAAAACATTGAGAACTTATTCAACGTCCTAACATATCGGTCGATGAGGTGAAAGTGATCGGACGCGGTTCTAACCTCACAACAGATCAGTTATGAAGGTATACAGTCATGAAGGGATACGTACTCGTTTTTGTACTCTGATAAATTACGTGCAAGAACAAAGAAAATTGATCTTTCAATATGAAAAACTACGCATCTGCGCGCAGCCGTTGAAAACAATTATACTGCTTCATCAATATTGTATTCGTACCAATCAGCGCATCACTTAATCCTACGTTTTATTATAATACCGATACTTAACTAAGGTTAGATAGGTTAGCCATGTATTTTCCAATCGGATCCGACATTTCATGTGCATTTGACATACGTATATATGAAGCATTCCACACCAAGTGAAACACTAAAAAATCATGTAATTTTTAAATGGGCTCATAATTTGTTTTTAAGTTCATTCGAGTGTCAAAAGCAACTTCAAATTTTTTTAGATTTTTAAATTGGATTCTACACTCGACTTTGGATACCGGGACATTTTTCTCGTTTTTTTTTCGATTCATTATAGTAAAAAAGTGATGCATTGTACAAAAAAAATGTCAAAGAAGAAAATTTAGGTTTTCGAATGTACTATTCAATCATTTATGTTTCGTAACTGTTAAAAAATCTGCTAATGTATTTTTCAACGAATAAGGTAAAAATAATTTTTTTCGCCAATTTCGCCCACTCTTATTTTTTTATAAATTTGAGAGAACTTTCGTTGATATCATAACAAACCACAGAAAAATTGGCATGATGGAGAATTCATATCTTCCAATTATTTTTGAAGGTTAACTGATGAGGAATTTAATCGAACCATGTATATTGAATATCGACCATTGTTTTAGGCACAACAGTGGATTGTGACGAATATTTAGTGTTATCAAGAACCATTTTGTCCTCCTCCTTTCAATTCAATTATAGTTTTGTTTGCCTGCCTCGAAATTTTTATTTTTTAAATCTTTTTATCGTTAAGCAATGAGTGAATTATAATATGGTTAGTCTACTAATACAAAAGCTATCGATGAGAAAACCATATCGAATAAAAGAAGTATTTTTTTATCCGATATGGTTCGAAAGACCCAATTGATTCGCGTCTACTGTATTATAATATAAGAATAGTAATTTTAGTAATAACAATAATAAATATTATAATTACAATTATTACTACCACCTCTACTACTACTATTAACGTTATTATTATTACTTAAACCATTACTACTATGATTCCCATTCCGGTAATTATTATTATCATTACTATCATAGTTATAGTTATTAAGTTAGCTAAGCTATGAAAGTAATAATAATAATAATATTAATTGTTCCTAACGATGTTATTATGGTCATCAAAATTGTTATTACGGTAATTATCATCATTATCGATATTCCTATTTCTTGACGAAAGCAATTTGTTCTTGTTGTGATGTCCTCGATTTGGATGGGGGGTGGGGAAGGCGTAAACCGAATAAGAGAAAGTGACATCGATGTAATGCAACACTAAAAACGAAGGAAATACGTAACAATCCACGCGCAGAACCTTTGTATTTGCATCAACTGCGAATTCGCGTATTTGCGTGCGGCTCCGTTTTGTCGGCAAGCCAAGTCTGCACGTCATATCACGTGTCAGTCGTGTTCGGTTACCCGTAGCATTTGCCATTTCAAAGTAACAAGTGACCCTTTCCTCCTCTTTCTCTTCTAGGGAGGAGAGGGAACTACTGCTCCGTGCAGGTAAATTCTGTTTGCATCGCTGTTACAAGATTAATTATACAGAAACGGTGGTAATACTGAATGATGTATTCCGCACATTGGGCCCTCTCTTTCTATCACCCTCTCTCGCTCTCTCCCTCTCTCTCTCTCTCTCTCTCTCTCTCTCTCTCTCTCTCTCTCTCTCTCTCTCTCTCTCTCTCGCTTGTGTACTATTGCTTTTCCCTTTTCCATGACTTTCGACGTATACAATATGTTCCGTGCGTCGTTCACGAATTCCTCGGGGATAATCGCACCCCAATTAAGCGAACGAGTTCTGCGTATGTGCACGAATACGGCGGGCGAATGGCGCCAATAAAATGGGACAAACAGAGAGGGAGATATGGAGAAAGCAAATGCGAGGAGCCCTTCTTTCTTCATGCCGAATAAAAATGCGCTTTTGTTTTTCCTGTTGTCTCCCAGTCTACTTATTGTTGTGAATTTTTTGTTTTCGAAAAAGTTGGAAATACGGAGTTAAATTTCTTTTTGCCGTCTTGCTGCTGCGGTTATCGAGTAGCCCCGTAGGAAATCTCAATACGCTGCAAGGGGCGGTAATAAATGGGGGCTCGAAGGACCCGCAGGATGATGTAAAACGAGCGGAGTAAAGGACAAGAGAGGGGTGAAAAGAGGCAGAGAGCCGGAAAAATATCTCGCGAGTGATAGAACAAAAGTTAACTCACGAGATGAAAAAGAGAAGCGGAGAGGAACTTTTTATCGCATCATATCCTCTCTTTTTCGTGATCCAAAAGAGGCACAGTGGGAGTATTAAAGCTGTACATGGGATTCACCGGGGAAGGCATAGAGAGGGGGGAGGGAGGGAGAGAGAGAGAGAGAGAAAGAGAGTACCAAAGTACAGGCTCTCTGACTTGTGGCCAGTCTCTCGTTGAGTGAATTGCCGCTGATGGCTATGGTCCGCAATACATATATGTACACACACACATACATTTTTTAGTCCTTTTTACATTCGTTCCTGGCTTTCTCGTTGGGCTGTCGCACCACCTGCATTTACTACCTCTCGCGCTTCGTTAAATTTTCGTCGAAATTGCAACGGTGGTCAAGTGAAAGCTCACGGCGGCCTGTGTTCACGTGCACCAGCGTTCAACGTACACAGTTAGTATAGGAATGGAGAAATTCCGTGATAGACAAACATTCTGGTATGGTCAATGTTTATCGAACTTGGCGAAAATTGAACGGGCCGAGGAGTGACTCGCTTGTTTGCGAGTGCTCAAATGGAGATCTACGTGTGCGTATGCGTACTTACGGAAATGAAGAATTACTGGATATCTGTAGCCGTTGGTGTTAACGGTTCAATTTCTTACGGACGTTCTTTACAAGCAGGATTTGAAAAATATATTTATTTTGTCATCCCCCTATGTTCCTTCGTCCGCCCCGCAAGCTTTTACGAACCTATGTCCTTAACACACTACGGCCCTGCATTTGCACGTGAAGGGCACGGGGTAACTGTGGAAAACCACGTACCGATAGCGACGGTTGTATTTGACCGGGTCCCAGTTACATTTACCACTTCGGCTAATGCAGGCGGCGAATTGGGACAACTTGACAACTTTGAAGTACCATTTAAAGTACCATTACACGTACAGCGATATTTGGGCCTCGAAGGATGTTCAGCCAGATTATTAGGCGTGTTATGAAATCTGTTTGCGAATGTGCGTCATGAAAAAAAGTGGGGTTGCATTTATCGATAGAATTAAAGGGTACCTGCCGTTCTTACCGGCGAAACTGGTAAAACGATCGTGATATTGCACCCCCGCTCCCTCCCCCAGCAATTTTGCGACTACTGTTCTCCATTTTTTTCGGACAGTCCATCACCTGTTTGGGGACTTCCGCTACTGTGCAATGGCGACCTTGTTTGTATAAAGAATGAAATCGAAATTGTGGTGATGCTATATGGACCATGGCTTTGGCGGTCAGTGTATACCATCAGTAGGATAAATCGACCAGTGGATGGACGAAAGCTGATTAATATTTAAAATTAGCAAATAATATGAATTGTCGACGAAGGTGGAATCACCATACTTTATCAAAAAGATCACAGGTGATGTTAATACCGATTACTCAGTTTAAGACGGAATGACACCCGACGCGAAACTTCGATGCGGCCCCGGCTTCCGACCGGTAGGGCAGAACTCAATCGAGCTTCTGCGCCCCACCGGCGGATGTCTCCGCGCGCGTTCGTCGCCGACGCGCGCGGAGACATTGGGTCTGTTCGTTTTAGCTACACTTTTCTACACTTCTTACACCTCCAGTGGACTTTCTATTACTGTATCTGGTCAAAGTGTAGAAAGTGTAGCTAGCGCGAACAAACCTATTGCGTCTCGCCTTTCACGGGCCTCGACACGCTCCGCAACGCATGTGTACGTGCGCGTCGGTGCGTGCTGGTGCGCGTCGTCTGCAGACCACGCGGCGAGCACCGCGCGCGGAATTCTCGTGGACTGAGCACGTCGAAGTTCGGGCGACATTTGCTCGCAATTATCAACAATTACACGACAAATCTAGATTACCACTTTTCTGCTAAGATATGCAACGAAGTGCAGATTGAGAGCTCAAATTGTTCGTTTTTTATGTGGCTACCCGGTCTAACTTTTCTCTAAGTCGTGACATTAGCCAAACATCTGATTTTTCATCTTTTCGGTCTCGAGTTCCGCATGATAAGCCAATCTACGTTTTTTTTCTCAAATTCAGAAAATTTGAGGGGCAGACAGCTGTTTGTCTATCTATTTGACGTCGTTTGGCAAAGTTTCGACGGGATCTGAAGAGCCGTTTCAGAGATTTTTGGGTATCTATAATTCTATTTTACCATACCGACCGCGATGAGGTGTTATTCCGTCTTAATATGGAATTGTGATGTCAAACGGAATTTTTCTAGTTTGTGGTACTTGCTCACCGCTTAACTATACTGTGCACTGTAGGTGTTCTATAGGTGAAAACAGTACACAGAGAGAAATGTATAGCAACCCCAACCATATTTCAATCATATTTTATATTACCCTGATTGTGAGGGGACAATAATATTTTATAGTCATTGTTACTGCCGAAAATATAGTACTGCTTATGATATTTTAGCAGTTGTGTTAACTATGTTAACTTTAGCAGTTGTGTTAACTATGATCAGATGTAGCAGTTGTGTTAACTATGATCAGATGTTAACCGCAACCAACAATCTTTCAAGCATACTTTGATTGTCAATGCTATATAATATAGTAGGTTTTCATAAAATGGATGATTCCTTACACTATCAAAAAATAGTGGTTTTCACCATATTGAATGGTATGTCTACTAAATGTATATGATCTTTCATAAATTCAAAAATGTTCAATTGAGAGTACCTACCTGTATGATTGTTTATCGTGATTTGTTATTCCCTGACCTCCTGAAATGATGTCTATCGAACAAAATATTTCACCTACATGAAGATTCGAACCTACGACCTACCTATCTATATTCAGGCATGCTGCCACTATGCTACCGGGTACTTATGTTATTTTGATCGTAGATTTGGCACAACAGGTAAAAGTAATTCCAGCTGTAATTCCGAATAGCTCTTACCTCTGATATAGGTGAAGTTTTGCACAGATTGCTTTTTTTCATGATATATATGACACTGCTTAAATGGATTTCTGGCGCAGCCCAATAGTTTTCGAAATATCGGATTCTAAAAACTCATAAATGAATGTGCTAATATATCTATATCGATCATAGCATGCCACCGCTGTTTCTATACTTTATTGACAAAGGATTTATGTCTTCACTTTAAGATTACCATAATGTTGTTCGTATAGTCACTTTTCGTAAGATTTTTGTAACAGTTTATACTCAACATACTTTTTTATACTTTTTTATACTTTTACAACATACTTATACAACATACTTTTTTATACTTTTTTATACTTTTTGTAACAGTTTATACTCAACAAGTGTTAATGTCAACCATATAAATAGGACAAACTTGCACTCAGAAAAATGTCGATAGTGTCTATAAAAAAACGCCCATGGTAAAAGTGTGCATAGCAAAATTCATATAGCCTATTGCTACCGCAATTATAATATGGTTGACACAACTATAAGCGTCTATCTAATCATGCCGTTTTGGTAGTGTGTTTTTTTATCTAGTATCCCTGAAATAACTATTAACTACTGTGGCAGACTTCATAATATCGATATAGTTAATTCAGTTAATATTTTTACAATAGTTAGTAGTTTTTTTTCGGGATAATAGATAGTCGAGTACGCCACCAAAGTTGCATGTTTAGATATATTTTTCGCTTATAGTTGTGTTAACGATATTATGATTACGGTGCCAATAAATTATACAGGATTTTACTATCCTCTCTCTTGACGTGGGCGTCTTTCATAAATACCATGTACTTTGCTTTCAGTGCAGCATTAGTATTTCTGCGCCGATTTTGTGATATAGCTGAATTAACCATATCAATATTGTAAAGCCTTTTACAATAGTGTATAGTAATTTCGGAGATACTAGATAGTCAAACACGCCACCATAGTCGCATGTTTACCTATACTTTCCGCTTATAGTTGTGTTAACCATATTATGATTGCGTTGACAATGAACTATAGGGAATTTGACTATACTCTCCTTTACCATGCGCGTTTTTTGTAAATACTATGCACTTTTCTCTCAGTGTAGTTTCTATCAGTATTGCGGGTAAGTATTACTTTCAGTACTTAAGACAGAGTCAATCTTCGATTTTTCGCATAATCTTAAATATAACTCGTAATAATGGGCCTAAGGTATTCTAACCGCCCTCCAGTGAATGGATATATCTGGCTCTGTCTGATAAATCTCAAAGCAGAGTGAAAAATTTTACTCATCTGCTGAAAATTGCAAAATTCAATAGTGTTAAGAGATGACGATGTACATTTTCTTAAAACTCATAAAATCTCTTCTTTTGTTTTTTTTTTGTTTTGACAAAACTAAATTATCGATTTCTCTGTCGAAAGAAACTTTGGTAGCATTTTGAGGATGACACGATAAGACGCCAAAAGCTTTGTGAATTTTCGACGAAATTGCAATAATAAAAATAATATTCATATGTATTATAATTGTTGTGCAACGCAGTGATCTCCGAATCTAGCATTTCATAAAAATAAATAACACATTGTTATCCTTTACAAGGGTTTATCTACATTACACGTCCATTTTACTGGTATTTTCGATACTTATTTATCACTTTCTCCAATATTATTTGTTGCGATTACTTCTGATATTTTTTTCTACTATTAGAATTATATTTTTTGTTAGCTATAACATTTATAAAATAAGTTTTTATATTATTATTTTACAGTTCATTTGAATGCTACAGTGTCGTTATGCGTCCGGTCACCGGTCGGTTTTACCCCATGCACTTGCAAGAACATCCGCCGCAAATATTACGGATTTGCAATATTTACGCTCGCAATGCATAGAATAATGTTGCCGAGTATACAAATTAATGCGTTATGTATGCTCGGAGCTGACGCGTACACGTACACCGTTAATTGATAATTAATGTGTCGCTTAATGAGACCAGTCGCTCCAGGACCAAACGCGCTCTGATCTTTTCAATGACATTACGGAAGTCTCATGCTCTCAACGGGCTACGTCGCATATCCGTGAATCGGGTGTGCACACCGGAGAATTTCTATATAAGCTCGCGGCGTCGAGCTTTCACAGGTCGACCGGAGCTAAACGGCAACGTTACACTTGCAATAATATCCTCGCCAAACGCATACCAACGTAATTGGGTTATCTCGTACAGTTTATAAACGTTTGCTGCTCCTTCGAAGCTTAATTCTCGTGTACATACCGATGTAGACGACCTGGCGCTAATGTCAACTGCTACTGTGTATTCTGTATATCTCGGGGGAGGAAAAAATGTGCGTGAGTGGATGAATATATCGCTGACTTGGTCCTAAGGGACAATGGAGGAGTACATTTTTTTTTAAAGACACGTGTCTTTAAAAAAATCTTAAAAAAAATGTCTAAAGTTACGAAACGTACGTTTCGTAACTTTGGACGAACAGCTTGATACGTTTGGACAACAGCTTGATACGTATTGGCATCGAGCTTTGAACGCCTTGGGACCGCATTCTACGGTGAACACCCATTTTCAAGGGGATTTTTTGGAAATTGAATTTAGTGAACCAGTTAAAGGGTTTTTACAGTTGTATTTCAACATCTGTGACGTATGATCTTGATTTTTTCGAATAATTTTATTCTTAATTGTACATGATATTAAATGTTGCGCAGGTCATGTCTCGAATTTTTCGTCGGGCGTGTGACCACGGCCGACCTTGTAATCTGAAAGAAAAGGTTTTTTAAAATTCTATTCTTTACGAATGTGGTCACCATTCGGCCCTCTAATGAAACATTTTAGGAAAAATTCACGAAGGTGGCGTTTGAAAAAGAGTACTCTGTTTATAACAATAACACTTTCAGCTCTCCCGACCCGAAAAAAATATTAATTGTATTTTGCGCCTCTTCCTCAGATCAGCATGTAGTACCCCTACTCGTTGCCTAAGTAACCACGTATACAAAGTCTATAAAATTTTGCCCATAGTGGGCTATGAATCCCTCCGCTTCCGCTCTTTCTTCATTCTTTTTCTCGTGCTGAAAGACACCACGTGTTTTCCTCGTTAAATTGTAAATATTGAAAAAAGAAAATGGGAAGAAAGCGTCGGAGACCAGTGCAGCCAGATCGCGCGCGAAAGTTACCCTCTCTCTAGTCCCTAGCGCGCCCATCACACAATCATAATAGCGCGTGTCCGTGAGCGAGCGACGCACGGGCATCTTCGGAAAGAGCCGAGTGCCGTCGAAGTTTCCCGACCGCGCCTTCGGCAGCTACACCAATGCATGGACGCTGAGCACGTTCATGTGCAGCCAAGCCAAAACGAAGGCTTCGAGGGAAAAAGCAATCTGAGCACGACGCGCACGTGACGTCACGCGACGGCACGCGCGAGGCTTTTAGATGATTTCAATGCTTATTTAGCTCTTGATGCTCTGCGTTATCAATGTATACAAAAAAAATGTATCGCGCCCTCTAAACGCTTATTTTTTTAGTTTATACGTTAATTTAAATATAATAATAAATCTAAATTACAACTTATTTATCTTCTAAAAAATTGTTTACGCTTTACTCACACCCGTCTTTTTGCCAAATAAATTATAATTTAGAAAAGTAAGCGAAAATATATTTATATTCGTATTATTATATTAATTCTCATACTTTCATCAAGCGATAAAGTATTATCTCCAAAAACAAGTCAATCATCCATTCGGCCGCCAATCGTAAGTGCCAGAAAGTGCATCTTTAACACAAGCGATAGGATGGTCCCGTTGGTAGCGTTCCTGGCTTCGGTCCGTAGGGACGCAGGATCGTTCCTCACACACAGCGCTTTTTTTTTTTTAAATCATGGTTACTATTAATTTTTATTTGATTAGTTATTTTTATTAATTATCATATTTATTTTAATTAGTTATCTTTTAGTACCGAATAATTTATCGCGCACTCTGACCGCTTATTTTATTAGCTTTTACGTTAATTTAAATACAATCAATCTAAAATACAACTTATTTATCTTCTAGCAAAATGTTTGCGCTTTACTCACACCCGACCCTATGCCAAATAAATTGTAATTCATAAAAGTAAGCGGAAATATATTTATCTTCGGATTATGATATTCATTCTCATATACTTTCATCAAGCGATAAAGTATTATTCCCAAAAACAACCATCCATCCGACCGCGAATCGTACGTACCAGAAAGTGAACATACATTGACACAAAAAATTAAAGGAGCAAGAAGAGTTGAACTTCGTCAAAAGTGGTCGTACAAAAAAAAAGGATGTTAAAGCTTCAAGTTTCTAGTTTTAGTTCCGACAATTATTTTTTTTTGAGAATCACTGATTGTGCGGTCGGAAGAAATATAACGGCAAAAAAAATTTTGCAAATTTTTACGTATTTCAAAGTTCTGCACGTGTTTTGGAGATTTTTTTCGGACTTGACCAATATCAAGGTCATTGAGCCCATTCAATTCAGTTCAATTTGCTTTTTTTTTATCTCCTTACGACCATTTTTCGCTGACATATCGGCCTCGGAATGAAAAAACGTCCTTTTGTCTGCAGTCATCGATATCTCGGGAACTAATGGTCGTACGGGAATTCGACCGGCAATTTTGGAAACGTGAATACATACTCTACAAGCTCTGATTATTATTGTAGGTTTAAAAAAAATTATTTTTGCCATCAGTTTTAAAAAAGTACAAAAAAACGATGTTTTCTTGGTTTTTATAAAATCCACCGCTACTTTGCAAATATTGCGATAAACACTAATGTTTATGGACGGTCATTCGGCTCAATATGTCCCCAAGAGCTATGCAAAATTCCAAATTGATCCGTTGATCGGTCTTTCTTGCCCGATTGACCAAAATATGAAAAAAAATTAAAGGAACAAGTTTCCTCCTTCTCAGACATCATTTCATGATTATTAAGAGGAAAAACAACTTTTCACTACTTTTCGTACAATTGTGTATTGAGTACGCATTAAATGTTGGAAAAGAACCCTGAAAATCATATTGACTAAAAATTTTCGATTTTTTTTTTAATAACAAAAATGTTGAAATTTTTTTGTTTATAAAAAAATCCATTTCGATTTAAAAATTTTTTTTAATGACATTTTTTTTCGATTCAACATTATACCGCTAGCATTAGAATTACCCAAAGCGGACGTAGAATTACCCAAAGCGTACCTCCCCGTGGTATGCTTTGGGTAATGCTAATGCTGGCGGTACAATGTTGATTTGAAAAAAATTTCAACATTTAAAAAAAAAATTCGAAATTGATTTTTTTTATAAAAAAAAAAATTTTCAATATTTTTTTTTATTAAAAAAATTTTTTTTCGAACATTTTTAGTCAATATGATTTTCACGGTTTTTTCCAACATTTAATGCGTACTCAATACCCAATAGTACGAAAAGTAATGAAAAGTTTTTTTTCCTCTTAATAATCATGAAATGATGTCTGAAAAGGAGGAAACTTGCTCCTTTAATTTTTTTTTTAATTTTGGTTAATCGGGCAAGAAAGACCGATAATCGGATCAACTTGGAATTTTGCATGGCTCTTGGGGACATAATGAGCTGAATGACCGTCCATAAACATTAGTCTTTATCGCAATATTTTCAAAGTAGCGGTGGATTTCATAAAAACCAAGAAGACATCGTTTTTTTGTACTTTCCTAAAACTAATGGCAAAAATAAAAAATAAAAGTTTGACTACAATAATAATCGGAGCTTGTAGAGTATTCACGTTTCCAAAACTACCGATCGAATTCCCGTACGACCATTAGTTCCTGAGATATCTCAGCGAAAAATGGTCGTACGGAGAAAAAAAAGCAAATTTAAGTGAATTGAATGGGCTCAATGACCTTGATATTGGTCAAGACAGAAAAAAATCTCCAAAACACGTGCCGAACTTTGAAAAACGTAAAAATTTGCAAAATTTTTTTTGCCTTGATATTTCTTCCGACTGCGCAATCAGTGATTCTCAAAAAAAAATCATTGTCGGAACTAAAACTAGAAACTTGAAGCTTTAAAATCCGTTTTTTTTGTACGACCACTTTGACGAAGTTCAACTTTTCTTGCTCCTTTAATTTTTTGTGTCAATGTATGTTCACTTTCTGGTACTTACGATTCGCGGTCGGATCGATGATTGTTTTTGGGGATAATACTTTATCGCTTGATGAAAGTATATGAGAATGAATATCATAATACGAAGATAAATATATTTCCGCTTACTTTTATGAATTACAATTTATTTGGCATAGGGTCGGGTGTGAGTAAAGCGCAAACATTTTGCTAGAAGATAAATAAGTTGTATTTTAGATTTATTATATTTAAATTAACGTAAAAGCTAATAAAATAAGCGGTCAGAGTGCGCGATAAATTTTTCGGTACTAAAAGAACTAATTAAAATAAATGTGATAACTAATAAAAATAACTAATCAAATAAAAATTAATAGTAACCATGATTAAAAAAAAAGCGCTGAGTGTGAAGAACGATCCTGCGCCCCTACGGACCAAAGCCAGGAACGCTACCAACGGGACCATCCTATCGCTTGTCTTAAAGATGCACTTTCTGGCACTTACGATTGGCGGCCGAATGGATGATTGACTTGTTTTTGGAGATAGTACTTTATCGCTTGATGAAAGTATGAGAATTAATATAATAATACGAATATAAATATATTTTCACTTACTTTTCTGAATTATAATTTATTTGGCATAAGGACGGGTGTGAGTAAAGCGTAAACAATTTTTTAGAAGATAAATAAGTTGTAATTTAGATTTATTATTATATTTAAATTAACGTATAAATTAAAAAAATAAACGTTCAGAGTGCGCGATACATTTTTTTTGTATACATTAATAACGCAGAGCATCAAGAGCTAAATAAGCATTGAAATCATCTAAAAGCCTCGCGCGTGCCGTCGCGTGATGTCACGCGCGGGTCGTGCTCAGATTGCTTTTTCCCTCGAAGCCTTCGTTTGGCTTGGCCGCCCATGAACGTGCTCAGCGTCCACGCATTGGTGTAGCTGCCGAAGGCGCGGTCGGGAAACTTCGACGGCACTCGGCTCTTTCCGAAGATGTCCGAGCGTCGCTCGCTCACGGACGCGCGCTACTATGATTGTGTGATGGGCGCGCAAGGGACTAGAGAGAGGGTAACTTTCGCGCGCGATCTGGCTGCACTGGCGGAGACATTCTGACGAATCAGAAAGCTACGGAGAACGTTTGGAGAAAAGAATTCGGCGATTGTAGCGATTGCAGGGGAAAAAACGGAAGCGACGTAAGTATACGGTTTTTTTTACAAACTTTTTCCCACTTGATTCTGAAGAGGGAGAATCGTAGCTTGTGCAGAGGAAAGTAAGAACGCTCCTGTGGGCTCTAACCTACCGAGCGATCGACAAAGAAATTCTATGAGAATCGGCAACTCATGAAGGTTTGACCTGAATGAGGAAGGGCGCAGCCCGTGCAAGAAGAAGAACAGTTCACATGGGCCTTAACGTATCAGCGAACTCTTCACGCATCTGCAACTCACGAGGGTCTAACCTGCTTGAGGAAGGGCGTAGCCCGTGCAAAGAAGCAGTAGTTCGTTTGGGCTCTAACCCACGGACGAACTCAACAGAATACGCAACTCACGAAGGTCTAACCGGAATGAGGAAGGGCGCAGCCCGTGCAAACTGTACTTAGTTCATCCTGGCGAAATGCGAACGACATTCTGGGCGATATACATCCTTGCTAATAAAGGAAACGTTCAAATAGGCTCTAACCTAAACAGAAAATACGATATTTATCCCCATAATTTTACGGGATGTCAGGTCGCTATCACGAATTTAGCACAGCATCCTCGGAGTGCTCAGTACAGTCGAGAATCCCATTCGGATCGATATCATCGACACTAGAAGGACCAAGTTAGCGTCCTCTCTGGAGAGTCGGATGTTCCCAGTGAGGCCTTGACGTCCCAGCTGGCTAACCAGGCGTCACCAGATATCCAGTGCAAAACTAAAGAGGTAACTGGTAATGTCGACAGTTCGGAAAATATGACAGAATCGCCCAACGAAAATCTGGACCCTCGCATTGTTGAGATTATGGGAAAAAGATTAACGGTGACCCGTGAATTCGCGCCCAAGATACCGGATGAGTTAATGGTTCGCTGGGAAGAAATATCAAAGAATGGCTTACCATCCAAGGATCGTGATACGATCTTCAACGAATATCCGCCTCCAGAAAATGCTGTCTCCATCGATCGCCCGGCAATTAACCCTGAGGTTAAAGCAGCTCTGAATGAAAGTGCCACCAAAAGAGACGAAAGAATTGTTATAAAGCAAAAGAAGATTGCAGCGGTTATAGCGCTGCCGTAGGAATCGTTTTTTGCAACGTCATCAATGGAGTAAGAGATGAGAAGGTCCTCTTACAGAAACTAAGCGATGCAGGACGCATTCTGGCAGACCTACAACGGGACAATTCCCCGATACGTCGAAGTTTGATATTGTCGAATATCAATTCGTCGTTTAAGGACGCCCTCAGCGCATCAGCTCCAGACGAATGGCTATTCGCGGAACAGATCGAAGACAGGGTAAAGGCTGCGAAGATATTGGAAAGCGCATCAAAGGATCTACGAATATCACGAAAGCCATTCATTGCACAAAATTTAAAAAACTTCCGAGCCCCGCTCCGTCGCACATCGAGAGTACAGCGTCAGACGATGGAATCGGACGGGAAGAAACAACCGCGACGCTATCAGCGATATCCGAACCTCTCGGGAATTCGGAAACGGGAGGACAACGGGCGATCTTTTAATATTATCATGGATTAAAGGTGATAAGATTCCTTTCGAGAGGCGACCAGTTCAGAAAAATTTTCGGGAGACCACAAAATCGAGAACGGAACAAAGAAAATTAGGCGAACTAATTAATAACTTACCAAAAAAGGGTGCTATTGTGCCATGTCGCGAAAATAAGGGACAATTCATTTCAGACGTATTCCTTGTCCCAAAACTAGATGGGAAAGATCGGTTTATTCTTAATCTCAAAAAACTGAATGAATTTATCCGAACCGAGCACTTCAAACTAGAAGATAGAAAGACAGCGGTTAAGCTTATTTGCAAAGATTCTTTTCTCGCAAACCCCGACTTAACGGACGCATACTATACGGTGCCCGTCGGGGAGAGTGATAGAAAATTCTTACGGTTCTCGTTTAACAAGAAATTGTACGAATTTGTGTGTTTACCCTTCGGCCTAGTGACTGCTCCATACGTCTTCACGAAACTATTGAAACCAGTAACAACATACTTACGGAAAAGACACCTCCTTTTGGCAGTATATTTAGACGATTTTCTAATCATTGGCGATACCTACGAAAAATGTCAGAAAGATGTGCAAGAAGTTTGCGTAAGCCTGGAAAGACTGGGTTTCGTCTTAAATCAAAGAAAGTGTCAATTGTCACCCAAAAAACGCTGCCAATTCCTAGGGTTCATCTTCGACACGGGACAAATGACCTTAGAACTCCCGGAAAGTAAAAGGCAAAAAATAGAAGATTCTATTCAGAAATTTCAACGAAAAATGTTCTGTAAAATTCGAGAGCTTGCCGATTTTATTGGCGCGTTAATTGCATGCTCCCCGGCAATAAAATATAGCCTAGGCCACACCAAAAAATTTGAAAGGGCCAAATTTCTAGCACTAGAAAGTAACTCTGGGTGTTACAATAGCGTAATGAGAATTCCAGAATCATTGCATCCTGAATTCGTCTGGTGGCAAAGAGCCATACGCTCAGCCTCCAATTCGTTCCATACTCCAAAATTCCGTTATGAAATTTTCTGCGATGTATCTCTTTCGGGGTGGGGAGCTGTATGTGGAAACAAGAGAACGCACGGGCTTTTGGAGCCCGAAAGAGAAGAAATCCCACATTAATCTCCTAGAATTGAAAGCGGCCTTCTTCGGCTTAAAATGCTTCGTGCGATACGAAAGGGAATGTAATATTCTTCTCCGGCTTGACAATACAACTGCCATTGCATATATCAATAAAATGGGCGGCATACGTTTTGAGAGTCTAAATAACCTAGCGACAGAAATTTTGGAATGGTGTGAACAACGCAAGATCGGTTTGTTAGCATCGTATATCAACACGAAAGATAATATTGAGGCGGATTTCGAATCGCGGCGATTGGAACGAGAAACGGAGTATAGTTTAGCTAAATGGGCCTTTGAAAGAATAATAGAAGCTTTTGGACAACCTGAGATTGACCTGTTTGCCTCTCGTCTTAATGCAAAATGCGAACGTTACGTGTCTTGGATCAGAGACCCTAAAAGCGAGACAGTAGATGCGTTTACGATCAATTGGTCACAGTTTTCCCTCTTCTACGCTTTCCCTCCTTTCGCTCTCATTCTACGAGTATTGCGCAAGGTAAAGGAAGAAGGAGCAACGGGCATCATGGTTGCACCAAATTGGCCAGCACAACCGTGGTACCCATGATTCCAATCCCTTCTTGTAAGCAAAATCGTTATGTTAACTCCTGAGGAATCAATGCTATTATCCGTCAACAGAGATCCACACCCATTATGGAAACAACTTACCCTGGTAGCCGGAATTGTTTGTGGAAAGCCTACGAGATAAATAATATTCCAACAGAGGCACGCGACATCATGATCGGCTCAATACGGAAATATTCGCTCAAACAATACGACAGTGCTTTAAAAAATGCCGGATTTTTTGCAACAAGGAAAACATCGACCCATTCAAACCATCGAACACAGAAGTTCTGAAAGCTTTGGCTGAAGAATTCCAGAAAGGGGCACCGTACAGTTCACTCATTACCCTTCGATCAGCAATATCATTGATAGCTGGACCGCAGATCGGACAGCATTTTAATATTCGAAGGCTTCTAAAAGGAATAGCTGAAGCTCGCCCAGCTAGGCTAAAATATGACTTTACGTGGGACCCACGAGTCGTCCTGGATTATCTTAAAAGTTTAGGAAGCAATGAAGACCTACCCATGGACGTTCTTGCAATGAAGATCGTTACTCTACTGGCGCTGGTGACGGGTCAAAGAATGCAGACCCTCGCTCTTATCCGCGGAGAATAAAAGGTGGCAGGAAGGGGTTTTAATCATTAAAAGTCCTGATATCATTAAAACCTCCGGTCGAAATAGAAAACAGTCCCTGTCGACTCTACCGGTGTTTAAAAAAGATAAGAACATATGTGGAGCGGCAACATTAAGAACATACATCGAACGAACTGAAAGGATCCGAGGGACGTACGAGACACTTTTTGTGGCGGTGCGTAAACCTCATAAGGCAGTCGGATCTCAAACTTTAAGCAAACGGGTGAAAAAAGCCCTAGACAAAAGTGGAATAGATACGGATATTTTTTCGGCTCATAGTGCGAGACACGCGTCTTCTGCTGCAAAAGCAAGGGATGTCAATATTGATTTAATAAGAAGTACTGTTGGATGGACACAAAAGTCACAGTCGTTCGCTAGATTTTATAATCGTCCAATTATCCAAGATAAAACCTTATTTGCTCAGGCAGTTCTGAATAGTTAAACATGATGACTACCAAATAATAATAATAATAATAATAATGATGATAATGATAATAATGATAATAATGATAATAATGATAATAATGATAATAATAATAATTTCTGTAATCGGCTTCTTTCAAAATATACGCGGACAACGGATTGTGCCACACAACTTCAAACATCTACATGCTGATCTGAGGAAGAGGCGCAAAATACAATTGAACGATTAAACGAACTTACCTGTAAGTGATGTTTGATCGTAATTGTATGAAGCGCCTCTTCCGAAAGATCAGAGTCCCTTCCCAATTGTTATAAAAATTAACAAACCCATCTCCCTACGAGAGATATCCCAGCACGGTTGTGGCTACTTTAAAGTAATGAAGAAACAGCGAAAGCGGAGGGATTCATACCCCACTATGGGCAAAATTTTATAGACTTTGTATACGTGGTTACTTAGGCAACGAGTAGGGGTACTACATGCTGATCTTTCGGAAGAGGCGCTTCATACAATTACGATCAAACATCACTTACAGGTAAGTGCGTTTAATCGTTTAATTATAAAGCAATTAAAAAGATGGAAGGCCGAACGATAACCACACTCGTAAAGGAGATAATTTTTAAAAAAATCGTCTGTCAGATGACAAGGACGGCCGCAATCACAATGTGCGACGGGAAAAAAGAATCGCGACATGATCTGCGCCACATCAAATATCATGTACGATTTCGAATGAGATGGTTTGAAAAAAATTGAGATGTTACTTCAAACATGTATATATATAAATGTGAAATGCTAACCTTGCAGATTTCACAGTTTCTCTAAATTTAATTCCCAAAAAATTACCTTGAGAATAGGTTAAAATGCCGTTTGATTTTTTAATTTCACAGAGCAAAACCTCCGGAATCATGGAAGCCGTCAACCAAGTTTTTTCATACATGAGTGTCTTCTGAACGGTGTAAAGTCGATTCAACTGGTTATTTTTGTTTGATAAAATTCTGAGGGACTGTACAAATGTTAATAAATGTGTGGTATGAATTCGACGATAGTGAGTTTAAACCTTTTGACTGCACACTTCCGCCATAAACCTCTGACTGCAAGTGGGGCCGATCCGACCCCAGACGCTTTTCCAAATCGTTGGATTTTGGTAAATATGCACTTTTATTGTAGAGATGTTCTTTGTTGTCAATAATCCTTATTTTATGGCCCAACATTTATTTTGAAAGACAAACAAAAATTAAGTGCCAAAACATTCGTTTAAAGTGGAATATCCGTTGCAAAATACGTACTTACACGAAAGAGATCATATTTTTGGTTTCAAAATGAAAAAAGTTCCTTGAGGATTTTAAAGAGGAAGGTTCGTAGATACGGAAAAAAAACAAGGTCGGTCGTTTTTCCAAAAAGTATATTTATTCGGACGTTTGGAGTTAAGCATTTTCGGGATAGCGAAAAATAGAAAAATCGATCGATATATCCTTCGGCAGATTAATTGTTGAAAACATATATTTACCACAGTTTTTACTTCAGAGACATTATTATCCACATTTACCGCTATTGACACATAAGTCAATTTGGTGCTCGTTGCATATAGCCCTCCTGCATAACGGGCACTTGCTTTTAGTTTTATGATCGACATTTTAAATACATAATTTACTATAGTAGCGCAAAATAAAAAATATCTGTGAGCATTTTTTGTAGCAACTCATTTGCATGTAGTGATAAAACACTAAATTGCGCAAAAAAATGTTTTCACCGCACTACTGCATAAACGGGGTCGATTCGACCCCAGGTCCTTTTCCGACAGCTGTCCTCAGTACATGGGCAGGGTGTAGGATGGGGGTCGAGTGCTCATCTATAGAGTAGGAGTGGGGGTACATTTGAGCGCCACACTGCGACGGAATAGATTATCCTGTTTCGCGATACCGTCAGTGGAACAAAAATGGGGTCAAAATGACCCAGTGTCCAGTCGAAGGGTTAATGGTTAATAAGAAAATCCAAAAAAGCGAAAACATTGCTGTCATATGCGATGAGCCCGTTGAGGGAGACTAACAGTCTAGAGGCCCGAAAAAGGTGAATTTCGACAGACTTTATGGGTACCCAGTTGATGAAGTGAAAATTCCCCTTATTGGCCTTTATTCTACATATCTTCAATTTTTTATATTATGTTATGTTTATAATTATGTTCACAAGATTTTGTACCAAAAGGGCAGCGCTGAAGCTGGATAAAATCACATTTGTCTGACAGAGTCTTGCGGTGGGCAACATTCCATCGCCAATTCTTCACCAATTGACTTGACGTTTTTTCGGTATCGTCTAACACCATTTGACATCGAAGTACATAAGGGATTTTTGATACGTTTCAAACTTTTTTCGAACAAATTATTTTCGGTGATGTTTTTTTTTTTCATCAAAAACGATTTTTGTTCGAACATGCATCAATCTATCAAAAATAGATATTTTTTTCGAGTTTTTTACGGGCTTCATAGTCAATCTTATCTAGAACTCAAATAGTTTTTTGTCCACTTCTCACCCATAAATTTTATGCTCTATAATTGAAAAATTAACCTCGCTAAAGCTCTAGCCGGCCAACGAATAGTTCGTGGTCGCTCAAGAGCTTCGAAATTTTCAATTTTTGCCAATTTTTTTACTCTTCTCATTCACAAATGTGACGCTTTGTAAAATTTTCAAAATAATTAATCCTTCATTCTTTAGACAAAGATTTTTCAAATTTACCTCACACTTCTAACCCAAGAATTATAATTTTTGTTTTCATAAAATAATTCTTTAAAGCTCTTGTCCGTAAACAAAATTATAGGTCGTTTTATTCGTAAAACTGAAATAGCAGGTGTTTTCCGCGCATCGTAATGCGTCCCGCAGTTGATCTCGTTAGTCAAACTGCGGACCAATCGTAGCTGTACTCTGTGACGACCGACCCCATAATATAATAATACATAATAGCACATAGTCGAATTGGTGTTTGTTGCAAATTATTATAATAAATTATTCAGAAAATGTGACACTTCGCTGTTTATGTTGTTTTGAGCGACCACTAAATATTCATTAGTCGGCTAGAGCTTTCACGAGGTTAATTAAAAAATTATAAAGCGTTAAATTCATGGCTGAGACGTGGACAAAAGAAATTGATTTATCAATGAAAATTTAAATTTTTGGGAGGCTTGAGCGACCTCTAAATATTTTTTGACCGCTCGCAGCTTCGGCGATAATTTTTTTTTCCAATCGAATGGTGAGAAAGAGGAAAAAAATACAGCTCAATTGTTTGCCATCTTAGTGTACATACAAACACAAGAACACCCAATACATTTTTTTTTAACAATTATATAGCACAGCTTCTGTCTCTATACTTCGGAACTGATCGATTGTGAAATTGCACCTTTCGGGCTGATCCAATTTGTACCGCGAGATATTCCCAGTTCGCCTGGATCGTTTTTCGTTGCTATACGTGTCGTTACGTGGCCTGGATTTCAGCCTTCATAACTGCACATACGCCAATGCACTTCCTGGCCATTTGACAGGCAGCTCTTGCTCAATCTAAAATTAAAATGCGCTCGGCAACACCATCGGTTGAGTGTGACACGTGTACAGTCCTTGACACACATCGGACCACTCTCCTCGCATACGTGATGGATGTTTGACATCTTATCTCTTTCTTTTTCTCTCACTCTTGCAAAAGAGCCGCCAATTTGCAAGTTGGCTACACTTCGAAGGGGCAGTGATGCGTGACATAAGATTTGCCGCCTCGACGCACATGTTCAATCGTGCCGATTGCGGTTGGAAAGCAGTGCGATAACAGTGAGCGGGTTGTGGCATGATGATCGTACTTATGCGCTCGTTATCATAATGGCTTTTGTTCTTCTCGATTTGAAAGACTTTCCGCGAGTTTTGCAGTCGTGAATCACGAGGGGGTGCATGCTTCATTACGCCTTCATAAATCACTTCCTCTACACCTTACGAAAATTCGTGCACCCTGTGTTCCCTGCTGACGCGACTTGCGTTATTAATTGCCGCTATTTTCCTTCGCGCAGCAAACAAATAAGACACGTAAGAAAATGCACCCTGGCGCTCTCTGTGCTCGCTGCTTACGAGATACCTTCGAACGTGTATTTATGTGTGCACATTGCAAAAACTATTCTAATTAACGCGATGCGAAACTCTCGTTTATTCACCGCCTCACTCCGAATCGTAGATCCAATTATTCGGATGTTGAATAAGTTCCTACTCTTTTTCGTGAACATGAATGGGTCATTAAAAAAAATCATTCCTAATGCTTTTAAACGTTTCGAAACTTATGATCAACTCGTAATGATTCTGCAAGTTCAGTTAGCGTCTGATATGAGTCTTCATGAAGTACCTGCAATTCGACACATCAAAATCATTATTTTTGAAGCGACTAAAGTAATTTCTGCATGTCGGTTCTGACAGACCATGGTCGCCGGAAGTCTGAACTAGAGTTCTGCGTGCTTCAGCTACAAAAATCGGCAGATTTTTAAAAATAAGTGGCGAAGTAAAATATCCTAAAATAATCTTTTTTTTTGCACAAAATTTGACATGTTAACCCTATGAAATACAAGTGGTTGCCACTTTGGTGAAATAACATACCCTGAATTTGAAGCTTGCTTATAGTACTTCTTTATAGATGCGTTACAATCTTAAACTAGACACAAGCAGTTTCGGTATCACCATCTATTGGAAAACAGCGAGAACTTATTCAACGCCCTAATACTTTCAGGAGTGAATTAATTTTTCGGGACGCAATGACGTTAGTGAGTCTAGCATAGAAATGTTCAAGACTTACAAGGAACACCTAATTCAATTCAGATTTTGACCATTCAAAAGTGTTTTTGAATTAAATATGGCGGTTGTAAATGCGTTTTAAGGTTCCTAGGACTTCAATAACTGCTAAAACATACCTATTAATTTTTTGTTTTTCACATAGCGGGTGTTTACTACCCCGATAACCCCCGAGTGCAAAACTTCAAGCCAATTGCACGTAAATAAAAATGTATTCTTCAAAGGGTCAAGTGTCCGCCTCCGATTTTGTTGCAACTCATATATGTGATAAAGCATTGACAACTATTAGACACGTATTTTTTTTTATCTGCGGAAAAACGTTTTTACGGGGGGAAGCGACCCCTTGAAGAAAGGCGTGTATCCCCTTAATTTAATTCCTTTTCTGTAGTAGATTTTTCATCGCTTTATTTTGGTTTTTGTTTCATTCAAATCGGTGGCTTGCTTGTGGGTGAAACTGCAAAACCACCCCTCGACACGCCTTTCTTTGAGGGGTGGTTTCGCCAATTAATACCGTTTATCCGTAGATAAAAAAAATACGTGTTTAATAGTTTTCAATGCTTCATCACGTATATGAGTTTCACCAAAATCGACGACGGGCACTTAAGTCATGCTCCTTGTTAGCCATTTCTTTGACATTCGAATACGTTTGGAAATAATTGATCACGGGTGTCGTGGCGACCGAGCGAGGTGACCTCGCCTTAAGGTGATGCGAAAGATGTTTCGTTTGCTTCTTTCGCTGTTGCGGTCAGCGAATCCGCTGCTGTCTTGCTCTCGCAACCGCATACGTTGAGAGGTAATCCACTTTAATAAAAAAGCAGGCTGTAACTTTATGAACGGATTCGATTCTAGTCGAAAGCTCGATCGTCTCTCTCCGAGTAGTATGATGGCTTTCGGCACCATGTTCGGTTCTGGTTCCGCAATGAGCCACGCGTATTGGTCGAAACACGAGAGTCGGACGACAGAGTTGGATCACCAGGACATCCGGACATAACGAGAGCCAGCCGAAAGGGAGGAAACCAACAAAAGGCAGGCTTGATAGGGGTTGACTCGTTTCGAAGGAACAGAAGGCACTAAAGAGTGTTACGACTATAGAGAATATTCCATATTTGGTTATTATATTATATACGATGATGGAACCGGTTGGGTGCCCGACGAGTGCAGCAGAAGGGATACTCAGCATACAAGATATTTTATTTATTATTTTTAGACTCGATAATATGTCCGATCGATCATCAGAATTATAGGAGGTATATGTATTTTTACACAGTCATGCGTTTTATGAAAAAAAGACAGCTCAGAAGCTATTCTTTGCATATAAGGCATCATCCTTATTTGTAGTGAACGATTCTTATTGTTTTGCAGTTTTTAAACCGATCTTTGTGATAATGTTAAGAGTGGTTTTTCATAAATAGGTCAACTAAATAAATGGTCTCTTTACATTAGGGAAAACGTGAGAAGCACAGGGCTATTGTTGACTAGGAACAATCATAGAGATTGTAAGAAAAAGTTATATGATGGAGATCTTGTCAAATCTTAAACGTATACATAATTGGAAAAACAACGATGTCCAGGTACAGTGCAGATTTTTGCATACATGGATAATGTCTATGACTTCCCATCGGTATTTAGGTGCCCATTTGAACTTTTCACGTAATTTTTGTAGTAGTTTATTTCTATGAGGCACTGGGTACTCGATCGTAATTCGACAACCATTCGTAAACTACTCGCACTGTTTAATCGTAGACAAAAGTTCATTTTTATTGATGAGCACATTATTTTCATACACAGGGTGGTATTACTTTCATTAATTTTATTAATGGGCAAATTATTTTCATTCGCAGTGTGCTATTACTTTCATTTATTTTATTGGTGGGCAAATTATTTTCATTCACAGTGCGGTAGTACTTTCCAAGTAGAAATCCTGCTCTGGCTACAAAAAAGACCTTATCAGTCATCCTGTTTTTTTTTATCATGCCTCGATCAGGTTTTTTCATCAAGCCCTGGTCATTTTTGTGATACTTTCCGTGATTGTGGTCTGATCAGAGTAAAAAATCAAGACCGGATCAGGGTGAACAGTGAATCCGTAAGTCCGAATCCGTAAAAGTGAAAGCCGTAAGTCCACTTAGTTGACCATCGCCTGAAGCTAGCCGGATCAGACAAGTGGAGGAAACAGTAGATCCAGTTGCCTGACTATCACCTGATATCAACCGTATTAGGCAAATCAAGGCATCCCGTGAAAGACGTCAGCCAGGGCTTTGACTAGGCCTCGATTATTTTTCCCTTACTCTGCAAGGGCCCTAACATGGCACCTGACCGGGTCCCTTTGAGGCCGGTCACACTTTGTCGACGAGGGCCTAAAAAGGCTTAAGAATCAGGGCCCGACTGGTTGCCTCAATAGAACCCGATCGAAGCCATAAAGCAACCCTATTACTGCCCTATAATTATCAGCTTTATTAGTGGATACATTTCAAGCGAGGTGTTTTGCAATAATGGAAACTATTTTCTTCAAATAAAGGATTATTTATTATTCACCTCGAAATTAGAAAATAGAAGCAAGTTTAGTTTTACAGTTTGTATTGTATGCCCTGTAACAATCACGGTCCTGATGAACCCCGTCTGGGCCCTTTATCATTTTACTCGCTACGATCTTTTTTGAATAAATTACCCGACCCTGTTATTTTCCTGTCGGGGCCTAGTCCGATTGTGTTGTGGCAAGCCCTAGTAGGGAATCCATATTCAAACCCTCATGGGGCCCGAATTTTTTTGTGGCTGCCCTCCTAATTTCTTCCACGGGAAAGATTCGATAATAACCTAGGGAATGATGGTCCTTCAAAGGCTTATACCTAGTAGACATATTTGAAAATATCGTTTTTCGGTTTTTGACGGATTCTCAAAATGTGACAATTAAAAAATATTCTCGAAAAAATTCAAGACGATCCGCTAAAAATTAAGGAATTGATGGGCTTTTATAGGTGGGTCCCGCGAACCGGCGAACTCCTTTGAACGTGTTATCTCAAAATGACTTTTTCAAAGTCAATGACTAGATGTCTCAAAAATCACTGCACCGATTCACTTTCAATTCTACAAGCTTCTTTTGCATATCAAACATCAGTGCTTGAACGAAGGAATTTCTTTTCGATGCATCGTCTTCATCTATTAACGTTTTTTCGCCGAAAATCGATACTTTCGCTTTAGACGGCGGCCATTTTCTCAATAATCGATATTTTATTAAATCGTTCGGCCAAGCACTACATAGTTTCATGCAAAAACCAAATGCGCTTGATGTTTTGTTATTTCTGCACAAACGATTGTATCTACCGCGTTTATAAATATTTTTCAATACACATATTGTAAAAGATATATAAAACCATACGCTTTAAAATAAAACGAAAAAACATGAAAACCTGCTCACGTTTTCCTGGGAAAAAATCACGAAAATTCTTTCTTTGTCCGGCCACGAACTAGGTGTAACCCCTTAATATATTAGGCAAGGTAGATTGCTACGGAAAAAATGTTTATGCAGATCAAGAAAATAAAGAGTCCTTCAGGTTGATTTTAAGACAGCCTGTATACATAATAATCCATCCCTCTGAAATGCGATAAAGCTTTCCCGTAATTGTTCGTACTGAATGAATAACGTGTACGTTTTCACTCTGGCGTTCGCAGACTTTCTCTCTCCCTAACCCCCCCTTTTCCCGCCCCGCTCTCTCTCCCTCTCGGCATCGTTCTCGTTTTCTCTATAATGACAGGATTAAAACAGTCCAGGCGAATGTCCGCTCTTAATTATTGGCACGTCCGCCGTCGACATATATAAATATAACACACTACTTTTGGCCCAGGCTTCGAATACTCATCCATTATTAATCGACTGCTAGTGTAAACCGACGGAAATTATTATTTACGTATAGGGTGCACATATACGTTTGCATAAGGGTTCAGCGCACCCGATGTATCCATTATGATTTTGGAAACAATGATTGCGGTTGAAATGACGTCTGGTCGCAAACATAATTCATATACTATCAATGAGTCAGCGCAAGCTCATATGAATTCATTTCAAATATTGTCTACGCTATTTACCTTAGAAATCATCGCAATTGATCATTATTGAATTTGCCAGTTGCATTGTTCTCATGCTATAATGAGAACTGCGCATTTTACAAAACTTTTGGACAACGACATTGTTAGCTTTCTTGTGATACCAATCAGCTGGCGGCGATGGTCGATTGGGCAATTTTAATTTAAATAATTGACTGGGTTGTAATTTGCTGATTCGAAAATAGCGAATCATCGTTCCTACACTTGAAGTTTATAATTGTCCGGAATTTTCGAAGTGCGTTATAGGCCTAAAAAACATCCCACGAATTGTATGATTGATGTGTATTAACATCCTAGGAATTATAGGGTCCGAAGAAAAGGCTTTTACAATTTTTAATGCATTTTTTAACCACGTTTTTAAAATGGGGCGAACTCGTGAATTCTACATTTTTAGACCGATTGACTTAAAATTTCAATTGTAGCTTCTTAGATGGATTTTCTAGCGTCGTACACACGATTGTTACGATTGATTGACAATTACGGGTTTTATGAACTGCTTAAGGCCTTTTTTTAGTCGAAAATGCCATTTTTTTTATTACCACGTTTTTATTAACTCGCTTTCTTGTCTGTTTGTTTGGCTGTTCGGTACTAATGTTGCAATTGATTTTAAACTAACTTCTGGGTGAGCTAAAGACGCGAAACTTTTAACATAGCTCAGATCTAGATGACAGACAAATCAACAGACAAGCAAGTCTATCACAAAGAGAGAAAAGGAGGAAATAAAAATTGGGAAAAAATTAATAAAGAAATAAAAAAGATAGTTTAGTGAAAGAGAATTTTTTTAATAAAAATAATAATATTAATAGTAAATAGTGCTTTAGTGGCAATTTCTACGATGGTCAAGGAGGCAGCCCTCCAACGCAAGCGCCGCCTAGAGAAGTATGCATGAAATTTCACACACGCAAGTCTTAAAGGAGAAAATAAAATTATTTGAATTAAAAAATTTTAAACCACGATTTTAAAACGGACTAAAAAGTATAAAATAATTTCTCCTAGCCCCATACAGATGTATAACCCTCACAAGTATTTTCATAGCTACTAAAAATTCACTATCACAAATTTTCAGGACAACCCGTTTGGGGTTAGGAGACATTATTCTGCCCTTTTTAGTTCGTTTTGAAAACGTGGTTTAACATTTTGTTTTTGTAATTTAAATAATTTTTCAATATGGTGCCAATTATGTCAAAATCAATATTTTGTAATCGTGTGTACTTCGCATGTAAAACTCATGTGAATACGAAAAAAAAAAAAATTTGTTCTAGGTACGTCTCCACCGAGTTTGCCCGTAGAGGGCCTCAAAAAAGGCCTTCGCCTTCTACCGGCCACTGCGCTGCAATTTAGTACTGTCTGGAAATAAAAAAAATTGTTATGAGTACCTACAGATTAAAAAATAAACCCTCCAAACCTTATTTTGATATCCTTATTAGTATTTTCAGAAAAACAACTCACTCGCCTTGTTTTCCAGCCATCCAAAAGAATCGTATGATCCTAAAGTATGTATTGTATGGCCTCAAAAGTGCTGAATTTATATTTCATGCACATAACGATAAATCTCATTGGTATTTAAAAACTGCGCAGACTCAAGTAAAATATCCGTTGTTGGGAATGGGTGCAAAAATTTGCATAATCTTCGAATAAATCTCCAGAAAATCCATTTGCCGATATCGATAAGAGTAAGTTTCTGAAATCCAAGGATCTTTGAGAGAAACCATAATTATGGTTCTAACGCGGATGTATTTACCGAGCAGTTTTGCATCTGCGTAGATCGGCTTCTCGAATGAAATTGGGGTACGTCGAGTTTTTATTCGCGCACCAGCAGTATCGATCGTGGCTGATAGGAATAAATTACCATCGAAGACTCACAGAGAATTTTTTTTTCAACGTAGCTTTTTCATAATGATCAGGCCCTTGTTGCCCTTTTGCACATCGCCCGCCTCCTTTGTGAGCTGGTTTCCATTAAAATCTATCACAGGATGATTTCGCTGGATCATGTTGGACGCAAAATTGTTCTGCGCAGTTTCCTCGGAGCTGTTTGGCATGTCGATACAGCACCGGCAATGCAATCGAATACGAGTGAAGTCACCCAAACGATACGTGTTGCATTCGAACGTACGAAGAAATAAATATTAGATTTGCCCTCGAACTGGGCGTTCTCTCGTTTCCTCGTAAAAAGGAGAATCGATCAATCGTCGAACGAACGTAAAAATTGCTATAAAATATTACTTTTACATACATTATTATTTATATGAGTATACGAAGTACGTAGATGAAAACGGATAAGGTTCCGACCCCCCCCCCCCTCTGATCAAGCCGAAATTTTGCACAATCCTCCCTGTTAATATTTTAAGATAACCTCTAAAGGGTTTTTTAGGGACTCGCAATAATTTTCGAGATGTTGAATTTTTAAGTTTTTTATTCAAGGAAAGTTTCCGACACCCCGCCCTTCGAGCGGAAATTTTGCACAAACCTTCCTTTAAAATTGTAATTACCTTATAATATTTTAAGACTTAATGCATTTTTGGCGACTCGCGATAGTTTTAGAGATATTGAGTTTTAAAGTTTTTTTTTACCCGCCCCAACCATATCTATATCTGCTACGTCTCCGTCATACCTATATATATTATCGCGCTCTCCATTTTGTTTAAACAAAAATACCCAAACCCAAAATCTATTGCGTGTCGCCAAAAATCCCTTTGGGGTTGTCTTAAACTATTAAAAGGAGGGTTTATGCAAAATTTCAGCTCGATGGGCGATGGTGGGGGGGGGGGGGGGTAGTCTGAACCCTACCCATGGAAGCATTTTTTCTTGCAATGGTCATTCAGGATGATGGATTTCGTAGCTTTTTCCCGTTTCACTTTTACAAACTCACCTGGTTCGTTCGATAGACGGTCGAAAGAGATCTGGAAGCGAAGTCATTGCACGGTGAATAGCCATGCCTATCGCAGACCATCCGACTCTGTCGTCCATCCCCACAAACTAATAAAAAGACCTTACCTTCGTGATCTCGCTCGCATTTGCTATTACGATCGTAATGTCTTCTCCATTACTACTTTCCCCCATTCAATACACACACACACCTATATATATATATATGTAACAATCAAGTTTGACCTGCGCTGTCACCGGATGTATGGGAGAATGAAAAGAAAGACGAAATTGTTGAATCGAGAAAATGACAGAGAATAGCGCAAACAAGAAAAAAAACCATGGAGACCTCATCAAGACTTGATCGTATCAATAGTTGGACAAACACCAATACCCAGGGGTAGTTTATGGGTTCGCATTGGTAGAAAATTCTTTTCCTATAGTGTCCAAGTCGCCATTCAGTAACTCCTTACTTATTGTACATTGTTAGTGGTCTTAGGATAGTATACAATCCAATACCTCGCTAATATTCTTGACAGAAAAATTAATCCAAATCTGGCTACATATAAAATAAAATCGATAGACGTTAAACAAAATAGAATACGAAAAAACGAACGATTTTAGTTGTATATAATGTAATGGATGTGAGCGAGGAGTTTAAGGAAGCTTTCCAGTGTGACAGCCCGAAAAATCGCTGTTTTTCGCGATTTTTTTTTTTAAAGAAAAAATAATCTAATCGGTCTGGTTTTTTTTTGTATATTAATTGGGTATTGAAGAATACAAAACAATTTTTTAAAGATCGATTTATTTATTAATTAATATCTATAAAAATGATGAAACAATTGTTGCAGAAAATGCACTTGGATGTGGTGTCCACGTTGGGGGTCACAATTTTGATCTGAAACAAAAAACACAAAAAGATTATTGATCGGTATTCGTGCTATGGAGGCTTTTTTTTTTTTTTTTTGCAAAAATGGCGCCGGTTTGAACAAAAAGTATCGATTTTAGCATTTTTTTTGGCAGTTTTTTTTACAAAAAAATAGGAAGATGTCAAAAAAAAAAGCTTCCATAGCACGATAAACAATGACGTTAAGAATATTGTGTAAAAAATTCAACTCGATAGCTTTAAAACTCTGCCCTCCAAGCTGGACACCGTTTTGAAAAATGCTGTTTCGAGAAAAACGCGTTCAAAGTTTCGCTGTAGCTGTAGCGCTCCGTTGCCTTCTTCCAAGAAATGCTGTACAGTAACTGAAATAATCTGAATTTCGGCATGAAAATTTCAGGGAATATTCGGAAGAGTGTATACTATTCGATAAAGCAAAAAAAAAAAAAAATCGATTTTTTTTAAATTTCACACTGGAAAGCTCCCTTAAATATCAGTCTGATCCATGTTCGGATTTTAATGTAGACTATTCGTAGGATGAAAGAATTGTCCGAATCTTTGCATGAATAAAATAGAATAAAGGAAAATAGCATAGCTGAAATTTGAATCAGTGGGTTTGATATCAAAAGTTCTTATGTATATGGTATTTTATTGTAGAACAAATGGAAGACTTATTATTGAATTATTACTAATAATTCGTTAACGCTTTATATCATCGTCTGCTAGTTCTGTAACAAACTATCTAAGTCCTCACAAAATCCTATATTGACATCCAATCCTTTTTTAAGGCGCTGATCCCATGTGGCGGATCCTAAAAGTCGATTTTTTTCCCTCAAATTGCACAAAATGCAACATTTTGAATTTTTCATTCAAGTAAATTGCATTCAAGTAAATCGTACTTGAACTTTTTAACGCATTTTTCTCGAAACTGTATTTTTCAAATCCGCTTCGATGATATTTCAAAAACTCTTGAACGGATTCCGCTCCAATCTGTATAGTATAGTCAGGACATCTATAGTTATCATCCGAACTAGAATATTTCTGATATCTCCCATAGTTTTTTAAGCTGAAAAAGTCGAAAAAATTACGAAACTTGGAACTTAACTTTTAAAAGCGTGCCAAAAATTCAATTTTCGACATTTTCACTTCACTCTAGTTCCGGCGATAGCCTCAGGTCTATAAAGTAAAGTGCCGTTTGACTTTTTTTTAATTTCAGATGAGCAAAACCTCCGGAATCATGGCAGTCGTCAACCAACTCTTTTTACACATGCGTGTCTTCCGTACGGAGTACAGTCGATTCAGCTCATTACCTTTGTTTGATGAAATTTTAAGAAACTGTAAAAATGTCAATAAATATCCCGTAAAAATTCAAAGATAGTGTGTTTAATAGTAAAAAAAATGTCCAAAAAACCGAAAACAAATAGTTGTCACATGGGAAGAACTTGTTAACTCAATGTTACACAACGGCTACAAACCGTTCTATGGTTTTTCAGTGCACGGAGAAAAATACGGCCTCAACTTATAACACTCATTGCCAGAATTCTAATATTCAGTGCTAGAAAATATAGCAGTTTACTGCCAGTTCGGAAATTCTCAGATTTGTTGTTATAGAAGTGTAAAAATGATTCTCACACCGTATAGTAAAAATGATGCGTGCATATTACATTTGAAACTATTCTCGTATAGGCGCGAGTCCTATACGCTGTATAGTAAAAATAATGCGTGCTTTTTAAAATACCAACCTTTATTACACGCTATATTTTCATATGGATTTTACTATACGTATAGCATGAATCTTCGTGTATGTATAGATTTCACTATACGCATAGCATTAATCTTCGGCGTATAGCGAAAAATATTACGAAGTTGATTAGTAAAATGTGACTCTTTATACCGTGTACTTTTTGTAGAATACTGGAAACTAATTGTTCCAATCACGTGGGCAAAATATTTTTTGAATACTACGAAAAATCACAATATGCTTAATAAAATGTATTATTTGTATCAGTTTACGTGCCATATCGTAGGTTAAAATTTAAATTTCTTCACTATTACTATACCATAATTACAATTTTTATCTTCCATTCAATACTTTTTGATATTTAATGATATTTTTTTTAGAAGCATAGTATTAATTCTTAACTCCGAGGCCCTTGTTTTCTCCGCGTGCAGTTCGTGCAAACGGGATGGTGGTAATTGGATCGAAACTTATTCAAAGTTCACACATCGCGAGGTTGCCAGATTCGAGTGTGCGTACAGTTTGCGAAAATAAAAAAAAAAGATCAAAACCCAACGACGGCTTTGTGCTACACAAGCAAAACAACTACTTCAAAGCATTCCACATACATCATAAAGGAATGTTACCACACAATGTAACATGTCTGTTGCACTCCCTTCATTGTTTTATAACTAGCACTGCGTTTCGGTTTTGTGCTAGAACCCGCCTCGTATAACTACTTTGGGGGCGTACGCAAATTACCGCAATTTGGGGGTGGGAGGGGGTCCGGTCAGGTGTTACGGTGCTACTAATTTCTATTAATTTCTAACGGTAATTTTTAACTAACGGTAATTTCCGCCCGTTCAAGTTTTGAATTTTAATCTCGCGCGCAATTTGACCGCGGAAAGATGACAGCTTTCAATACGAAATCCCAATTAAGGGGGAAAGTCACTGATTAAGAAATTGCCCGCTTTCCCACCTTCCCCAAGCAAAATATGAAAAAATGTATTTATTTAAAAGTAAATATTGAAAGTACATATATTCTAAGTGGCAAAGTTTGTACGTAGCCGATTTTTCAAATGTTGATAATTACTATTTTTAAAGTCTGCTTGAGCACGAAAAAGGACCTTGAAAATAGAAAAATGTTCGAACCATCGCCGTTTCGTAAGAAAAAGAAACGGCTACGCATACCGATAGCTCCATTTGTAAAGATATCGATCAATTTTTGTCTTCCTATTTACAAGTAACCCTTTCCTCAAGATATCGATGAGACAATGAAGAGAACATTTCATAAAGCACGCATTACGCAACGGAATAGAGGCGGAGGAGGGCCAGGCCAGGCATTACGGTCTTGGTACATGGGGGGAGTTGGGAATCGAAAATTGGTGAATTTGACGTTACGTAATTTGTGTACGCTCCCTTTCGACGAAAGGCGACGTAGTTTTGAAACGACGAAGGGAACTGGGGATCGGCTGTATAGGTACGGTTTTTCGGCAGTTTCCCTTTGCCCATGGCAGAAATGGCACGGTGATTGCGATGGAGCGGGAGTCAGCTGCGGCGGCGGGGAAAAATGTTGGAATATGGCGGACATTTAAGTGGATGGACCTCGTACAGGTCCACAATACAGGAGCACAGTTTAATATGGTGGATCAATCAATAATATACAGGGTGTATCTTAACTACTTATTTTTCGTTCGTGAACATATGGGGCGTTTCTTTCCGAGCAGAACGCTTTTTTGTTTAATTGTTTTAATTAAATTATTTTGTTAAATTAAAGTTTTATTTTCTTCGCTGTATAATAAACACGAACAATTTATTTTCAAACGGATTATACGGTACAATAATTTTTATTTATTAAATAAAAGTAGAATTTTATACTTTTACAATTCATCTCAGGCTGGAAATGATTTGTTCTATTCTTGGTTGGCATTTTTCTACTCACTAGATGTTACTTATTGGAAAAACAAGAATCGAAAAAACGCTTCGGTGTTTCGAAACCACTGTGCCATTGTTTACTCAGAGTCAGACTTTGCTCGTGAATATCGCGGTCAGTTTTTGTCGCGCGACATTTAAGGAAAAAGAGTTTTGTTCTGAGACACCCCATATGCTCTAGTAGTTAAGATACACCCTGTATGTGAACGCTGAAAAATATTGTCGGTACACGATTGGAGCACCGATCTCGGGAAGTGACGGAATCGCTTTTGGCGTTTTAGGAATATGACGGAAAATAATTGCAACAATTCTGATTGAAATCGAATAGTAAATCGTTTATTAGTACGAAGTTGTGGTAGTGTGTGTTTGTGTCTTTGTGTACGTGTGTGTATATTCTTTTCTTCGAGTTAGGCTCAAGGTGACGATTTTCGTGATTAAAAGTGAACCCGTGATACCGTTAGGCGACATCGAGCGTGATTCGGAGGTTTCGTTCTCTCTTTTTCCTTTCTCTTTCTCTCTCTCTCTCTCTCTCTCTCTCTCTCTCTCTCTCTCACTCATGTTATTGCGAATGATCGCAACGCTTTTTTTTCCTCGTTTATTTTTTCAATGGTGATCTAGAAGATAGATGTTTAGAACTAGTTACCCTGTTCTGCGAGCTGGTATTGTTGCTTACCATCGTTGAACAGCCAATCCTTCCCCTTCGTTGCTCAACCCTTTCACTATTCGTATTCAATTTACCCCATTTTCCAATATAATCAAATCAATTTATCGTTTCACGCAAGGTAATTCGAAGCATTTATGACTTTGAACAACAAACAGAAACATCCATTCCGAACTTTGCCAATGACGAAGTATAATTCGGAAATAGTGATTATAATTTGAGGTTAAAGCTTGTTGGAACGCAAAGGAAATTAATATTTCTCAATTCTTTCAATCGCTCTGGCCAATTTTGCCTACACGTATCGCTTAACCATTTTTTGCGATACTTATTCAACGATGCACGACATAAGTCTATAAAAGAATATCTATAACGATGAAAATGAGGAAAATAAAATGTACGAAAGAACTTTCGTTACGTTCCAGGGACGCAAACTTCAACATGGTGTGATGGGGTGTGATAATGTGTGATGGAGATTTTCGTCTGGTTGCAATCTGTTCGGTAGTGGACGAGTGCTTTGCGAATGAGTGAGGTCGGATTGGCCATAACGTGACGTTGGCAAAGAACAACTTCCGTGCAAGCTAACTTTCGAGAGTGCTACTTTGTTTATCGTGGCACTCTAGAGTGTCCAATGCCTATTGTGTCAGTTAGTTACAGCTAAAGATTGGCGCTAAATAGGAAGGTGTATTTCGCGAGATTTCAAGCGGCTCTCGATTCAATAAATAATAATAATAATAATAATAATAATAATAATAATAAAACAATAATTTCGCTGTCTAGCGTTTGTTTGACGGAAATTCAAAAGAGACTAAAATAAATTACTAGACTTCGCGCTCACACCGGCTCTAAAGCCTCGTCACAGCTCTTGTTTCTATTTTTCTTTCTTTCTTTCTTTTCCTCACTTTCCGCTTCGAGACGTGAATGACTCGGGCAAAGAAGAGCCGACGAAATAAAATGACGATACTTTATTCTCAAAATGAACTCGTTCGCTTCGATCGTACGTCTCGTACAATAATCCACCCACTGGTAATAAAATTATACATCTCGCTACGCGTTATTCGGATACAATTATAACAATTTACAAAGCGGCTCGTTGAGTCGCCGAAAAATTCTCCAACTTTCAGCGTCTAAAGCTCATTCTCTTCCAAATAAATATTCAACTTTGCGAACCGCATTATGATACAACTTAAGGGTGTTGTGCCCAAAATCGAAAATGGTAATAAAATTTTAAAGATTCGATAGGTCATTATGTAAAACATTTGAAAGGTTGTGTGAAAATTTCACGACGATTAGGAAGCTGGCTACTGAGAAATTAGAACTCACAAATTACACGCAGCCTTACGGAAACTGAAGTAACTTTGCAATTATTATTATTTTGTTGTTATAAAAAATGATGCCAAAAATACAACAAAAAAAATCACACTTGAGGAAAAACGAATAAGAATGTAGCGGCAACGTTGCATAGACCGAAAGTAGCGGGAAATTAAAATACTCATTTTCGTTCACGGACGACGTCGTTTCTTGCACCATAAAGCCATTTTTGTTTTTGATATATTTCAAATAAAAAAAAACGATCATTCATTAATATTTCTTCTATTTCTTGAAAACAAATAGCAAAGTTTGCTATTTGCTAATAGAATTGCAAAGTTACTTCAGTTTCCATAAGGCTGCGTGTAGTTTGTGAATTCTAATTTCTCAGTAGCCAGCATCCTAATCGTCGTGAAATTTTTATACAACCTTGCAAATGTTTTACATAACGACCTATAACATTTTTTAAATTTTATTACCATTTTCAATTTTGGACACAACATCCGTAAGTCGGCAGAGCGTAGCTACGATATGTAAAAAAAAAAGAAAAACGTTCAGCACAGACAGTCGTAAGAAAGTAACATTTTCGTGCTCGCGTTCGTGACTAATATGGACGCAAAAATGGTACAAAAGCGTTTTTTCATACGGCATATTCGTCGATACGCACGTTCTACGCTCGCGTAATACGAATTTTCGAAATCTCAATGACTTCTTAGTTTTCTTTCTTTATTTGTCCGTTTTCGTTTTTCTTCTTCGAGACTTCTCTTTTCATTTCGTTTATTTATTTTCCTGCACTCTTTGATTGTATGCATTGCTCGATTATGAATTATCGTTAATTTACGTTTTTGCCGCTGTTGTTGCTGGTATGATTTTCTTTTGTAGTTGCCGTAAATGTCATTCGTTTTCGCGATTGCGCAAGAGTTGCTGAAATTATAATAATTCCGCGCTACATAAGTACAACGTTTTGTCACTCTCGCGCTTTTAACCTGATCAATCTGCCTTCGGTCACGCGTTTGGTTAATTTTTTCGGAGTGTCTCCACGTCCGGTTATCGGACGAATAACCGTATGTTATTCGTCCGGATAGCGGCTTAGTTCACGCCGCATTTCCAGTAGGCATACATATTATTGTATATAAATTGAATAACATATATACATATATATATATATATATATATATAATTGTCCGAATAGAATGTGTTAAATTGTTAAACAAATTATCCGGAAGAATAACTTACACGTAGTCATCCGAATAAAATGTTTATAATTTTGTTTGCGTTTGTTTGGTTTGGGTTGGTTGTTTGGGTTCGGGCTTGTTTTGTTTGGGTTGGTTGGTTGTGTTTGGGTTTGTTTGGTTTCAGTTGGTTGGTTTTAGGTTTTTCTGGTTTGTGTTGTTTGGGTTTGTATGTGTTTGGGCGTGATTGTTTGCGTTTGGGTTTGGTTTGTTTGTTTGCGTTCAGTTTGTTTGGACCTGTGTTGTTTGGGTTTGTTTGCGTTTGTATGTTTGGGTTTGTTTGGTTCAGGCCGGTTGGTTTTGTTCGGGTTTGGGTTTGTTTGCGTTTGTTATTTTGAGTTTGTTTTTGGGTTGATTCGTTTGGGTTTGGTTGCGTTTATTATTTTGACTTTGTTTTTGGGTTGATTTGTTTGGGTGTGTTTCTTTGCGTTTGGGTTTGGTTTGTTTGTTTGGGTTTGTTTGGATCTGTGCTGTTTGGGTTCGTTTGCGTTTGTTTGGTTCGGGTCGGTTGGTTTTATTTGGGTTTGTTATTTTGAGTTTGTTTTTGGGTTGATTTGTTTGGGTTTGCGGTGTTTGGGTTTTGTTTGTTTGGATCTGTGTTGCTTGGGTTCGTTTGCATTTGTACGTTTGGGTTTGTTTAGTTCGGGTCGGTTGGTTTTGTTTGGGTTTGGGTTTGTTTGGGTTTGGATTTGTTAGGGTTTTTTGGTTTGTTTGCATTTGGGTTTGTTTGCGTTTTTTATTTTGAGTTTGTTTTTGGGTTGATTTGTTTGGGTGTGTGGTGTTTGGGTTTGTCTGCGTGTGGGTTTGGTTTGTTTTTTTCGGTTTGTTTGCGTTTAGTTTTTTTGGATCTGTGTTGTTCCGGTTCGTGTGCATTTGTATGTTTGGGTTTGTTTGGTTCGGGTTTGGGTTTGTTTGGGTGTTTTTTGGTTTGTTTACATTTGGGTCTGTTTGTGTTTTTTTTATTTTGAGTTTGTTTTTGGGTTGATTTGTTTGGGTTTGTGGTGTTTGGGTTTGTTTGCGTTTGTTATTTTGTTTTTGGGTCGATTAGTTTGGGTGTGTTTGTTCGGGTTTGTGTGTTTGCAATTGTTTGTTTGGGGCGTTTTACAGCGCGAACCGCGTGAACTGAGCTGCTGTGCGGACGAATAACATACGCTTAATCTTCCGATAAGCGGACGGCTAGCCGCACCCTTCTTTTTTTCGTTCGCTCCTTCTTCGTCTTCTTCGACTCCGCCAAACTCGCGAGGATCGAGTCGTCATTTTCATCAACACTCATTCACGCGTGCACACACAAGATGCGGAATTGATAAATAAAAATCTGTTTTTGTTTTCCTTCGTTCCTTCGCATACAAACGGGCGGCTGAAAAATTTGAGCTAATCTAAAAGTCAACGTGATAGTTTTTGGCCTGACGGGAAGGCAGAACGATCGTTACGTTCACGTGCTTCCGCTTATCACGTTACAAGTACGTACGGCCTCCATTGCCGCAAAACTTACATTTTTTTTTTGTCCGCTTTGCGTTTGTTCCTCAGTTTTTTTAAAATATAAAAACGTATTTACAACAGACTGATCCGTATTCTCGAACGAAGCTTACGTTACTTTCGAAGCTTACGTTACTTTCGAAGGGCGAGTCTTCGAAACAACGCGATCTGTCGCGAACAGCGATAGGAGCCTCTCGCCCTCTTTCAATTGCGTACAAAAAATATTCTTTTCTCACTTAAAAAAAAATTATTACCATTCACTCGTCAATTGTTTTTCTTAACATAACAACGGCCTGCGACATTCGCAACCACGTATGTTCATTCCGGACTCCGTAATGTGGATCATTATTTTTCGATAAAAGTTTACCGAAGAAAATATCAGTAGGAAATGGAAGAAATATAACCACGTGTGTTCGTTCTGTACTCCATAATATAGATAACTATTTTTCGAAAGAAGTTTATCGAAGAAAATATCAAACGAAAATGGAAGAAATATAACGACTAATGTTTTCGATCCTACTGTTCATCTTCAGAGGTTTTCATCTTCACGAAATTAAAGAAAGAAAGTCCATTTAGATGTTGACGCGGGGCTTCATTCTGATGGGTCAGAAAAATTGATAAAACTTTTTTTTTTAAGTACACATATTTAAGAATATGTGAAAAAATGTTCAAGCTCAAAAATAGAAAATTTACCAAGTTACAGACGATTTAGCGAGGGCAGGTAGCGCAACGATTTAACTGTACTAAAACTTTCAATCTCGTTTTTCTCGCGAATTTTCTCGACCTGGACCGAATCATAACTGTACCTATGGTTGTCCGATTTTCAAGTTAAAAACACCAAAATTTCGCCAATTGCAGTAGCTATCGTTGTACGTAGGCGTTTTTTTAAATAATTCTTTGGAGAAGTGATTATTCCGAAAGACTAGACTTTCAGAAACCCAAACAAACTTATTATAGGCGTCGAAATGTTCAAGAATGCTCTATTTTATGACGTGTTTCCGCGAACTCAAAAATTTTAGCCTTTCCCGACGGAACATCACCATTTATAACTCAATAAATGAGAAAATAGCACGAAAATTATTTTCAGCTCATTTTTCGGAAAAATCACTTATCAGACTTATTATCTAAAGAATTACTGTTTCTCAAATCTAGTATTTTTTAAGCCTCCGAATATAAGTAAAAACTTCGCCAAAATTACACTTTATTTTTAACCCTCGCCATTGCGTGATTTTTCTTTCTCGAAAAAGAAAAAAAACAGCTACGTAGAACGAGAACTACATTTATATAGATTAAAAGCGTTTTTTTTTATTTTCCAGACCAACTACTGTCGTGATATGGATTCGGCCGTCGGGCCGGATTTTTTATACAGAGGCTCTATTATCCCTTAAAAACATTGTCCATTAAGAAAAAAATTAACGCGAAATAAGTTTAACGTATGCTCAATAACATACCGTTTTTTTCAAATCCCCAATAAAAGATCTGGTAGACCAAAATTCGGCAAAAACGACCTTGTTCGGCGCGTCGGAGTGGTTTCGCCCCTTAAATATTGAGGGAAAATAAAATTGCTTGAAGAGTGTAAACGTTGAAGGGTTACAGACATTGCAGGGCACTGTGAGAAAGTTGACGGCGAAGGAGTAAATTAATAGATCAACGGAAACAGAAAATACCCAGCGCATGTTTTAGTTCTTAAGTGACGAGAGATTCCTGTCACCGATCGTCCGCTGCTGGACACGTTCGAATCCCGGGTTCGCTTCTGACAAGCCCTTCGATCGGCCGGCTGATCGTTTTGTCTTCTCCAGACTCGACATATCGAGTAAAATAAGTAAAAGTGCATTGCTTTTAGTTTACATTAAAAATTAAATAACACAGAAATTCGAATAATATTTTTCGCTCGATCAAACGGGAAGATCAGAAATTTTTTTTACCATATTTCTTTTACGATAATCGTAATAATCGTATAAGGTACAAAAAAATAAAACGTGTCCTTCGGTTTGTTTGACATTCTTTTGTAACCGGAATAATGTTATTTTGTGTTTGCTGAAATAAAATAAATATGACTTTTTACTAATATTTGTATATCAATCGTTTGATTATCTGATGTTTTTTTTTCTCAACTTCATCACGATTGATCGTGTAAATAAATTTGGGATCCAAGTCCTCATAGCATGACAACTCGCCTGCTTACGAATGTAATTATTCGATTCTTTTTTTCGTTCGAAAAACTATAAATTCGAATCGAGTGAAAAAGATTGAATTTCCCCTACGTTAAGTTACAAAGTATCGGTGCATTAATTGATCAAGAGAGAAATCATATACTAAAAATTCAATGACTCTACAACAACGATATGTTACAGCTCTACACATGGAGGGAAAACGCAGAGAAACGAAAATAGAATTTCTCAGCTTGATCTCTCGCACTCTTTCTCGCTCTCTCTCTCTCTCTCTCTCTCTCTAGCTTTTGCTCAATTATGTACAGAAAAACGTTTGCCTCGTTCCCTCACGCTCCAATCTCCCCACTTATCCACTAATGTTTTTTTTTTGTTAAATATTTATGTATCTATAGTATCGAAATATGGCAGGTGTCTGTACAATTTTTCATTGCGAAATTTTCGTCGTCCCCCCGCCGCTTGTTCTTTTCTCCCTCGTTCGTATTTTCGCGGGCTCGCGCGGGGTCTACCGGAAGTTGAGATGGCAGCGGGTCCCTAGACGGCGCCACGTACGCGCGGGAGAAAAGCTCGTATCGCGTAATGGCCGTTCCAGACTCGCTCGAGGCGCAACGAATCCGAGACTCGGCTATCCCGGAGAATGTACGTTTCACCGGAAACATCGAAGCAATCATCGAGAATCTCTAGCTTCCGGTACTGCTGGCAGTGAACCGCTTTTTTTCTTCTTCATTCGATCGTTCCTTTCTCCATACACACAGCTCGCAGGGACTCGCTCCCACGTTGACGTCGACACTCGATCCTCGACATCTCTCGGAACGAACACTTTCAATTTTTATTCGAGTCGCAGCGTGGCCCGTAAAAAAAACCAAAACCGAACAAACGAAAAATAAAAAAAAAAACCCCCCGTGAAAGTCCTGCGATTTTTCTCGTGTGGGTCTCGCTGCTTTCCGAAGCGAGCCTGACTTTCAGATCTGCACTATGTGAATTCGTCGAACAGTCTTTCTCGTGTATACGTTTCGATAGAAGTCACTGGTAACGAAAAGCAAAATAAACGAGATCACATTGGCGCTCGTTGGCGATCGTAAATTTGACCTTTCGTTCGATTCTTCTTTTCACACTCGCCGAGAGGGCGAAAGAGGTGTACCGGTATTTATTTATTTCTCGGTGCTCGAGAGCTCCAAGGTCACCTTAGGAGACGATGTAATCGGCCGAATGATGCGAGTGATGGGAGTTTCTGTGATTGTCCTTGCGATAATTGTTGCGCTGTATGCTGCCTCTCGTGCCGTTCGTGCCCGTTGTACCGGTCGTGTGATGACTGTAACCGCTGTCACTGCCGAAACTACTATCGGGCTGTCCCTGGTACAGTCTACCCGAGGATATCTGATCGGGATCGCGCGGCGTGTAATAAACCGGCTGCGCGTACTTTTCCTCGTTGTAGAGCCGGTCGGTCGGCTGGGAATACGTGTCCGAGTACTCGCCGCCCACTTGGGTATAAACGGGATTCGGATTTTCCTGCTCCTGATGAATTCCATAATACTCGTTCGGCCCGTACTGCGAGTACTTTGGATAACGCTCGGTCGTCGATTTGCGCGATTTTTCCTTGTTGTTGGCCGCGCCGCGTGTCTGGCTTGTGTAGTGCTGCAACGGGCCCAAGACGGGCACGCTCTCGTAAGGATTCTCCTCGTGGCGCCGCGGTCGGACGACCGTCGCTGGCATCGGAGGCACGAAATACGGCAGCCTGTGGGCCACCGAAGGGACGGACTTTTGTCGTTGACTCGTTATCGTTCGCACACCCGCCACACCTGAGGTCGAAAAGAAAAAAAACCAAAACGCAACGTCATGAGAGATCGGGTGTTGGTTGAGCTTTTTTGTCGAAACGTTCAGCAGGGTCGAACGTTTCGTAGATTGAGGTAGACCTAGCGCGGTCGTCGGAAACAAAAATATCACGCGCTACGTGCAGTAGAGCATATACGTAAATCTATAGTTTCGCAATAAAACGTTTCCTTCTGACTGTAGTCTACAGCGTGAGAAATGCTATACCAAGCTAGTAACCCGACTATAGATTTCGGCGGACGAACGATCGTGGCAACACTGTAACGAGCTGTCGCGGAGCTGACAGAAAAATCTCAGCATCACGGAGCATTTGCGTGATGCTCAGACTTTTCTGCCAGCTCAATGTGGATCAAGCTAACGTAAATGTCCCAATTATTGAACAGGTCCCAATCATTGAACACTATCTTGTAATTTTATTATTTCTCATTCACCTGCATGCATTTGCTTATTTATAAAAATTTAATTACATATATGGAACTTTTAGCTATCGAAATGTCACCTTGTGCAAAAAAAGCTTTAATTAATAGAGAAAAAAAGTATTTAATCAGCAACGGTAACCCGATTTGACGTCTCGTGGTAACTGCTTATCGTTTTTGCTAAGACACGCCGCTTCATGCGTAAGGGCATAAAAAATTCAAAAACTGTCGCATCTCAAAAAGCAAAGGCGTTTCAGGTTCCTCAGAAAATTTCTTACAAATAACAATTAATATATTTTTCTTTCAATTAATCATTTGTTAAAAAATACGGCGTTCGATCATTGGGACATAGAAAATGCAGTGTGTCCCAATTATTGAACACTCGAATTCTCCAAGATAGCGTCATTAAACCCATCTACACATCGAGGCAGTTAACGTGTGACAGATTGTGTGAATCGGATTTATCCAAACAAAAATTATAAGTTCCTGAATAAATTTACCTTTATTATACCTTTTTTTATTACCTTTTATTTCATTACCTTTATTCTTTTAACAATAACTCTAAGATCGTCAAATATATTTTTTATTCGTATTTTCGTGCAATAAACATAAAAAGAAAAGTAAAAAGAGAATATAACCTCAATGTAACCTAAATATACGAATATAATGTTCAATATTTTTTGCTCTCCGATATTTCAGGGACAAAATTTTCTCAATAAAACGCCATAAACATGGCGACAAAAAGACGTCGCTCTGCATATAGTGCGGAAGTTATAAAAACCGCACTATATGCAGAGCGGTAAATAAAAAGAAAATAAAGTTGGAGTCGAAAAACAAGAACGCTGCGACAAAATCAAACAAAAGCAGAACATAAAAATGAGGAAGCTGAAGAGAAAAATAAAATAAAGTTCGAGTTAAAACGCAAAAATAAACCAAATGCGAATCAACCAAAAACCCGTCAAAAGAGACCAAGTATATATTTTTGTATTTTTACATGATTAATAAAATATTATTTAAGTGTTTGATTTTGCTTTTATTTCTTAATATTGTACCCAAAATAATATTTTCAAAATGGAAAAAGAATTCTCGAGAGTGTTCAATAACTGGGACATGCCTGTTCAGTATTAGGAAAATAGGCACTTCCAGTGTTCAATATTTGGGACATTTGCATCCTTCACATTTTTATTCTATTTTTTCATTTGAAATCATTTAAAAATAATTTAAAGGGTGATTTTTCGAAAGTAAAAATATCAAAGTATCATTTGAACATGAATGCAATGGTTTTTTTCTTGATTTTATATTTTTTTCTCATCGAATTCACTCTCCAGATCCTTAGCTGTTCAATAATTGGGACATTTACGTTAGTTGGTTATATTATCGGAAAAAAATAAAAATGTCAAACAGAATTCGTTTTAAAGGAAAATGGCGGATAAAAAAAGTCGTGGACAGTGAAATAGAAGCTCTGACATCAATGGCCAAAGCCAATAAGAAAAAAATGTGTTGAAGGTGTTGGAGTCGTTGAAAAAGAACACTCGACAAGCACGCTATCCCGACTACAAATTGACGTTGGGTTGTTGTACAGTTCATTGCTGGGTCAGCCCAATTCATTGTTGGGTCATTATCGAGCTTCCCTATCAGGTTCTTATAGGGTGTGTAACGATCTTCTAGCGTTTTCTTTAGGTTCTGTCAGGTTTTGCCTCGGGTAAGCCCAATTTTTTGTTGGGTTCTTATCGGGCTACCCTAACCGGTCCTACCATTAACCCACTGAAATCAGTAACGTTGCATGGATTTGGGTTGGGCATTTTTTAGAACGTTATAAAAATGGGAAAAATCGGGAATGAGTTGGTAGAAAAATAGCCCACCGTTCATTGATTGAAATCACAATTTATCGTTTTTGTTTGGTTTTATTTATTTATGCTTACATGTAAGCAAGAACACTTTTGTTTAATTTAAAAATCACATATTCATTTTTTGATTAAAGATAGAGGAACTAAAGAATAAAAAATAAATTGCTGAGTACGGACACAAAGCATAACAAAAAATAAAATGTCTCTACGCTTGTCAAAATGTATATGTGAAAAAACTTGATGAAAAATTAAGTTCCGAATAAAAATGAAAAAAATTCCGAATAAAAAAAATAAGAAAAGTTCTACAATGAAAAAAAAAATCTCATAAGATCCACTTATTATTGCAGTATCTATCAAAAATGTATTTGTATATCTATTTATTATTGCGAAGTATAAGGTTTATATGTTCACCTATGACTCATATGGTTACGACTAATTAATCATTGTTGGGACCTTACATCATTACCTTATCCAAACCCCAGATGGGATAACCCTGTTAAAACGTTATAAGGACGTTATCGGTACTTCCCATCGCAGGGCTGTCCCAATACTAACTTTATCAGGACCTTGAGAGGCATTCCCTATTTAGGGTTCACCTGAAAAGGTCCTTATGCCCTATGGGGTTGTTCCTATGGAAATTTCTAGTCGGCATGTTTAAGGTTATATAAAAATATACCGGTGTAGGGAACTTTGGTTGTTGTGTGTTGAAAATCTTCGTCAGACGTTAGAGAGACATGATGGCGCTGTTAGAAGCGGTCTCACGGTCCCTATATTGATGGCCAGCACCCTCTATAGGGAAATTCCGGTTTCATACTTTTACATCTGCGGTACATGAAGGAAAAAGGAAAGGATGACGATTGATTGAAAAAGAAAAATGCCAATTACCCGCCACACTCGGATAAAGCTGCAGAAGAGCGTCTCGGAGCATTCCCTCGTGGAATTCGCCGATATCGTGGGTCTTGTCCCTCCTACGTCTGTCTAGGCTCCGCGGGCTCTTATCGCGCCTTTCCCGCGATGGTCTGGACGCTGCGGGACACGTGCCCCATCCGGGGCCCGTCGTCGTCAGCATCTTGGCCTCCGAAGGCTCGCCGACCGAGAGCTCGTCCTCGGCGAACTCGTCCTCGCTTGCCGGCTTCGACGTCGAAAGCCGATGATGATGATAATGGTGCTGATGATGGAGACGATTTCTCGCGTTCAGCTCGCTCTCTTCGTCCGTTTCCGGATGATCGCCTAACGAATATTTGCGAAAAGCAGGACGATGAAAACAAAAATATCCAGACGATCGAGTTGCGTGGATTAACGAACACACGCTTCAAACAACTGCGGCGGTATTATTAGATCGTTAAAGTGGATTGAGCACGTTCAAAACGATTGCAATTATAGCTGCGGATGTTTTTTGGGCGTTGGGAAAAATGACACAACGGCGATTTTAGTTTGGGATTTAAGTGCTTAGGCTACTGTGAAAATGACGAACGAGTGCTTCGTTGCTGGAGACAACTCAAATTGAAGAGGAAGGTCCGACATATGGTGCAGAAATAGCAGATTGAAGGTAAACTTATTATTGTAACGATAGAACTGCTAGTGAAACTTTGAACGCGTTTTTCTCGAAACTATGTTTTTCAAGAAGATTTCTCGACATCTAATGGACAGATGTACTTGAAATTTGGTACACTTATTCAGTGTAATGGCTTGACCGACGTTTTTCTTCTTAACATTTTTTTTTCCCATTAATTATTAACAATAATGATGTCTTTTTTCCTCGAAACAAATCGCAAAAAATTCAGTCATTTTTATGAATGATTCAAACACGATAACAAAAAAGATCTCGGCCAAGTCGTAGACAATATTATCTATTTTAAGCAAAAACTCGTTTTTGTTTGTTTCGGATGAACCGGGTAGCCAAAATCAAGTACACCGTTGGGCCCCGCATTTTCGAAGGTCCTTCACGAAAATGTTTATAACTTTTTAAATTATTATATTTTTCTATGAAATTTGATACACATATTTGGTAAACGAATTTGTACGAACAAATAAATGTCTAAACGATTTTTCGATCATCTTATTCCTTGAAAATACAGTTTTTTTAATAACCCTAATTTCCGGGTTATTACAGTAGCTTACCCCTCAATATTACGAGGGTGACAGGCATTTCCTTTATTGTTGAAAAGAAACTGATAGGGCTGTGTATTGACGAACGTGTGGCATTCTAGGAAGTATGTGTGAAATAAAAAATCTAAATTGATCCATTCCTTCTCGCGAGTATTCGATTCGCCTCACTTATACGAAAGTTGAACATATACATTTTCGCTAATTACGAGAACATATACCTTTCTTCCACGTCCAAATAATTGCGAATATTTCAGAGGTACACGACGCGAAAATTTCAATTATTTTGAATGACTATCTTTCAAAATGTAGCGATTTGTAAAAATGTGTTATTACTTTTCCGGAATGGAGTGACCGATCAATTAAATTTCACTCGTCACGACATAACGTGTGCACAAATCACGCGGACTGATACGAAGGAGGGGTGTCAATTCTTGCAGATTATAACATGCGTTATTGTCTCGTGACAATAATTCGTGGCACACGTGTACGAGTTACAAGTAGCACATCGCATATAGATTCGATTAACGCGTTCGTGTCAAACGTCGAAAGTCTCATCTCCATGCTAATTAGCCGGGGGGGTTGAGACGAGAGTTGTCTGACCGGGGCTAATGGGAAGTATGAGTCAGAGGTCGTGTCACGCTTATCTTCGAGCCCGCGAGGCTTGTACAAGATACATATACAGATCTGTTTATATATATATATATATATATATATATATATATATATATACACGGAAGGAGGCGATAGGCCCTTCATCTCGTCTGCATAACCTCGCGGAATTCGACGGACATACGTGCGGATGCTGGATCGTGAACTGAGAGAAAGAGAAAACGAGAGAGGGTTGCAAGAGGGCGGAGGTTGAAAGAAAAGGAAGAAGCGTGGGAGGAAGTATAGTCCAAAAAAAGATGCCTCTTATGCGGATCAAATGTTACGATAGGACGAAATTGAGTGCTTTTAAGGGAGGATATCACTGTAAAATTTTCGAAAAATCGTTTTTTTTGGATATTCTTAAAAAAATCCTTCGAACTTTAAAAATATAATGCATATTCATTTATAGCTGAAAAAAACAGTTTTAAAGTGGTTTTCGAGGGATTTTTAGGGGGTCTCCGAGCGCTGAAAAGCGCCTTCGGCGATGCTACACCGATAGACGCATTTTCCACTCTTGTAAGCCTATGTAAGGGGGAAACGTGACCGACTAAAAATAGTTGTATTTTCTACCAATAGGTAGCATTACGGTAGAATTACGGAAACCTGGAATGTAATGGACCAGGTAATGGAAACCCCATTACCTGGAGCGTCTATAAAACTATTGACTAGACGCTATTTGTTTTCACGTTTTTCTCAAAAGCATGTTTTTGAAGTCGGCACGCAGCAGAACTCAAACAATTTTCGTGCAATCGACTTGACATTTTAACTGTAGCTTCTTAGATTGCTCTAACAGTCAAGTACGAGAGTTTTTTTATCGAATAATTGGAAATTGTAAAAAATATAGCACGTTTTATATGAAAATTATGGTCGAAAAAACGAACTTTTTCCTAACCATTTGTTTTGTCATTATTTTCTAATTTGCCCTTGTACTTGACTGCTAAAACTAATAGAATTAGTGAAAATATTTCACTCTTAGTTCCAGGATTAAATTTACGACAGTTCTCCTGCGTGCCACGGAGAGGGTTGGCTGAAAACCAATAGTGGTAGAGCTACTTGCGCGTGGGCATTTTGTATTCTTTTGACAAAAACATTTTTTTACATACTTCAATATATACCTGATGAAGCCTATAAGTTTTTTTGACCGTGTATTCGAACCCTTTCTTTAAAAAAAAACCAAAGAAAACGGTCGAAAATGGGCAGTTACAGTGTTGTCCTCCCTCAAACAGATTTCCTCGAAGTGTTTTACGGGAATGCCAGAATCTTTTTGATACATTTTTTTGAATCCAGGTTATCGTACAAAATCGTGAAAAATCAGGATCTTTCAGATGGGTACGATAAAACTACGTTTATTGAAATTTTCATGAAATGTTGCAGGAATGTTTTTGACGCTTCCGAATTCTTACATGTTCAAAAAAAGACGAGATTAATGTGACCAATTGTAATATATTTATAGAATGACTTTTATTTGTCTATGAAGATATGAAGATTCATGGTGTTGAAGTTTGCATCGTTGGAACACAACGAAAATTCTTCCTGACCTTTTAAGGAGGTACGATCACTTCCACGGGGTCAAAAAAGAGTCTAAATTTATTTTACCCACAGCTGCTCTGTTTGAGGTTTATTTATGTTTATTATTCGTATTATCGATTATAGTGTGCCAAATGTTGTGGTAAACGATAAATTTATTGCACGTGAACAAATAAAAACTGAAAATTTAGATTGTTAACGACTCGGTAGTAATCTTCGTAAAAATATTAACGTTATAAAATTCAAGCCTATTAAAATAGAATTGAATTACCTCTGCGTAATTAACACGATAGGCAGAATATAATTATACATATTATTGATACGTGATAAATGATAAAACTCCATAAATTCGCGTTTGCATATTTTGTGGCGGCTTCTATTTAAATTAATTTCAAAACGAAGCTGGGTTATGTCCGCCAAACGCATCACCTGTTACTCGCGACGTTGCTAAGTCTGTGGGTGCTATTTCGTTGTTCTGACCATTTTCAACCGGAAATTGAAACTTTCTTGTAATGTAGTGCTTTAACTACAAGGTGAAGATTGATTTTCTTATTTTTTTACAATATCTATTATGTTTAATCTATCGAATTTCAGTTTTCCAACGGGTTTAGTTGGATACGTGAGCAGAAAAACCACGATCACCGCACTTCCGGTTGACCGTCTCCATAAGACGACGTGCTTCCGTAACTCAAAGTGCTCGACTTTGCAGTTTTATTGCGAAAAAACTAAACGGTCAAAATAGCTCAAATTTTGGCAATAGACGCAAAAAGTATTCGTCAAAATCATATAAAAATTTCAAATCCGAAGGTTGGATTCGTAGTAAAGATCGTACCTCTTTAATTTCTTAATTTTCATTATCATCCCAATTATTTTTTTACAGCTTTTGGCTGTGGATTTTTGATAAGGATTCTCAAAAACTTTTCAGTGATTTTCGGAGCCTAAATATGCTAAAAAAAACATACGGCAATCCGAGAAAAAGTACATCTTCGTGGCATTCCAATCATGCAAACTTCAATACCATTGAAGATTCTCTCATGATGGATTATTTTCGGGATTAGTTGTTAATGAAATGTGTCCGAGGAGGTCTCGTCTTATTTTCAACGCGACAAGCAGGGTTGATGGGAATAACATTCCGGCAGATGTGCAGACCGATGTTATTGCGTGTTTATCAATCTGACAAGCGGTCGGTTACTAACACGACGGAGGCGAGGGTTCGTGGGTTCACAAAGAAAGTGAGAGAGAAAAAAACATCTCGCGCGTTAGGCCAGCGTTAAAACTGACAGGCGGATGGACAGACGCATTGGCATAGAAGGGCGCCTACCTATTTGCCCTCCTCGACGAGGGAAGAGATTTACAAAGAGGGTAGCAGAGAGCAAGTGGATAACGTGGATCTTCCTAGTAGTCTCAACATCATCAGACGCTACTCTCGTCATCTAGAACGATGTTCAACACACACACAGCGAATAAATCTGACGTTCGTCTTGCTTTTTTCCAAATCGAGATGAACGAAGCGGCTTAAAGTGCACAACGTTTCGATTGTAGTCGTTAAATTCGCCAAAAACAATTGGGCTGAATTTAAAGGGTTAGGTTACTGTGAAAATTTCAAACTCTCGTTCGTTGCTTGAGGCAACTTAAAGTGAAGAGGACGGTCCAATATTTGGTGCAGGAATCGCAGATTGAATGTATACTTATGATTGCAACGATGGAACTGCTAGTAAAACTTCAAATGAGTTTTTCACAAAACTATGTTTTTCAAAACGGTGTACACGATTTCTTGACACGTAATAAACAGATTGACTTGAAATTTGCTACACTTCTTCAGTGTAATATTATATTAGTTCTGACCGACGTTTGTATTCTTAACGTTTCTTTTTCTTCATTAGTTATTAACAATAATGATGGCATTTTTCCTGGGAGAATAGAAAAAAAAATCAAAATTTCTATTCGGATGATTGAAACATGATGAAGAAAAAACGCTGGGTCAAGTCTTAGGCAATATTATCTGTTTTAAGAAAAAAAACTCGTTTTTTGTCTCAGATCACCCGGGTGGCCAAAATCAAGTACACCGTTGTGCCCCTCGCGTTTGCAGATCGTTCACGAGATTGCTTACAACTTCTTTAGTGCTTAATATTTTTTTAGAAAAAGTGGTAGCCTAACCCCTTAATGGAATATACACAAATTGGCATTTTTATGAATAAAAGGAGGACTTTTGTCTTCGTCATATATTCAGATGAAAATAAAATGTTCATTCGACCCTGTTAGGTGTGGTATTGTTTTTTTAAAATACTGATTTACGGTTCCTATAAAATTCTTTTGGAAATATAGTGATGTTCGAATTTCATGCCGATGTCAAATGGTAGAATTTTTGGATTCTAATAAATAAATCTCGTTAGATTCTATTCGGCTTAATCCCGTTATTTTCGCACCGATCGTAAAATGCTTTAAATAACTAGCTAGAGATGAAGACCAGCAGCATTAAAAAAAATTGCTTATTAATTTCATTGAAAAGCATCTCAAGTACATACGTACTATTGCATACTAGAGATATGCAATAGTATATCTAGTATTACGTAATAGATAATTCAAGAATTTTAATATTCTGCTATCAGATCCAAAAATAGAGTCGAAATATGAAGGCCAAAACAGGGCTTATTCCTGAATCCGATAAAATGCTGATTTGCTTTGTACAATAGGCACAGTTAAAAAAAAACAGTGCAAAACCCAGTGACGATTTTTCGACTCGGGACATACGCGACAGATTTCTCAAATCTCTGAGTTTTTTTAAATGGCGGATGATCGATTTTTTGACGTACCGTTGCTCAGTTCCTCGTACACAGGATTGTAGAGGTCTTGAGACGTGTAGGGATCCGGTCCAGGACTGCTGCACACGAAGACACCCCGCCCACCCTCCTTAACGTCGAGCATCTGGCACATGCAAAAGAAAAGAAAAATGTGTTTTTAATCAAAAGCACGCTCGGCTTTTTTATTTTCGTTTTATATACGAAACATGAAGTTTTTGTTGTGGATTTTTGCAATATTGAGTAATATTTGCCACCGAAGGTCGGAGAAACAGCTGTATGAGTTATAAATGCAGGGAACACTTGGAGGAACGAGAGGACACTTTTTTTTGGCTTTTCCGCAAAAAAGTCGGGGTCAATTTGGACACAGCAGGATATTGAGAGCAATCGGGTTCCATTGAGGTCTGATATATCTTAGAGTGCAATTCCAGAAGATGATGTACTTGTAGATGAGTCTTTATGTTTTTTTCCAATGTTTCTTCGTATCTCCTTTCGAGTTTTTTAAATCCACTTTCTCGCGACCTCCACTGGTTATCGTTTATTACTATCGGAAATTTAGTACGGCGGTTTTAATGGGTGAAACCAGCCCTCGAAGAAAGACCTGTCAAGGGGTAATATTGCAGTTTCACCCACAAGCAGTCGACGAACGCAATGAAACAAAAACGCAAATTCTTCTAATCCGAAGCTATGGAGAATCCACTAAAGAGTTATCGCAAAAAAAAAGAATTAAGGGGTGAATCACCCCTAATGAGGGCTGGTTTCACCCCTTAAGACGGAATTTCCGCCGGTAAGAAGAACATATGTAAGTTTCAACAAAGTCGAAGGACGACAACTGAGGAATGTTCCTTGTCAGTGAGCTAGCCATTAGCACGACTAAGCGGTCACCCATCCACGTAATGGTCCAGGCCAACGCTGTACGGTTATCGAAGTCTGTACACATCATGAGTAAAATGGTAGTGAGAATTAGCACCAACATCTGGATACGTTCGCCCCGTCGGTATGCATCGGATCCGATTCCTCTGTAGTGCTTCGACTCAATGGATACGCGCATCCCTCACGTTTAACGCATACCCTCGAGTCAAACTGGCTGCTGCGGCACTACTTGGAACACGTCCCTTTACCTTGTGTCCGCACCTTAACGGATTATAATAAATATTCCCGCTTGCCCGAAGACCGTATATTCGCATTATCATTTCCCATAAATTCTGCACTGTTGTAGTCGCTTACCTATCGACGCGTACCTGTTACAATTGTTTTTTTAACTATTACGGATTCAATAACAAATTTGTTTCGAAGATACACGTCCTTTTCTCAAACGAATGCCCATTTTTCAGGATTTATTAAAATTGACCGTGGGTAAAAAAAAACTGTAATGTCTAACTGGTTTCGAGATTTTAAGGGGTTACATCTACCTAGACAGCCCAAAAAAAATTGCCGAACACCGATTTTTTTTTTTTTTTTGAGAAACGATTCGTTAAAAAGATACGCATTTTTTTAAATACAAAGGTACATATATTGAGATCCTATTAAAAAAACACGAAAAAATGATGAAAAACAACAAAAACATGGCCGCCGGCTGGAGGTGCTCTTTCAAAGTCAGTGGACGTGATATCTCTCAAACCACTCGATGGATTTTTTGCAAATTTGCAGGAGATACGACGAGAAACATATAAGGGGGGAAATCCCTTTAGACGCCCGAAAATGATACATTTTTCGTGAATTTTTTAATAGGTGATAAAATAATTGCATCGTTTTAAAATGTTGACATTATCTTATTACAACTTTATTACAACTTATTTCAACATTACAAAGTGATAAACTTTTTGTTAATTTTTTAAACAAAATTAACAGGTGGCGTTATTAGGTATTGTTTTGGGCGTTTTTTGCAAAACTGCTCATGTTATAGCTCATAAAGTTATTGATCGAACTGGCTGAAATTTTGAGAGGTTTCTCACTATAACATTATTCGAAGGATAACCCTACAGTTTGAAGGTAATCGCATAAATTAATTACGTTCCTGAGGTAAAAAATGTCGAGAAAATGGTTAGAAATATGAAAATTTGATTACAAAGCCTACTTAATTTCTAAATTTATACTTTAAAAAAATATTTTCATAGGTATATCCTTCCAATACTCGAGTTCCAATGCTCAAAATGCTCGAGTTACAATTGATCGCAACTTTGTTAAAAAAAATTGTTTTTAAAATCGACGATCATCAACGACTTCTATTTATGGTTTACTTGAATAACCCGTTTGGTTTTTAGATTTCAGATGGACCCTTTAAGCTGGAGTCATCACCGCCAAACTTGCGAAAAAATGTTATCATCTGCCAGCGGCTATGGTTTTGGTGAATTTTTTTGAAAGGTTCTGAAAATATGTAACTTCGTGTTAAAAAAATGCGTTTCTTTTTCACCAAACGTTTTTCAGTATAAAAATCGGAATTCAGCCATTTTTTCGGGCCTCTACGTATATGTAGCCCTTTAAGGAGCCTTCTCCCTTTCCAGGGAGAGATTTTGTAGTGAGTTTTTGCAACTGTTGGCGTATCGCCAATACCAACGGTATCAAATGTTGACGTCAGCCCTGCTATTTTAAGGGGCTATACCAGTGCCACACTTTAAAAAACTCGGTTTTTGCCTTTTTCAATAGTTTATATTTTCAAGAATATCCTGTAAAAAATTTAAGGTCGTATCTCTAATACTCCCCGAATGGCAGCCTTCAAAAGAGCTACCTTCTAACCTTCTAAAGAGCAAAGATTTTTCAAATTTGCTAACATTGTAACTCAAAGAGCAATTATCCGATTGACTTGAAATTTGAACTGACAAGGAACATCCCTCAGGTGTCCGCCTCCGATTTTGTTGAAACTCATATATGTGATAGAGCATCAAAAATTTTGAGACACGTATTTTTTTTTATCGGCGGAAAAACGGTTTTGAGGGGTGAAACGCACCCTCGAAAATGGGGATGTTTTTTCGTTTTTCGTCGATAACGTTTTAACGGTATGAGATATAAAAAAAATTCAAATTACAACAATGTTTATTTTTTCATGTACTATACATTGGAGATGAGAACGATACCATTATCGACGAAAAACGAAAAACACCCCTATTTTCGAGGGCGCGTTTCACCCCTTAAAACCGTTTTTCCGCCGATAAAAAAAAATACGTATCGCTTACTTTTCGGTGCTTTATAACATATCCAAATTTCAACAAAATCGAAGGGTGTCACCTGAGGGATGTTCCTTGTGAGTAGTCCTGAATATATTTACTCTACAATGAGGTACGATATTTTTGATTGGATGAAAGTCGACGGTTTGGCATTAAAAAAAACGACCATTTTATAGGCCAGAAACAGACTTTTTTCATAACTACGCCATTTTGTTAGATTTTGATATTTTTCGAAAGTCCCATGTCATTGTACAGGAAATACCTTCCAGTTTAACGACATTTTTTCTTTTTTCGGTTGCAGCCACTCACTCGGCCGGAATCATGTCAGTAGTGGAGGAACTTTTTTTTTTTGGCGCCTCCGAAGGCAGCGCATAAATCGCTTGGATCTCAATATTTTTCTGTGAAAAAATTATGTAATATAGGTCACACATAGCCAAATATATTCTTAATTTTCCGAAACAATTAATTGAATACTTTACTTCCAAAAAATTCCCGAAAATCCCCCAAATTTTCACACTGGTATAGCCCTTAATATTACGAGTTTAACCGCGTCGCAATATTTTCATTTAAGAAACATCCGACAGCAGAAGATTATTATTGAGATCACGCAAACAAAGACAAAATTGCCAAACACCTTATTTTTTAAATGTATTCGCGAAGAGGATTAAATTTCAATCAAGCTAACCCGCGTAAAAGTATACACGGAAAGAAAAAATCGGATTGACTAAATCCGTCATTGGAGGATGTCAAAGAATATATTCATTTAAAAAATGGAATATTATTTTTATCTTGAGAATTATTCGATCCATAAGACTTACTTAGGAATACTCGGAGTAATCAAATGCTTTAGTGTTGCTTCTTAATATTTCGTTGGCCACCTGCGGATGAACAATTTCGTTGATCCAAGCGGTTTTTCCTCTCTGATTGTGAGTACCATTGTTACTCATTGTCGGGAGAGAATCCTCAGTAGTATACGAGTGTGTCCGCGTAGCTGATTTGCATGCATAGCCGTGATCCCAGTATAGACTCGATCGAAAGTTCAACGCTCAACCGTCCCTCCAGTTTGCCATTCATTGCGAGGAAAACTTTTTTACACTACTGCAGCACGATAACTACTTCACCAGTAAAAACAAAAGGAAGACAAGAGAAAACAGAGCGAAATCTTTAATTGCTTGGCGAGTCTTTCGATAGCTCACGGAACAGTTGTTGAAGTTTGGCGAAATGTGCATGAAATCGCTGACTTTTGTCGTGTTTAAGGGGGGGGGGGGGGGTATCCCTCTGTAACGCAAAGAAGAGTTTATGGCCGAAAGTGAACTCTACGAGAAAGCTGAGGGACTACTTTATGGCCCCGAAATCGCACATTATTCGATAGATCATTTAGTCACAAAATCCTTGAGTCTTTAAACTTTTACCGCGTTTTCCTGAAAATCACTTTTTAATTCAAAACTTTATGATCGATCGTTTTTAAATTTTGCCTAGTAGGCGACAACATAATTACCGTTTATGTGAACGTGAAGTTCCTTGATAGTGTTATGAAAAAACTATTTTTTCATTAAGGGGGTATCCCTATCCGGAAACTTCAACAAACCGTTTTTCTTGCATATTGTTATAGTGTTAATTTTCAAGAATATTTTAAGACCAACCGAACTCTGAAAATCTAAAAATTGACGAAATCACACCTAGTTTAGTGGAACAGTGTGCGTCGGGTTTACCGCGATTGATATCTTCAGTACCTTTCACACTATTGATTTGAATTTGCACAGTTAGCGTTCAAGCAGTAGTCATTTTCGGTTCACGATCGCATTTTTTAATTGGATGAACCATTTGTTAATAACAATGACTTCAGCATGCTGTTTTTCAAGAGGATAATGAGGTTTTCTTTGAAGAAGCCGTCATTGTTCGTGTTTTTCAAAATTTCGAAAAGTGGATTTGAGCCTGGTAGAGATCCCGCTGTTTCGGGCCTCGCCGCTGGAGGACTGCAACGCCAACTGCAGCACCGCGAACACTTGAAAAGATTTGCTTCCGCAAAAAGTACATTCTAACCACAAACATGTGTACAACATGCTGGGAAAAAATTAATTTACTCTAACCAATGTGTTACTAGAAAAAAAATCATCATTCTGACCCTTCAAATTGGGCTTCGAGAGAGGGCTACCCCGTTAACCAATACTACCTATAGTAAAAATTACATGAAAAATAGAACATTTCTTTCAAACACCTACCATTCTTCGAATTTTCACTTTTCTTTAGATTTTTTAGGTCCACATGGAGCGTGTTGATCTTAGAGATAGAAAAGTTCTTAGCATTGATGTGTTAGATCAATGCACCAGGCGCTAAGTTGTACGCCGTGGAACAACTCAGGCTTCAACCGACTCTGAAGCAACTCTGAACCACCTCTATTTTTAAATATTAAAAAAAGTTGCTTCTAGAAAACCAAAAGATGTGATAATAGGGATATAAAATCTTGATAATGTTGAATAAATCGTTTCGACAAAAAAATATCTAGAAAAAATCGCTTATTTTCAGCTGCCTGAAGGGATCTCCCCCTTAAGTCTATTCGCGAGCGTTTCAAAAATCCATACGATTACATCGGGATCGAGCGGAAATGAAACGGAGCTGTTTTCGCTTCATGATCTGTGCATCTTTTTCGGAAGAAGTATACGAATGATATATATTCGCAAGTACGTATGTGGGTCACTGGGAAACGGAAAGATGCAATAGTTTGGTTGGGTTACGCGTGAGACGCACGGGGGATCACGCCCTTATGTTAATTAACGGCTGATGCACACCGATGTACCACGTGTGTATCTACGCAAAACCGAAAAAATATCACTGGGTATATGTGCGGGAGTTCGAGGAGCAGTGGAAGCAAAAGTATAGCATCGGCGGAAGAGCACCATAAATTCTCGAGGTCTCACAAGTTTCTCGAGAGTAGAAGGTTTGTCGAAAGTTACGTGGGAAAGAGAACCGCCGAATCGAGAACGGGTTCGCGTTATAAACGTCTGCGTTAGTTCTCTCGCTCTCTATCTCTCCCTCACTCGTATTTTGAGAGCTGTATGTCTTCTCCTCTCTTCTCGAGGAAGTGGTGGTGGTGCTTCTGGCCTCGTTGAGGGCTCAATCCGCACGTATATGCAACCGAGGCGCCATTTACCCGAGCGTTTCTGCACTTCTGTTGAAGCTGCGGTGCGCCTCTTTAAAATCCATTGATGCGAGGAAAAGAGACTCCAGGAGGAAGCCACGAAGCAGAGGTCAGCGTACCGGAGAAGCAAGATGGGGCGATAGATTTAGACTCGCCCTATAGTCCAATAAAAGAGACGAAAACCCACCTTTTTTAAGCGCAGAATATGAATTTTTACTGAAGGTAGATGGTTGAATACCGAAATACCGAATACCCCAATACAATGTTGCCCCTCAACTCCCCGCCACTCTAAGAAATAGGGGTTGAAAACATAAAAATTGCCGTATCTCGATAATTAAAAGCCCGATCAAAAAATGTTTCAACCAAAAGCGGTTTGGGATAATAAAATTCGTATAAAGTTATCTACCGTCCGACCCCCTATCTTTGAAAATAGCAGCACAAAAACGATTCGAAAATTTGGGGTTGATGCGTGTGCGAGCGGAGTAGCCATATCGATGCGTCCTTGTCTGGGTCAGTGGTGCTCTCGTGTATTTTCCATTTCTTTTCAGACCTCTAGGTAGATGTAGCCCCTTAAGCGATTTATAAGTTTTTTTCCCATGCGATTCATACTTTTGTGAGATTTACAAAAAAAGTTTACAAAATTCTACGTGCAGAATGCGTTGGGATCCATCAAGAATCGTATCGGATTCTGTCCGATAACGTGGAAATCCCCTAGGATTCATATCAGATTCGTACATTGGATTCCAATGGGGAATCCAGATTAGAATCCAATATACGAGCGTGGTGTTTCAGTATAGGGATCCAATGCGATTACCCATTGGATGCCCATTCCCAAGTAGGCACAAGTATGGGACCAAAATGGATTCCTATACGACAATTGCCACACCGGCATTGGATTCAGGCGTTTTTCGCGCAGCTCAACACAATTCCTCTCTCATTCCCTACCCGAAGATTTGCTCCGTTTTCATCGTGATGCAAGCATAATTCCTGTGTTATAGATTTGTCGGCTGTAATCTATGTTTGTCCATGATTCATTCGATGTCAGATGCTGTTACGATAAATGATCAATTATGCCGAGACGATACTCGTAATAAATTTCCGCACGCTTATATGCAAGCTCGCTAATTGTTAGTTACAGATGCGATTGCATCCGGCTTAAGTCTCCTCGTAGGGCAATTACTTTCCTGCCCCCCTGGTATTCTGGGACTCTCTCCCTTGATCCGTATACTACCTCACAACGAGCCAGAAACTCGATATAATCGCAACAACAGGTGGATATGTATGTGTGGTTTATACATACACACATACATACATACATACATATATATATGTATATATATATATATATATATACACATATATACATATACACGACTGCATACACGAGTTATCACTTCCGAAGCTACGTGGCGCGGTGTATTCTACGTTTTGCTACTAGCCAAATTCGATCAATCGATTTTGTACGTGCTCGCGCGTCCTCAAGGCCCCCTCATCATCCCTCCGGTGTATCTTCGAGATTCTCGATTCGGATCCGCTTCGTGCAAAGACTCAGTGCGCCAAACGAGATTGCAATTATCCCCGATTAACCGCGTGCGGTAAGAACAATCGAATTTATACCGATTTATCGAAAGTTTATTGCAATTATAGAAACAAGATAATTATTCAAAAGTATGAATGGAGCAAAGAAGAGATATTTGAGTATCTCGTTCGGTACAATCCAATTTTTGTCCGATATTAAGCAAATATGTGCATTTTGCATTTTATACGCGTCGTTAATCGATTATTCACGTTGTCGCTAATCTCGTCACGCTCTCGGATCTTCCCGAAGCAAGTTTGGACACAGAAGTGGTTATTCCGTTTGTGTCCACGCGTTTCTTTTTTTTCTTTCTTTTTTTTTCGGGAGCGTTGTCTAGTGCGCGAGCTCGATTCTTTGAGTTTTTCATTTCGTTAATTATTTGTTCGTTTCTGAAAGCCGCGATCTCATTGTCGTGTAGTCGTCAGTGTTGCGAAAATCCGCGCAATTTTAATAAACGTTAAATGCTCGTTTTTTTTTCATTCGCGGTTTTTGTTTTGTTTGTTTGGCATTTACAAGACGAACAAATCACGAGCACTTCGATAGTATCGATATTCGAGAGGACTTGGATTTTGGGATGGGCGTGTGGACCGGGTCAATAACCACTCCTCGTCAAAACGTTGTTTTTTTTGTTTTTTCAGCAAAGTAATTTTTATTTTCTCAAACTCCCAAATCTCTCTTCTCATAAATTCTCGGTTCATTTTGAGATGATTTTTTTCTTAATTCTTCAGATATAGTACATTCTTGCTGGGTTCCATTTAAGAAAAAAATCGTATCGCTTCGCACACTCACGCACTCGTCGCTCTCTCTCTCTCTCTCTCTCTCTCTCTCTCTCTCTCTCTCTCTCTCTCTCTCTTTCTCTCTCTCTCTTTCTCTCTCCCTCTCTACAGTCTCTAATAATTCGCTGTATATCTCGCAGCTCTCTATATTTACAAGACACAAATTATAAATGAGATGCTTTACGTCGAATTCCGCATGCTTCGCTTTATCCGATAATTTCTCCATGGAAAACATTGATAAATAATGAAATTTTTCGTTACAACGGTGGATAATATACAAGTTTTGAAAAATCCTCGGCTTATTGGGACCTTTGATAACCCAAATATAGGAGTCGTGTCTAGTACTTCATACGCGTGCTTCTACAAATGATAAATTATTTACAATAAAGAATATCTCTCCCCCTCTCTCATTCTGCCGCGGTGTATGCCCATGGAAACATACATACGTGGAAAATGCATGGAAAAATAAATGCGTTAAGGTACAATGTTTCCCTACCGCCACATGCGCTGCGTAATTATTTCGCCGTATGAGTTATATATTATCCACATGAAAAAGAATATACGAAGATGATATTATTTTCGTAAACGCGATATATAACGTATACGGAGAATATCACTATCGGGAATTGCAGAAACTTGCCACGTGTACACTCATATTTCTCCTTATACATACTTTCCCCATGGGAATGTGTCTCAATTCTCCAATAACATAATATTTACAACCTCGGAGCGTTTTCTTTTTTCACTAATTTTATTATCTAACCGCGGTTTTTCAAAAGTTTCACTTGCGTCGTCACTCTGTCGGCCGGACCAGCTCGATCTTCGTTTTTTCAATTTTTCATGTCTTGCGAGATTACGATCGATTGGCGATTACGTTGCTCGAGCATCCCGCCGGTACGGCGGACAGTGTGACGAGGACATAATAATAATAATATTAATAATAGAAAACACATAAACAAATACTGACTAGTTCAGCCGGTTTTGACGTCGCACTGATTCGATCGGTTTGACGGAAGTAAATGCGAACCGGAAATGAGGACTTCTTCGCTATTTGTATTTATGTGTACCTCAGGAGGAATGTGATCCCGTTTGGGACCTCTATAATATTTTGCTGTGTAGCATTATGTAATTGAATTGATCGGGACAATCGCGAGACGGGTCGCCCAGCGACCTTTGCATTCTTTTATACATACTTACATACATACATACATGGATGCATACATACATGTGTATCTATATATAGGGTTGCAAATTTTGTATTGAAAAAATAATGCATTATTCATTACTTTTTTAATGGGCAATGAAAAAATATTTCATTACCCATTACATTACTCAGAAAAAATATTTCATTACCCATTACATTACATTCAGTAATGTAAAAAAATGCCATTACTCATTACATTATATTATGTAATGTAAACAATTTCCATTACTCATTACATTGGATTTTGTAATGTCAAAAATGTCCATTACTCATTTCATGATATTTTGTAGTGTAAAAAATTTCCATTACACATTACATTGGAATTTGTAATGTGAAAAACTTCCATTACTCATTACGTTACATTTTGTAATGTGAAACATTTTCATTGCAAAATGCAATGTAATGTGTAACGACAACAAATTTCATTACAAATGCAATGTAATGTATAATGACAACAAATTTTATTACAAAATGCAATGTAATGTGTAATGACAACAAATTTCATTACACATTACATTGTGATGGGCAATGGATATTTTTTACATAACAAAGTGTAATGTAATAAGCAATGGAATTTTTTCACATTACAAAGTGTAATGTAATGAGTAATGGAAATTTTTTACATTACAAAATGTAATGTAATGAGTAATGCATTTTTTTTACATTACAAAATATAAGGTAGTGCGTAATCGAATTTGTTCATATTATTAACGTATGGCTTATCATATTATTAATATGGCTTATTATTGGTTTCCCTTAGGGTCAGATATCGAGCCAGTGCAAAAACCGCTGCCACTAATGGGAAACGGAGAATAATCCTCATTACATTGTAATGACTAATGCAGATTTTATTACATTGCATTGCATTAGTAATGTGAAAAAAATCCATTACTCATTGCCTTATATTTTGTAATGTGAAAAAAATCCACTGCTCATTACATTACATTGTGTAATGTGAAGAAAATCCATTACTCATTACATTACATTTTGTAATGTAAAATATTTTCATTACTCATTAGATTGGACTTCGTAATGTAAAAAAATTTTATTACGCTTTACATCGGACTTTGTAATGTGAAAACATTCCATTATCCATTACATTGTAATGAGTAATGGAAATATTTCACATTAATAAATGTAATGAAATGAGGATTGGACATTTTTTACATTACAATTTCCAATGTAATGAGCAGTGAAATTTTTTTTCATGAAAAAATTCAATGTAATGAGTAATGGAAATTGTATGCATTACAAAATGTGATGTAAAGGATAATGACATTTTTTTCATTACAAAATGAATAGTAACGAGTAATGAAAACGCTAATGCATTACAAAAAGTAATGCGTTATTTGCAACCCTGTATGTATATACATATACACATACATATACGTACAATACGAATATATGTACATTCTCATTCAAATCTCTATATTTAGTAGGCATGTTTCGCGGATATGTGATTTTCGAATCCCAAATCAACCGTCCAGAGCTACGAGAGTCGTTGCTGCATGTCGACAACCATCGTCCGAATTTGGCCAGATATTTACCAGAGAAATAATTTTTTCACGTTACTTTCCAAATCTTCATTTCCATTCGGACGATGCCGTTTAAGGAGTGAAATGCAGTCAGAGACGTGAAAACACGAGCATTTTCAATAATTTTTTTTTAATAGTAATTAAGTTCATTTTACAAAAGTAGTTACATAGACTTTTTATGTTATACTTCAACTTGATTTGTACAAATTTTCAAAGAAAAATATTGATTACTTATAAAAAATATCGCCATCTTTGTCGGAGCCCGTTCGGCGTGCTTTGCGGTGACCACTATAATTAAAAAACCAGTCGATGAATTTTGATGAAATTTCGTGTGCTTATTGATAGCATTAAAAACTAGTCCTTAATTGTAAGATTTTCATTTATGTTGAACATTTCTATTTTTTTTAACACTAAACGAGCGATTTTTTGGTCGAAAATCGAAAGTTATCTTTCGGAAGCCACCATTTTATTAATTTTTTAGAAAAAAAGAAAAGCTCTGATTAAAGACTAGTTTTTAATACTATCAATAAGCACGCCAAATTTCATCAAAATCCATCGAGTGGTTTTTTAATTAGAGTGGTCACCGCAAAGCACTACATGCCGAAGGGGGTCGGACAAAGATGGCGATATTGTTATAAATAATCAATATTTTTCTTTGAAAATTTGTACAAGTCAAGTTGAAATATAACATAAAGTCTTTGCAACCACTTTTGTAAAACAAACTTCATTACTATAAAAAGAAAAATTATTGAAAATGCTCGTTTTTTCACGCCTCTGACTGGATCTCACTCCTTAAGGATGTTGTGTCCAAAATTGAAAATGGAGATAACATTTTAAAAATTTGATACGTCATTATGTAAAACATTGAAAAGGTTGTGTAAAAATTTCACGACAATTAGGAAGCTGGCAACTGAGAAATTATAATGATCGTTTTTATATTTCAAATATATCAAAAACAAAAGTGGTTTTATGGTACACGAAACAACGTCGTCCGTGAACGAAAATGAGTATTTAAATTTCCCGCTACTTTCGGTATATGCAACGTTGCCGCTATATTCTTATATGTTTTTCCTCAAATGTGATTGTTTGTTGTATTTTTGGTATCATTTGATATAACAAAAGAAAATAATAATAATTGCAAAGTGACTTCAGTTTCCATAAGGCTGCGTGTGAATTTGTGAATTCTAATTTCTCAGTAGCCAGCTTCCTAATCGTCGTGAAATTTTTCCACAACCTTTCAAATGTTTCACATAATGACCTATCAAATTTTTAAAATTTCATTACCATTTCCAATTTTCGACACATCCTTAAACGCATCATTCTCGTTCAATTTCGTTGACGACTGTTATGTCGAAACGACGTGCCTCGTTTACCAAGTGTGCACGATAGTCAGGCTATTTTCTTTTCGAAAACTGGAGAAAAAAAAGAACGGCTCGCCGACGAGGCGTCCGAAAGATTCAACGAATGGAAATAAACGACTGGCCAACGCGGAGTGGCGAAACGAGTAGTAATTTCGATTTGACATTAACGAGGTGCAGTCTCGAAGCTCCGGTGGGAAAAAAAGTGCGGATGTTGGTTACTGTCACGTGTCGCGTGTATAAGCGTCCTCGGGTCTCGCGAGAAGATATTGTATCTGTTGCATGGTGCATAGAGGGCAAACTTCCTCGTCCGTGTAACCGTAATTCGGTGGGCGCCTTGCCGAGCCCGGTGCTCTTCTGTAATAGGGATCTATGTAAGAGTAGCCTTCGGAATCGACTTCGGAGTCGTTGCGATTGCGGTGCGATAATACGGGCTTGAGAGGCTCGTTGGAGGGCGTTTTTTCGTCTCGGGGTCTGTCGTCGAAATCAATGTAGGAGTAACCTTCGGAATCTACGGAGGTTCGTCGAGGGAAGGACGGTGCCGAGGACGGCGAGCCGCGGCTGCTATTCGGGCGTATCGTTTGCTCGATCGTATTCGCGGCGGGGCGAAGGCGCGATCGATGAGTCGGTGTTATCGGTGAATCGTGATTGTCACGATTACGCGACAATTTCATCGATCCCAACGCGCAGATATCGGGACTAACGTTACCGTTGTAATTCGCGATGTCCTCGCTAGCGAGAAGGCCTCGATCGTCGTCGACGAGTATCCGCGTGGGATCGCTCGAGGAACGATTGCGACGAGAATCGTCGCGGAATGGCCTCTCGTTCGGAGGCGGAGGAATTCGAGCGCGATCGCGCGGGATTGACGCGGTTAGAAGCGAGGGTGGACAATTATTGTCATTGTCGAGTGTACGTGCGAGCGCGGCCGAGACTCGATCGTTATTGTTTTGCGTTGTGAGAACGTGCGTGGCGATCGACAAAGGCACACCCTGGGACTTGGCTAGTAAGGCCCTCGGGGTTCTATAACCGCCTAGGACCGCCCTCGAAGGCTTCTCGGCAACACGAAGTATCGATCTTGGATCCCGGTAGTCGAGATAGTCGAGATGATGTGGAGCCGGTATACGCTCCATTTTTGACCTCGGTTGCCACGCTGAGTGGTTTGTACCTCGTACCTCGATCGTTGGCTGGCCCGCACTCTGATGATGATGATGATGATGACCACCACCGAGATGATGATTGTGCAACTGTGGCAAACCCCCCGTCTCCGGTAGATCCTCGTAAAGCACCGCGTTACCGGTGCCCCCCATCGCACCACCCATCGGTTGACCACCGTCCGGCAAAACTCGCACACGACCCGCTGCCGCCGCACCCGCCGCGCTCTTGCAAGGCAAAATGTTCTGAACTTTTCGTTTGTGCCTGAAACACACAAGCAGTAATTCACCCGTTAGCACCTTCGTTTTCATAGTCTTACTAGGTGCGCAACTATAGTTCCCGGGTTTCACACATGGATGGCGCTAGCGACACGTATAGTCGACATACAGGTCTGAAATTGGGTGTCTTTATAGCTTCGACATCTGTTAAGAATACCCAGTCGTAATATAAACAAATATCGCAACACAACGATATTTTTTCTAACCTCGAAAATGTCAAAGTTTGTGCCAAATAAACAGCATTCGCGGAAAGCGGGAAGCCACTTCCGAAATTTTGCTTCTGCGGCAGAACAGAAAGAGTTTCCTGCATCGAATTGTTACTGGCGATGAAAAAATGGATATACGTCGAGAATCCCAAACGCAGAAAATCGTGGCTTTCACTCGGCGAAGCGTCAACATCGACGACACGGCGAAATCGCTTCGGAAAAAAGACAATGCTCGGCGTTTGGTGGAACCGGAAAGGAATCGTGTACTACGAGCTGCTGAAACCGGGCGAAACTGTCAATGGGAATCGCTACCGACAATAACTAATCAGTTGAACCACGCATTGCTCGAAAAACGGCCAGAATGGGACACGAGACACGAACGTGTGATATGGCAACACGACAACGCTTCGTGCCATCGCAGTACCATCGTCCAGGACACCATGAAAACACTGAAATGGGATCTGCTACCGCACCCGCTGTATTCGCCAGACCTGGCCCCTTCAGACTATCACTTGTTCCGGTCGATGGCGCATGGATTGCGTGGGCTACAGTTGGCCGATTACGATGCAGTACAAAATTGGTTGGACGAATGGTTTCAGACCAAAGACGCGTCTTTTTGTCGTCGCGGTATTTATGTATGGCCAGAGAGATGGCAAAAATGTGTAAATAGCGAGGGACAGTACTTCGAATGAACTATTTCTTGTATTTGTCTTGAAATTTTCGATTTTTATTGGTAAAAAAAAACCCGGAAAATTCGTTGCGCACCTAGTAACTTTACTTCGTTTCTTCTCCTCTACGCTCTACGAAAGTGCCAATTGAGAAAATCCCCATAGGAATTTTTATGGGGATGCCGCTCGTATATAGGGAGCGTGCATTGGAATCCAAGCGGATTCCGTGCTATTTACCGATCGACATCGATGGAGCATTTTTTATTTGAAATTCTCAACTGGAATTTGATGGATTTCCCAATAAAAGTATCCTTCCCGTGATCACGGGCACAAACTTTTTGGGAAAGCCCAAGTTGCACCCACGTCACTCGCTTCATTCAGTTTCAGCACCGCCGTTTTATTACAAGATGTCGTGAAAAAAAATTGGTACAGGTACTCGAAGATGTGTGGAAGTCCCCTGAAGGGAATTCCCATTCTATGAACTGGGTAGCCATGAAAAAATTGTCGAAATACTTCATTTTATCGAACTCTAAATTGCTAGTCTGCATCAGTGTAACCGAAAGAGAAAAGATAGCGAAGCGAAGCCCATTGAACAATAGTAACGATAATGATAGAAACGATAACCCGACATTATCTCCCACTCTATGGGAATTTTTTCACACCCCAGGTAGAGAGTGCTCATTGGGATCCCATTGGATTCTGCACTGTTCTTATATCACGTTCGAATCGAAAATATGCGATAAGATGGGAGAAAAGACTCGGCGTGGTGAAACAGAACCTGCATGTGCAGAAGCGTTTACGTGTGTGATGTTATGTCAAGCTGAGGTAAAATTAATAACAAACTATAATTACAGGGGGTTTTCAGTGATGTGATAGAAATGCATTTTTAAGATATACTTTTTTAAACGGTGTATACTTCTTTGAGATAAGATTTGTACTTTTTCTAGGTTCACTCATATTGTATATCTATATATTTTGTTTGGAAAATTCAATGCGAAGAATGCGATGGGATCTATCAAGAATCGTATAGGAATCCGTTCGAGAATTTGGAAATTCTTAAGTATTCAACTTGGATTTCGGCACAGGGACATGGAAAACCAATTGGATCCCTACGAAAACTTCTGTATAGGTACGCCCGAGGAACGAAAGTTTCGTATCTTGGTGGTTTTTCCGAAGCGTTTCTCGAAAACTACCCTGAATGCGTGGAACGTTCACTAAAATACACAATGATGCGATACAAATATGCGTCTAGCGTCTCGATCGAAACTATCAATGAACTCCCTTATCGTTGTAGAAGTAAAATCGCCAGTCCAACGGACAAGACGCACGGTTATCTGTCAAACTTACGAATCAGCCGCCTGATATTAGAGTTAACGATATCATGTGCTGTATAGATTGATCCAAAATATCTCGTTAAGTGATGCACTTTATGCTGAGCAAATTT
>OX632356.1:26178722-26266222 GCA_951751655.1 Ophion costatus
ACGTTCCAAAAGTGAATAAAGTATAGCAGCGCCCATGAGGATGCGTTATATACGAAGACGCGTCTCAATCACCTTCGCATTCGAGAGCTTAGACCTAGATGAAGTTAAAAAAGATCTATTATTGGTTTTCGACAGATTCTCAAACTATAACATTTCAAAAATATTCTCCGAGCATTCGAAGTCGATCCGTTCAAAATTGCGGGAGCTGTGGGTGCATATAGGTAGGTTCCACGGAGCGTTTATCTCAAAATGACTTGTTCAACAGCGGTGACCACGATGTCTCAAAAATCACAGCACCGATCAACTTCAAATTTCACAAATGAAAATACAGCGTTTTTTTAAACTGAAAATCGATACTCTCACTTCGGTCCGTGGCCATTTCTTCAGAAGTCAATATTTTATCAAATCCTTTGTCAAAGCACTAGATGATTTCATCAAAACCTCAAAGCGTTTGAGCAGCAGTGGTCACCGCGGAAGCCGTTTTCCAAACGGCGGTCTGCACCAACCATTGAATCGACCAAGTTTATAATTACTTTTAAATACAAAAATGGTAAAAGTCGCTTAAAACCATGCTCTTCAAAATAAAACGAAACATGAAAACGTGCCCCCGCTTTCCCAGAAAAAAATCGTGAAAATTTCGCTTTTTCCCGGCTACGAGCTAGGCTTGACCCGTCAATCTACAAGTTCGTATTCGCGAAATAGTCAAAGACGAATCGGTACATGCGGCTGTTTTGAGGACGGCTGCTATAAATGACGACAATCATGTGGACAGTTCTCGAAGTCCAATGCTTTCAAAATCACCATTTCGCGTATGTGCCTTGAGAAAGCATCAGGATACAAGTACGTCCCAAGTTTATTTCGGAGTGTTTTACGTCCGGCTATCTCGGACGGAGCAGTGGATCGATATTGCGAAAACATTCACCACTGCAACGCAATGGCCTTATCTCTCCAACGTTCCAGCTAATATGTGCCTTTGCTCAATAATTTAGGGACTATACGCCTGAGAGTGTATAGCGTCGTTGGCAGATTTGGCGACACGCTATAGGGACGTTGCCGTATCGCCGATGCGCTTGTTAGAAGCCGTATACTGTTAAATCCTATAGTATAGTGATATATATGTATACAGCAGTGTAGCCGCACACATGTATGTGCATGCACATATACAGAACTGGGTACAACTTGTAATCGTACAGAGTAGTTGAGACGAACTCGACGGCGTTGTGTCTAGCCGTTAACTTGTGAACGTACAAAATGCACAATGCACAGTTGCGAAACTGAACAAAGCCCAGAGAATGAGAACGGCAGACAGGGGGCGTGGGAGGCTTCGTCCAAGTACGAGGGATACAGTGTGTGTCTTTGCGCGTATGTGTGACACCACTATCGTCTCCGACTTTTGAGGTTGGACGAGGTCGAGAGGAGCAACCGAGAAGGTGAAATTTTATAACCCAAATGCACGTACACTAGGTACGCTGTGAGCACCCAAGAAAGCGGTAGAGCGCGAAAGTTCAAGTAGAACGCTCTTTTTCCACTTGGTCAGCCAACAATGCTCAGCTGTCACGGAAATTTATCAAAGTGTTATTCTTCCTTTTTGTTTCCCAACGAAATTTCACACGAGTGCTCTGTTGTCAGTATCGTTTACGAGATTATTGACGCAACGACATTCTTGGGTGTTCCTTTTTTGCTCTTTGGGCGCCCAAAGAAGTTTCTTCGCGTCGAGCATTATCGTCAACCCGAGGAAATGTGACAGGTTCAAGTTATAAATGCCACTTGGTGTGAACGTGACGAGGAGCGGAGGAAAAAAAACACTAAAGAAAAGGAAGATGGAAAAAGAAAAGAAGGCAAGTGGGTCTCGAGTCAAGCATGTCCCTAAGCGACTATAATGCAAGTGGATCGTTTACCAGTCTCTACACGCAGCCACGTAACAAAACGTCATTTGGTCTCCCGCCCACGATCATTTACAAGATGCTTCATCGAGTTTGTTTCTCCCAACAGGCCAAAGCAGTCCAATGTAAGACCATTTCCTATCTATTGACAAAAAGCCAGGACAGCTCGAAAGTACGTTTTTGTTACCATTATTACAGTTATACCGGATGAATTGATACATATACTTCGTAATGGAGGATGAACTTTTTGTTTGTTTCTGGATGCCTTGAAAGCATCGCCAATATTGTGGCATCGGATGTCGACGAGTGGCTCACCCGGATATCGGATTACATCCACTCGCGGTGTTACGCACATCTCAGCTTCGAACCGATATAATATATACTCTATAGTGATACCGTGGACGTTTATATATGTATAAATAAGCGCTAGAGACAGTCTTCCCATCGTCAATGTTATGGTATGGTGGTAAATTCTCGAGACATTGATGAGCACCGTATTAGGTCACCCTACGAACGCTACGGCGTATATGCGAAGTGTATATATATATATATATATATACATACATATATATATATATATATATATATATATATATATATGTATGTATGTATAACAGTGAACCGAAGTCCACTGTGTGGGTCTGGAAGACCACCCCCTTCTGTCACTTCGCGTTTCCCTTTCACTTTATCCGATTACCGAAAGAGAGAGGACAGAGAAAGAAATATAGGGAGTTAGCGTTGCCACTCGATGAGCCCACCCTCGCAAGAATGGAGAAGCCCTTGCGCACGTGATTCACGATTGTGATTGAGTGGAACGTCCCTCGCTCGGCGATTCAACGTCGCTTCATAGAATACATACTACCGAGGCGGTATATAGAACCGTACAAGAATCTTTTTTACACTTGTAAGTGCACGGGGTGATGTACATAGATTACACATCATAGACCGACCGTTCACGAAAGGACGTGAGCCCGGCAGGTTATATTATGTGGGGAAGGCTTTCGTTGCTTAACTCGATGCGTCGACGGGTCTCACAGGAACATCACTTAAGTGTCCGCTTTCGATATTGCTGAAACTCATATATGTGATGAGGCATTGAAAAATATTAAACACGTATTGTTTTTATCGGCGGAAAAAACGGGTGTAAGGGGGAAAACCACCTCTCAAGGCGCGTCACCCTTTGAATAAATTATTTGCAATACTTGTGTAGTGGATTTTTCATCGCTTTGCATCAGAAAAACGTTGGTTTTCGTTCCATTCTGATCGGTGGGCTGCTTGTGAGTGAAAATGCGAAATCACCCTTCGCCACGCTTTTTTTGTGGGTTGGTTTACTCCCGTAGGACCGTTTTTTCCGGCGATAAAAAAAATAAGTGTGTTATAGTTCTCATGCTTCATCATACGTATGAGTTTCAAAAATATCGAAGGAGGATCGTATTAATTATAACTGTCGTAAAATGCTACGATCCTAGCTTCCATTATTTTTCCTACAAGAACTTTTCGTGATTCTGGATAGAGGGAGGGTGTTAAAGTCGTTCATCCAGATGACGTTTGCCCATCAAAGCTATCCGGGGGCTGGAAAAATCAATATGCATAGCTGTCGGATCTCTATATACGACGGATGCATTAGAGAATTGAGTGACGCAGAATGCTCCTGACTAGAATCGGGTACGGCGAACAAGTGAAAGAATCTTCGTGGTATATATAGTTGCGCGAGTATGTATACGTGAATGCATTGGATACGAGGCTATAGAATTCTGTTTATTTCGACGTATAGAAATGACAGAGCTGAATTTGTGGACAGCACTCCACTGGGGTCTACGCTGGCAACGTGCGGCCAGCATGATGTGATCGCTTGAATTCCATGATACCCCGCACGGATGGGAACTCGCACCGTCATTCAGTCAGTGTCAAGTATTGAGCGAGACATCAGTATAGACCGTTGCCCGATAAATTCGTGTGTTCGGCTTGGCTCGTCCTGAATCTTGGACATTGATCGTGAATAATTGCGGGGTAACAATTACATTTCCAATGCTGTTCTTTCATAAAGAACTGACAATATGTTTTCGCGTGTTAATTACGCGTAATTAGATTTCCGATTGACCCTTCAATGTCAATATACAGTTACCCGCTTTTCTCCGATAACGCGACGGACTTGTGAAGGTATACGAAAAAATAAAAACGATCAGTATTTTCCGCACCGTTCGTTTCTTTTTTCACCCACGTCAAAATAGACGATCGGTTTGAAGAGAATAATCCTCAAAGAATATTTCACCGTAACAGCCAATGGACCATTTATCCGCGGCAGGGAAAAGTTCTTTGAGGGGGTATCCCTCTGCGGGAACTTCAAAAAAACGTTTTTTTGCATATTGTTTGTTTGCATATTGTAGTGTGAACTTTCAAGGATATTTCGAGACCTGGAGCCAACCGGTCCCTGAAATTCTAAAAATTGACGAAGTTCCACCTATTTTAGTGGGACAGTGTGCGTTGGGTTTGGGAACGCGATTATCTTGAAAATTCATATCTTGACACAGCGGGATTGATATCTTGAGTAACTTACACACTATTGACTGGAATTTGCACAGTTAGCGTTCAAACAGTAGTCATTTTCGGTTCACGATCACATTTTTTAATTGGATGAACCGTTTATTAATAACAATGACTTCAGCATGCTCTGTTTTTCAATAGAAAATGAGGTTTTCTTTGGAAAAACTGTCATTTTTCGTATTTTTCGAAATTTCGTAAAGTATATAGTGAACCCATAGCCGGTTGGATATATTTAAAGAAAAATTTGTTTTTTCCCATTTCAAATTATATTTGAGCCTATGGTGGACATCTCACCATTTCGGGCCTCGCCGCTGGAGGACTGCAACGCCAACTGCACCACCACGAACACTTTGAAAGATTTTCTTCCAAGAAAATTACATTGAAACTACAAACATGTGTGCAGCATGCTTGGAAAAAATTTATTCATTCCAACCAATGTGTTACTAGAAAAAATGCATCATTCTAACCTTTCAAATTGGACTTCCAGAGAGGGATATTCCGTTAAATTTATATAGAAAATTACAATTTTCTATAATCTAGTAAGTTTTGTACACTTTGATCTGAACATTTTTCACAGAGTGCCCACAGCGTTTCGCTCGAGAATCGTCCATGTGTGTGTCTGTTCCGGGTGGATGTGTGCGCGCGACGATATCTGTCACCTCTCGTCAAGCCTCGAAATCTCGAATTTGATTTCGCCACGAGGCTGGAGAGGGTGGAGAATGCGTGACTCCTGCAAATATACGTAGAATCGTTGGAGGGACCACGCGTACTCGAGAAGTTTGAAGCGTGTGACGGGTCATAATATATATATATATACACGCATAGGCGCACATACATAAAGCTAGATAGAAAGTCCGTACGCTAGGCATTGATGCTCTCGAAATGGTATATTCTCATTCTCTCTCTCTCCCTATATATATATATATATATATATATATGTGCGTGCGCGCGCGCGCGCGCGTGTGTGTGTGTGTGTGTGTGTGTGTGTGAGCCCTCCCGAAGTTGCAGGAGAGGCTTGACTCTGTCCTCGATCCTCCTCCTGCTAGTTCCTCTCATCGACGGGAGAAACGGGGGCGAGAGAAAACGTTGAATATTCAGGAGGCGTTCGTTCGACGAATGGGTTATAGGTGGTACGCGGGCGGACATTTCGCCGAGCGGTAGACGACATCGCCAATGGTATATGATCGAGGAGTGCGCGGTTTGCGCTCTATCCTATTCCCCGTAATCTCTCCCCGGCTCTCTTTCGGTGTAACGCTGGGAGCGGATTTTAGCGCATCATCTCATCCAATGTGGGAAACGCGTTATCATGCACCAAGTCCGCGGCCACTTTTTCTTTTCTCTCTCATTCTCGAGAAAGAGAAAGAGAAAGAGAAAGAGAGAGAGAGAGAGACAGAGAGAGAGACAGAGAGAGACCTTCAGATTGTTCTCCCGTAGGATTATGATGCCCCCCTTTACTCTCCTTTCGCCGCGAGAGTCGAGGAAATTAGCTCTCTCCAGTTTTAATATCCGTTTTATTTTATTTCAAGCAAACGACGCTTCGACCCGAGCTGTCGGTGTGCGTGTATACATAAAAATGTTTGTATATACGTATGCGAGCCACGCTCGGTTTCAATTGATTCTCAGTCAGCGTGGAGCGCGCTCTCATCCCTTGTCGGTTCACTCCCTCCTCTGATCACTTTTATTCACCGTCGTATAAACCACTACGTCCTCATCCTTCGCTTTCCCCACACAAGCACTCGAGAACACACGGAGAAAAAGCATCCCTTGTTTTTCCGTCGATTACTTTCAGGGTGGAGCTCTCTCCACGCCCAAAAACAGCTCGTCGAAGTCGAGAGACGAAGACTCCGCGCGCGCGCGCTCAACACAAACTGCCTTCTGCGCGTTGATGTCCTTCTTTCGGTATAGGTAGGCGCCGCACGAGTCTTTTCTTGTATCCTCGAAAAAGGATCGATGTGAAGCGTGACCGGATCGAGGCAATTTCCTATACGCAGGAATTACAAACACTCGCGAGGGCTTGGAAAGAGCGGCGGAGAACGGGAAGGGGGGCATCAATTTACTCGTGTGTGCGATCGGGAACGGCGCATACGTATATACTGCAACCACCGGTAACTAACGTGTCTGGGTGCATACTCTTGCACTTGTCTTTGCCTCGGGAATGCAGGCTCATATCTACATATTTGCCGAGAGACGTATGACAACCGACAGCTGTTGAAAAGAGGGATGGACGGGGCTCGGATACGCGAATGAAGAAAAAAGCATTCACAAATGTTGTCTCATGGCATCAATGTGGCTAACAATGATGCGACATTCTAAAGTCACATAATCGATAATCATTCACGTCTGATGACTCTAGACTTCTACAGCACAAGTGAAATCGAGTATCAATGACTCTGCATATTGTTTCACCTGAATCAGGCGGAATGTGGTACCAAAATTGGAACCTCAATCGTTCCCAAATGCGACTGAATGCAATGGCCGATGAATTTTGAACTGTAATACGAGTATGTCTTAAAGTTGCAACCCTGATATGTCTGGGCTTTAAAATTGTATATGCGATCTTCGGTCGTTCGAGCGCGCAATTATCCTCCCAGTCTCCGGCAGGGACATGTCCAAGGAGCCAGCTGTTCCGGTGCTTTTCCCATCGCGAAGATTCTATTGCATCGTGAACAGCAGAAACTTCTCGAAGGAACAGCAGATGAAAGTGCCAGGTTTCGGCATGTACGGATGACAAAGAAGTGGGAACAATAAGTCAAGTGCCTCCAACATCCATCGAGCTCGTTTATCGGTTTCTGATTCTTCTCCTTGGGATTCGTCTACTTTTGCATCACCCAAAGAAAACAGGGTCAGAGGGTGACTATCGACGTGGAAGTAATTAGTGGAGTCGGCCCCGCATCTCAACTTCTCCTTGCCCTGCTTCCGATCATTTTTTCGTTCGCCCCTTTTTTGTAATTGGCGTTCACGATCGAGCACCAATTTTGCCAACAAACTTGTTGGGAGGAAAGTTCGTTTCGGTGATTGGATAAATGGCAATACGAGCGGTTAGGATCCCAATGACCTACAACCCGCCACTGTAACGCACACGTGCGTGATATATATCCGCCTAACAGCAGGCCATTGACGAGATCGAGGTATATTGTTCGGAAGATGAGAGAATCAATCCGATGCGTTCGAACGCAAATATTCCAAGCTATGCGGAGCAAGAGAACCCATCTTTTGCCAGTCAGCACAATGAGTCTTGGAAACTCTCTCTAGAAAAATAGAGCCAGCTAATACATCATGATGATAACGTGTTCAGCAGTAGCATTCAACACGTCAAAAACAGATATAGCCTCCGAAATCGTACAGCTGAAATACCGAAGTCGATTTTTCAAGATTCATTCGTCATTCATCGTTGCCCGACTGTAAATAAATGGTATTTGATTTCTCGTTGCAAATTCCAAGATAATTTAATAGCGGGTTTATTTCTTGAGGGCAAACTGTCTGTCGTTTCAACTCAAGCCACTACGCGCGCTCGTAACAATCCTTTATCCGTTCTGTGACAGTATAATTCTGTTTATGAAACTCTCTTGCGTGTTCGCGTCTTTTCCGCTATCTCGCGACTCTCTCATCGAGGCTCCTCGATCCTGTTTCCCATCCTTCGTCACTACGAATCCCAGTTGTTTCACCCCTCAGTTGTGACGGGGTTGTTTCTTGTGCTAGCAAACTGCGCGTATTGCTGGCGTACTTTGAATCCGATTCAATTTCGGCGATAGTGTAAGGCGACGGGTGGTGCGAAGAACACGGTACCCCGATGAAGACACTCTCAGAGAATAAGGCGGATCCCCCTGCTTCGCTCTTCTGCCCCTGTTGGCATTCTACCATGTCTCGTCACACATGAACAATTCACTGCGAATTTGAAGAACCAATTTAGCGAAGCCGGGAAATATGTTTTACGAAATACGGGCTACTCTACCCATCGCCAGTTGTCTCGTCTTCCCCGGGGAATCGCTTTGAGTAGTTTGGGCTTGGCGTTGGGGAGACCGAGACAGTGGAGAAAGCTCCTTCGGATGTTGGCTCGCTTGAAAAGACGATGACAACGAGGCAATAACTGGTGAGTTATCACCAATTTTCTCACCGAATCCATCCTGTCTATCCGGACCATCGAAAGTGATTTGAGAAAGGGTTGCAAAGAGCTGATTATCCGTATACATTCAAGGATAACTGACGCCACTCGGATCACCTAGGGGTGATCCGCCGGAGACGTCCTGGGGTTTATATATCGCGAGCAGCCCGGAAGTCTGTCGGTTACGTGCGAGAGAAAGGGTAGTGGTAGCTTGGCCGAGGGGAGAGATAGAGAATGCGCACTAGTCGGGACGGGGTGGAGGCTCGAGGGAATATTCCCAAAGTGCACTCGGCATGTCCGGCATAGCATAACTGGCATAACAGGAGCATTAAGCCGTCTACGCACGCGGACGTCCATGCCGGACGTCTAATGCGTGCCCGGTACTGCTTGCAGCTAGAACTGCATTCACAAATACACCGTTATGTGGACGTGATGCATGCACATGTATGCATATCTATATGTATATATTTGCGGATGCGTGATCCGGTAGAGAACGAGGTAGCATGTTACCCACCTATATACATTCTAACCTTGCTGAAACGCACTGAATGTGTAGTTCCTACTCACGACGCGGGATGCAAATGTGGTTCAGAGAGCTCTTGAAGCACCGAAGGAATGCAGCATGCAGCGAGAATGTAGCCTATGGTAGCCGGTAATATGTAGCGTATATCGCTCATATATCGTAAGGATATTACATCGCACAACGTAGTGTATAACCGAAGTAGGTAATAGTTTATATGTACCCACTAGCCTTTGCCCGTTACTTTACGCGTGGGTGTATTGGAAGTTGGGTTTATGTATTTGTCGCGAATGGATTTTTTATATATTGCCATATTGTATTGAAGGTTTTGAGAAATACGCGTTTTCTATACATTAAATATATATATATATATATATATTGATATATATTTATACCAGGTGTAAAAGTATGAAACCGGAATTTCCCTATAGATGGTGCTAGCCATCAGTTTAGGGACCGTAAGACCGCTTCTGCAACGCCATCATCTCCCTCTAACGAAGAATTTCAATACACAACAACCCAAGTTCCCTACACCGGTATATTTTTCTATAACCTCAAACATGTCGAGTTTTGTGCCTACGAACTACGATTTGCGGACAGCATTGGTTTTCTGTTACCATTTGAAGAACACTGCTGCAAAATTGCATCGAATGCTTGTCGAAGCTTACGGTGAACACGCTCTTAGTAAAACACAGTGTTTCGAGTAGTTCTAAAAATTCAAAAGTGGTGATTTTGACGTGAGGAACGAAGAGCGTGGGGAATCACCGAAAAAGTTCGCAGACAACGAGTTGCAAGCCTTATTGGATGAAGATGATACTCAAAGTCAACAAGAACTCGCGTATCAATTGAATGAGACGCAGAAAGCCGGCTCCATTAGTTTTTATCATCTTCAAACAATAGACGTGCAATTTTTACAAAAAAATTTCGGTTTCATACTCCTACACCTGGTGTATATATATATATATATATATATATATATATATATATATATATATATATATATATATATATATACCAGAGGCAACGACTATTAGCAGTATAAATATTTTTTCACCTATGAGACTCAAGAGTAAACTTGTCCTACAAGAGTTGCATAGTTCAAAGGAAGTCATCGAGTGGGCCGAGATCACCTTCATTTTCAAAAATAGGATTGAGAGACTAAAAACAAGTTTACACACCAAACATCAAGATGATCGATCTTTATTTAGGGATTTTGAGAGACATAGTGCACAACGAAGTGCCGACTACTGCGCAAAATATGCCAGGAAGAATAATTAGACCCCGTACGTTAATAGAGACCGACGTGATTAATAAGACAACACCATTAATGTGAATCAGATTCGTGCATTAAAAGTGGTGGTTATCTATTTGAGGACCTTTTATAGGTGTAAGTTTTTGCACCATTATTTTTTAATCGATTTTAGGCTGAAAATATGGAAATTCCGATTTTTCACTGCTAAATCATGATCGATCTTCTTCAAGTTTGGGGTATGGAACTATTTTCTGTTCCGTGATAAAATTTTGAAGTCAGGGATTCCATTTAAAAAAATGGAGGTGACTTTGAATCACTAAGTGCCTCCAGAAAATATTTCTTCTGCCGATAGTCATTGCCTTACCCTATATATGAAGAGAGCGAGGGGAGCGAGAGAGAGAGAGAGAGAGAGAGAGAGAGAGAGAGAGAGAGAGAGAGAGAGAGAGAGAGAGAGAGAGAGAGAGAGAGAGAGAGAGGAGAGGAGAGAGAGAGAGAGAGAGAGAGAGAGAGAGAGAGGAGAGAGAGAGAGAGAGAGAGAGAGAGAGAGAGAGAGAGAGAGAGAGAGAGAGAGAGAGAGAGAGAGAGAGAGAGAGAGAGAGAGAGAGAGAGAGAGAGAGAGAGAGAGAGAGGAGAGAGAGAGAGAGAGAGAGAGAGAGAGAGAGAGAGAGAGAGAGAGAGAGACATGAGACAGAGAGACAGAGAGAGCAGAGAGACAGAGAGACAGAGAGACAGAGAGACAGAGAGACAGAGAGACAGAGAGACAGAGAGACAGAGAGACAGAGAGACAGAGAGACAGAGAGACAGAGAGACAGAGAGACAGAGAGACAGAGAGACAGAGAGACAGAGAGACAGAGAGACAGAGAGACAGAGAGACAGAGAGACAGAGAGACAGAGAGACAGAGAGACAGAGAGACAGAGAGACAGAGAGACAGAGAGACAGAGAGACAGAGAGACAGAGAGACAGAGAGACAGAGAGACAGAGAGACAGAGAGACAGAGAGACAGAGAGACAGAGAGACAGAGAGACAGAGAGACAGAGAGACAGAGAGACAGAGAGACAGAGAGACAGAGAGACAGAGAGACAGAGAGACAGAGAGACAGAGAGACAGAGAGACAGAGAGACAGAGAGACAGAGAGACAGAGAGACAGAGAGACAGAGAGACAGAGAGACAGAGAGACAGAGAGACAGAGAGACAGAGAGACAGAGAGACAGAGAGACAGAGAGACAGAGAGACAGAGAGACAGAGAGACAGAGAGACAGAGAGACAGAGAGACAGAGAGACAGAGAGACAGAGAGACAGAGAGACAGAGAGACAGAGAGACAGAGAGACAGAGAGACAGAGAGACAGAGAGACAGAGAGACAGAGAGACAGAGAGACAGAGAGACAGAGAGACAGAGAGACAGAGAGACAGAGAGACAGAGAGACAGAGAGACAGAGAGACAGAGAGACAGAGAGACAGAGAGACAGAGAGACAGAGAGACAGAGAGACAGAGAGACAGAGAGACAGAGAGACAGAGAGACAGAGAGACAGAGAGACAGAGAGACAGAGAGACAGAGAGACAGAGAGACAGAGAGACAGAGAGACAGAGAGACAGAGAGACAGAGAGACAGAGAGACAGAGAGACAGAGAGACAGAGAGACAGAGAGACAGAGAGACAGAGAGACAGAGAGACAGAGAGACAGAGAGACAGAGAGACAGAGAGACAGAGAGACAGAGAGACAGAGAGACAGAGAGACAGAGAGACAGAGAGACAGAGAGACAGAGAGACAGAGAGACAGAGAGACAGAGAGACAGAGAGACAGAGAGACAGAGAGACAGAGAGACAGAGAGACAGAGAGACAGAGAGACAGAGAGACAGAGAGACAGAGAGACAGAGAGACAGAGAGACAGAGAGACAGAGAGACAGAGAGACAGAGAGACAGAGAGACAGAGAGACAGAGAGACAGAGAGACAGAGAGACAGAGAGACAGAGAGACAGAGAGACAGAGAGACAGAGAGACAGAGAGACAGAGAGACAGAGAGACAGAGAGACAGAGAGACAGAGAGACAGAGAGACAGAGAGACAGAGAGACAGAGAGACAGAGAGACAGAGAGACAGAGAGACAGAGAGACAGAGAGACAGAGAGACAGAGAGACAGAGAGACAGAGAGACAGAGAGACAGAGAGACAGAGAGACAGAGAGACAGAGAGACAGAGAGACAGAGAGACAGAGAGACAGAGAGACAGAGAGACAGAGAGACAGAGAGACAGAGAGACAGAGAGACAGAGAGACAGAGAGACAGAGAGACAGAGAGACAGAGAGACAGAGAGACAGAGAGACAGAGAGACAGAGAGACAGAGAGACAGAGAGACAGAGAGACAGAGAGACAGAGAGACAGAGAGACAGAGAGACAGAGAGACAGAGAGACAGAGAGACAGAGAGACAGAGAGAGAGAGAGAGAGAGAGAGAGAGAGAGAGAGCGGAGACTGCGAGCATTGAGCACACGGCGTCTGTCTAAGCAACACTTTGCGAGATGGGGCAAGCCGTATCGTGTTTATTATAAGATCGGTTGATCTTCGAACGTGATCAGCATTACCGGCATCAAGAATGGGCACTGCGTCCCATCGAGTATATCATGTATCCGAAGCAAAAGCGACCGCAGCTCCAATTGGAGGCAAACGTATACCAAAGATGCGTATACCAGAAAACTTATTCAACGAGAACACTGTTTCTCACCCGGAAACAGATTGTATCTATCTGTATCCCGATAAGTATCGCCATATCTCGAATCATCCGCAATCACAACGTTCATTTTGCGGCGTGAATTTGCTTCAAGATATGCACATTTGGATATTTCGATAGATACCAAATTCCATGCTCATGGATCCGCATTTATGAGATGCCCCACAACGTAGCGCGTACCATGCGGTTCATTCTGTAAGCGTTCATGCCGCACAAGGCCTGTCACGACCACGTGTACGGATGCGCGTATATGCAAGCACACACTAGGGCTCGCCACGAGATACAATATGCGGCTAACCATAGCCCCGGTATGCATATGAGTAGTGGAGACGCCGCGGAGAGGAAAGGGCTGCTACGTGGACTGTATAGCCGAAGAGAAAGAGAGTGCATGTGTTAAGGTGAGAGAGACAGAGATACAAAGAGATGAACAAAGGGGGTGCGCTTTGGGGTGAGTGTTAGACGTACCTGGAAACAGAATCAATGACGGGTACAGCAATTGTACGAGGCACAACGCAGGTTTCGAGAATTTAGGCTGGACCCATAGGTCAGTTCATTCGCCCTCGGACAGAGAACATTCCGAGTGTGTATAGCATGGATAATGACAATGACGTAATTACGGCCGGTTAGGGTAATATCTCCGGGAGCGCTTTGCTCACAATAGGTATACACGCCTATCATGACAGAGGCTAGTCTGCGGTTATCAGAGAGGTAGATCCTCCAGCTCTTGAATACGTCACTTCTATATGTATATGTACGTGTATATATATATATATATATATATATATATATATATATATATATATATATACATACATACACATAGTAGTTAGGCCGTCTCTCTCTCTCTCTCTCTCTCTCTCTCTCTCTCTCTCTCTCTCTCTCTCTCTCTCTCTCTCTCTCTCTCTCTCTCTCTCTCTCTCTCTCTCTCTCTCTCTCTCTCTCTCTCTCTCTCTCTCTCTCTCTCTCTCTCTCTCTTTCTATATATATATTACAGTGCACGCATTAGAATCGTTACTGATTCGGAGAAGGTTACATCGTTGCTACACCACGACGAAATGTGTATTATCGCTAGAATTTCGTGTTCCACGAGTGTTATCGGCGCCTAGCTGGTGACGCACACGAAAGCAACACTCGGGTGCTTCACTCTGCCTTTTGTGATTATCAGGGTGGCCAGTGCGGGTCGGAAGGATTTGCTTGGGGTGTCCTATTCACATGTTGGACGCAGACACTATTCGAGCTATAGATACATAGGAGTTTCCAAGGGAGCTCGGGGGACCTGTGCAACGGTGCGATTGCGTTGATAGAATCGAATTGAATCAGAGTGTGTCGAGCGCGACGATGGATGCACACGCGCACGCTCCAATGGCAACTTTAACGGTCCGAACTCGAATGGCGTTCGTTTCGCCCTTGTTGCTTCGGTGGATTTCTAGCAAATGCACCGGCAGACATTACTATGTACGTATGTTGCGCGTACATACGTACGATGCGCGTATGTTCCTATATGTGTGTACACGTGAAAGTGCATGCGGCCAGGAATGCTCGCGTCGGGGAAACTCTGCTGGCGTGACGGATCGAATTATCGAGACGATTAGCGAGAAAGAGCCCTGGAAATACGGACTGGCTGGACTATAATGCGAATGAACTCGACGCACACCGGGACTTTCAATACTGAAATTGATTGGACCTTCTGGACGCTCCATCTAGGAGAAAACGCCATTAAAATTGCCAGTAAGTTGATTATTATCGGGTTGTGGGCATCGACACAGGTGCATCCTCGTAGATGCACATACTTTTACAGAATATCCAGATACATGAATATCTGAAGTGTAGGAATACAGAGAAGATATCATTTTTTTAATGTGTAATTACGAATTCGTTGTCGTTTTAATATTACTTTTTTTTCGATTTTCCCAAACTTTACGCACACTCGAATCTTGCAATCTCGCGATAAGTGAACTTCGAACAGATTATAATCCAACCAATGCCATCTTGTTTGCATGAATTGCACGAAAAAACCACAGAACGCTTCTTCGCAGTCGTGTGGCATTGATTAAAAAAATAATTAGATGTCTATATAAGATTGTGTGAGTACTGAGATGGTTTGTTACAGAACTGTTACACGGGGATATAGAGGTTTGAAAATATCTATATCTTGAATTTTGCGTTAATCTCAGTTGAAGCGCTTGAGTACGTCGAGCCAAGTCCTCATCTCATGTACATGAGCGCAAGAGCGGTAAACGACAGAGAAAGGAAAAGCGAGAAACTCTGGCTATAATGTTTACACGTTGATACGTGGGGCTTGAAACTTCTACGTCATGGAGAAGTCTGCGCGAGCTTTCCGCTCGGTTAAGAGCACGCGTACGAAGGTATGATATACGTGTAATGTAAGAACTAATAATCCACGTTTAAGATCGATCGCAACAGTGAAATGAAGGGGTAAGCTACGAGAATATTTTTTGACGGCTAGTAAAAGTGGTCTCTCTCGATCGCCGTGCGATGTTTACCCTTCATTTTCCTAGTCATTGATCCGAAATTCTACTCTGCCATCCAACGCTTCTCTGTACAATATTTGCTTGCACCATTTTTCTTCGCGATGAATATTGAGATATCGTGAAATAGGAGAATCACGCAAATCACGAAACCTGCAGAATTAATTAACCACAGTTGTATGAACCTTCTGAAATTCCGATGCACTTCTGAACAGAATAACTAAAACCGTTCGTTTCTTCTTTCCATCGTATATCGAGGGCGGAGAGTCGGCGCTCTCCCAAAGCGGTGTTTGGGAAAGCAAAGCGGTGTTTGACACGCAATAGGATGTGGCCTGCGTCTCTTCGATTCTTGACAGCGTATACACGTGTCTTGTGCAGGGGCACCTACATCGTCACCGTCAGATGAGAAGCGATAGCGTTGAGGTGTCGTATCTTCGAGCCTGAAGGGAGATCAAGCGGAGGCAGGACATTTGAGTGAAGAAACGAGGGACAGAGAGTCAGTGCAAGAGAGAGAGGGGGGGGGGGAAGAGAGAAGCATGAGTAGTCTCGACTCCTTGAATAAGGCGAGAGTCTCGAGAATGCCTGTCATCACCAATTATAACCCATTCAGGCTGCCGCCGGGGTAAATTATCCCTAGTTGGAGTTGCTTTACCAGCAGCATGTGCGTCGACGCTACAACGGTGTTTCGGAACGGTGTGAACGGAAATCTCTCTCTCTTCCGCTATAAATTTGTGTGTATAGCTGTATCCACACGACAATATACCCGCCTTCCCGAGCTCCAACTGGCAATGGTGCAAATGTGCTTATATCGACTGTTACACTTCGTCCGACTACCATAGAAAAGCAAAAACGTTATCAAAATATTACTAGCCTCGAATGCCTAGAAAACTCTTATGAGGCAATCGAACCTCCTCGAAGATGAACGATGGACGCTTCATGAGTCTCCTTCTTTCCATAAGGCCCGCATCGATGAGATCAAAGCAATATATCGTTGTATCCCACTGTAACTTCTCGAGTCTCGTTCTTTGGTGTCAATTACCTACCCCTACAATGCAAAGTGAATTATTAAAAATTCTCCAATCACCTCGGCAATACCTGCTCGAGAAGGACAGCATTGGGTTCACATAACAATGTTATTCGTCGGGGTATATACGATTTTCTGAAAATGGCACGAACATTTGTCATCGACAGTGGATCGGTACATCCCAATTTGATATGGAAACTTGCGTCAATTTTTGTTTGTTTGTTGGAAGGCGTTTTTCATCCCATTTGCAATCGCCGGAGTTCGGGCCTTTTCATACAGAAGTTTGATTGAAATGTTTGCCATTCTCTCCCTCTCTTGTACACACAAACATACATTTATATATACATATATATGTATGTGTGTATATATATATATATATATATATATATATATATATATATATATATATATATATATATATATATATATATATATATATATATATGTACCGACACATAGTCTCTATAGTCTATTCCAATGTTACACACACACACACACACACACACTTTCTCTCTCTCTCTCTCTCTCTCTCTCTCTCTCTCTCTCTCTCTCTCTCTCTCTCTCTCTCTCTCTCTCTCTCTCTCTCTCTCTCTGCACTCGCCAGGCGCCACTCCAAAAGGGCCGTTCTCCCGAGCGAGTGTGCACAATGGTCCTTGATTACCATTGTTGTTTCGCACGCCCGGCTCAAAGGGGGGATGAGAAAGGTTAAAAAATAAGTGCTGTAAAAACTGCTGCGCTGTTTCGGGCTGGTGCAGCCTGTACGTGACGCTCCATGGGAGCACCCTTCCACGAACACACACATGTATATAGGGATGGTTTTTTAAAATGTATATATATATACGTGCATGGATGGCCATGAGAGAGGTGCATGGCGAGCACGTGGGTGTCGTGGATCGACCCTCAATGAAATGCACAGCAAGATAGAGAGAGAGAGAGAGAGAGAGAGAGAGAGAGAGAGAGAGAGAGAGAGAGAGAGGGTGGCTATACTCACTCCATGTTTTCACCCTCATCACCCTTTTTCAGCAAGCTCAAGCTGAGGGTACAGGAGAAAAAAGCCCGTAATCGTTCTCTATACAAAAACTAGAGTGATGCGAGGGTGTGTTGCCACCCTTAAGCGCTGCGGAAATACTCACGGGCGACCTTTCCTGAATATATACATATTCGTGTATACATTTGTGCAGTAACGGTAAAGCCAAGCGTTTCATTTGATCGTTTTTTTTTGGGGGGGGGGGCAGCAGGGAGGGGAAGTGCTGGTAGGGCTGGGATCCTGAATGAAAATTAAAAAAAAAAACATTCAACGCTACAGATAAAAGCTACACTGTCATGTTCCAATTTTGCTCTCCTTCTATCACACAGTGTACACCATATACACATCTATATAGATTCTGTATGGACAGCTCGAATCCTCCTTGATAGTTCCGTGGACTTCTCTGAGTTTTGATTGCAGCACGATCGTGTCCAGTCATTCCACATTCAATGGAGTATAATGGGTGCGCCTCGATTCTTCTCCGACCCCTAGGATGTATATAGGATGTTGCGCATGGTGCGGGACGATGGTTTTATGCTGAGAACATTTTTGCAGCCCTTTCCATTCGTCAATAGAGATTTTAACCGGTAAAATTGGGAGACGTTCAACAATCCAATTATCGTAACTGTTTGCTGTCTTGTGTTTCAGCAACAACCGCTATTGCCCTCAACCACTTTAAGTAATTCGCCATGGCTCAATATTGTCTCGATTTCGTATCGGATGTCGTGGATGTCCGGTTGCTTAGGTTTATTTGCATCCTCCAGAAGGCAATACGGAGACCTGGATATACGTACAACAAATGACGGAAACGACGCGATGCCGGGCGCGCAGGCCAATTAATGTGACCGATACAGCGCGCAATTGGAATGGATTTTGCCTGGTGCAGTCGTTTTTGCGACGGTTTCCCTCAACGTACGTATATTTTTCATGATTCTCGCTGGATGCGGCTGCCCAAGTCTTCATCTCTGTCTTGTAATATTTGTAAGTGCACAAACCTTTTTTTCTTGTTTACGAAGACGCCAGTTCCCTTTCTTGCCGTCGCGCCAAGGCAACGATGCTGCGCCGGTGACGTTTTTCTCATATGGAGCCATACTGGATGTGTGTGTATGTGGGTGTGTGTGTGTGTGTGCGCGCGCGCGCGCGCGGGTGCGATGCTATCACAAGTTTTTACGAGGACATGCCGAGGTGAAGATAATGTATACAAGTGTATACCCGCCAGACCAGCGAATATTCCACCAGTATCTCTTTCCCTCTTTCTTTTTTATCTCCACCTTGCGCCGTCCCGACGACGTCCGAAACGAGAGATCTCAGCTGTCCCCGGAGTACCATGTAGGACCAAGTCGTCAACATTTAGCCGTCAAGGCTCAAGGCGTTGGTCTAACAAGCGACGGGCGTCCCGACAACGACTCTCTACTTGACTACTGGAGAAGCACACACGCCTCAGACGCCTAAGATTCGTACAGCTTCTGCGTCACAAGCCGCTTGGATGTAATGACAGATCCGTGCGCGTGCACTCGTAGCAGAAGACATACGACAGTTAGCGACCGAGTCAGACTAGACGCCGGCCACTCTCCGTAATTGCTCGTCCGTTGTAGCAAAGGCCATACAGCGGCGACTCCAAGCACATCCTCCACCAACCAACTATATGTGAACTCACTCCTCTCATTTGCGTCTTCTGCTAACTCAAAATTCACCGAGATGACATGTGATCGTATCTTTCGAGTCGTTGTTTCCGGAAAAATATGATTTTCTGCAAGTGCCATTCACATGTACGCAGCATATGACGTTTCGACAGTCATCGGGATTGCGGAAGACTGTCGACGGTTTGATCAATGTGGTTCTTTGAAAGGAGAATAGTGACTGCGTGATGAGAGATGAAGATGTAGACTGCCACTGCACTTAGCTTGCTCCACAAATGTCCTCGACAATGTGGAGTAGTCATACGCTTGCTGGAAATCTATCTTGGATGCTGACTGGCCGAAAATGTTGGGAAGCTTTTTTTCATTGTAATCGATTGCAGGCTATTGAACGAAATGTATAGCCTTCGCGTTATCAAAGTACGCACTGACTCATTGTTCCCGCTAGGTGCAACTTTCTTCAACGATTGATTCTACCCGTTTTTCATAGAGACATCATGAAAGCTTTTTGTATGACATCTATTGAATCTTACGTTAATGAGATACAGTTTACTGGAAGAGCGACAGCTGCGAAAGGATAGAGTGCCGTATTAGCAAAATCCACAGCCGGGATTGAAGAGCACAGTACAAAGAGAGCATTGAGGTCGTGGGAGGAAGAGGAGTTGAAGTTGGTGTTGCAGTAAAATTGACAGGGGCGAAACGACTGATTCGGTAATTGGTTGTTTGTGAAAGGGACGAAATATGCAACGTCGTCGTTGAATGGTGTGAGGTTGTTTGGTCGGAATGAGAAGAAAGGGAGAGAGCGAGAGATGAAGAGGTTCGATCTCTTTGCTTCGTGGCAAGCGGCGAAGCAGTTGCTGAACATGCAACCGGAAGAGCAAGAGAATTCATGCAATGCGGATAGTTGAAGTTCTCTCTCTCTTTCTCTCTCTCTCTCTCTCTTTCTCTTTCTCTATTTCTGTCCCTTTGCTCTCGATATCCTTAGTAGCCTCGATGTGAACTTTCAGTTGCGAAAGTAATCGGGGCTGAGCATAGACCACCGCGCGAACCAGCGGAAAACCCTATATGAGACTTTTACGGCATGCACAAACACACGTGTACAAAAACATAAGGGCCCTCAGCGAAGCCTTGCAGTTTCGGATCGAAGTAACGACAACGAGTGTACGCCTGAAAGTCTTTGGGCTTATCTTAATTTTTTAATTTTCAACTGAATCGTTGCATTTCACCGGCATCTTGTCTCCGTTCCTTCATTTGGATGCCCGTCGTGAATGGCATTGGAAACATTTTTTTTTCATTCGTTATCTATCTGATTTAAATATACTAAGAAGCGCAACGAATTCCTAAAAGTTTTGCTGCATTGAATTTTGGTTTCCCATTGAGGCGTACTCAATCGGCAAAGTGCCGATAGATCTTGCAATGCCGTGGCTTTTCAATGAATCATATTTCAATTGGGGTATTCGATCGGTGCAATATATATTTTCGGTTAATTAGTTGGTAATGATGTGTTCAGCTTCCACCTGAACTCTGTGAGGCCCAAGTACCTATACCGTGTATAACTTTGTTTTTTGAAGTGCACGTTTTCGCGCATCACTGATCCTCGTTTTCACGTCGATCCAAAAAAAGTTCGGTCGACGAGATAACGAGGGATTGCATACGGCAAAGTTGTTCACGGTAGTGCTAACTACAGCGAACTCTCTTCGAACACAGTGCACGCTGCTTTCAGTTCTGACGAAACTACGCGGTCGCGGCAGCAAATGTAACGAAGTGCCGAATGCTGTATATACACACATATACGGGGAATGTAATTATGAAGACATCGGAAGACCGTATCGATAGTAGGGCCTCGTCCCTATACTCAACATTACGTAAACCCCAATCTTTTCAAAATCACCTATAGCTTAATGTGAGCATGTTCGTATGGAAGTAATTTCAACGGTCATCCTGTCATAGACGACGCGTTTCAAGGAACCTAAGAAACTACCTCAAAGCAGCTGAATGTGCTGATAGCCAACATTACATAGATACACCGGGTCCGAAGTACCCTTTTCCCATATACAAAGCGTAGCAGCAAGCAACAGTTCTATAGAGTTGTCCCTCGAGGTGGTCCAGGACGAGTCGACAACGCCCAGACGGAAAATATGCGTCGAGCTTTAAAGCTCCGCCGGAGAGGGTTGTGACATACAGGTATATACCAAAGTGTGGTATTCGCAAGAGGCTCTTATCGTGAAGGCTGCGACTGCCAGTCTGCGATGCCGTAATGGTCCTCTACGCTGAAGCCAGCTTCTGAAGATTCTATATACCGTTGTATCGGAGACGAGAAAGAGAGGGGGGGAGGGGGGAAAGCGAAAAGAATGCGAACGAAGAATGGTCCCGCGCGTCACCTCCGTAGGAAAGTCGAGTGTCGGGTGCCACGTGAGATAATGGGGTTAAGTAAAACGCCTCGTTTTATCACCGGTACCATACCTTCGCTATATTCTCTCACGCTTCCTTTTTCTCCCGTTTCCACTCCGTATGTATTCTCGCGTACATATACGATACGGCAAGTGTACATGCACGTTCGAACGGAGCGTCGCGGTGTCTGCCGCCCCGCGCCAAAATTCAATTTGGCCCGCAAAGTGCCGGATCAGGTTTTAATGCCGCTGATATTGCAGAGCGGCTCTTATCCTAGAGCCCTCTCCTTTGCCACCTACCTCGGAAGTTTCCGCGCGGCTCAGTGTGCGAGGCAAATTTGGAATATAATTTGGCGCAGCCTCTTGGGAAGCATTCACTTGACTTTCGTAGACGTATCGGGGGTAAGGAATCGCTGAGACTTTCGAGACGTTCGATTAAGAAGAATTCGACAAATATCGACTATGCTTGACACCATCACGAGGTTAACTGTATTCTATGCCTCTGATAACGTCGAATACATGAGGTTCTTGCCAAATAGGCCATTATAATATGAACAGCCGTAACTAATAAAATACGTACGCGTAAGTATCCAGTCGTCTTCATACATTTGTAACACAGATACGGATGTATCCATTCGCTTTTCGCCCAGTCTGTCCAGGGAACCTGGGAGCAGGATTTTCTCGAGGTGAAATGGGAACTGGAGGGTAGCAGGAGAAATCGACGATGGGAGAATCGGAAAATGGTGTGGATGGCCCAGGAACAGTCGCGGATGTTGGATACGGCTTTTCTATTCTGGGGGCTGGAGGAAGCAGCCGGAGAAAAATGGAGAAGGAGGACCTTGTAAAAGAGCGAAAGGGTGGGCGGGGTGAACCGATAGCCAGCGTCGAGTTGAAATAGAGAAAATATAGGTTAGATTAGGACAAGACGCATTGCTCGTTGAAGGTAAGCTTTCCAGCTCGCGTATAAGGCGGGTAGAACACATACAAGGTGTCCCAGAACTGTATGCGTTCCCTGAAATGGGGGGGTTTGGGGTGAAATTCTGAGTCGATTCATATAAGCATATGTGGGTCTCGGATCAACCCCTAAATTGTTATCAATTTGTAAAGGTAGGCCAATCAGGTGCGCCCGATGAGCCAGGGTACGGCGGTGAGGGATACGCGCGCATGCTGGCTCATCGGGAGCACCTGATTGGCCCGCGTTTAAAAATTAATAATAATTCAGAGGTTGATCTGAGAACCACACATGCTTATGTCAATCGACTCAGAATTTCACCCCAAACCCCCCCCCCCCCATTTCAGGGAACGCGTTCAGTTCTAGGACACCCTGTATATGCACGTGCCTCTATGTGTATGTGCGTGTACAGAAGAAAATGGCGTATTTCGGAAAGCGAACGGGCGCGTGTTTATCCAACCAGCATACACTGCGTATCATCGCGCACGAGTTCTTCCACTGGAGTGCTGGGAGTACAGGAAGGGGCCGTTCCTTCGTATAGGGGGGCTTGGAATACTGAAGAGTTAAGCAGCACCGAGATACAGAGTGATTTAGCTGTTGCCTTCCTTTAGAATCTTCGCCGCAAGTTTGTTCCAATTTTTTTCAAGAGGTTATGCCTAGTTGTAAAAGTCGAAAAATCACTTTTTTTAAACCTATACCCAGGTAGGATTTTAAAGTCGCGCCTACGTTGGCGCAACGACGCTTGCCGGCGTTAGGACGTCGGCCCGACTCTGTTCGCCAACGTCGTTTTGGGGTCCAATAAACGTCCAAATGATAACGTCGGCCCGACGATCCTCCCAAACGTTGCGCCACAATATTTAATCGATGTTGGCCCTTCGTCGATTGCAACGTCGGCCCTAAGCCGATTGTTGCGTCGGCCCTGCGCTGACTGCGGAATCGATCCTACGTCGATCACCGCGTCGACCCTACATCCATTGCGGCATCGAACCTACGTCGTTCGCGCAATCGACCCTACGTCGTTTGTGACGATGGCACTACATTTACGAGAGGGTGTTTAAAGGAATAGCAGATTGACTATTTAAAAGAAAAAAGACATAGCATTAATAGAAATTTATTGTCAGTGATTGACGTATTGATGTCTGGCTTAGGTTATATATATATTCAGTCTTATAACTTCATCAATATATTCAGTCTTACAACTTCATAAATATATTCAGTCTTACAACTTCATAAATATATTCAGTCTTACAACGTTATTAATATATTCAGTCCTACAACGTTATAAACGCTAGAATGGTAACAAAAATGTGAAGAAGGCCCAAAGGAACTATCAATCGTGTCTGCTCCCGAAACATACACGGAGAGAATTTTTAAGTATTTTTTACGGTGAAATCTCCCTAAAAATTACATTAAAAATTTGAAACCGGTGACAAATGTGCACATAGTGAAATATTGACACTAGCTTTTAATATTTTGCTTTCATTCATGTAAAAATTTAAGCAAGTAGCATAATTTTTTACATTTCTTTCAGTAAAAATTCTGACACATTCTCGCGTAGAATTTTAACAATGGGCTGCCTCAAAACTTCCAAGTTTCTACAGTAAAAATAACCTGGACAAACTTGAAATTTCTAAAATCCCTAGCGAAAAATGAATTCCCTATGATTAAATAAATACTCTATATACTGTATTTCTGAACATTTGTGTTCTCGATTGCTACTTATTTTAGCATATCATCTTTCCGTACCATTGTAGACGTCCTTTATCGAAGTTTCTTTTCACGTTTCTTTGTTTTCTTGCGTACAACTCCGTAGAACACGTTAGACTGCACGAGACCACGAGGCTTTCTTGGCCCATGTTTCGTACTATAATGCGCATGCGCGGTACCGCTGTTGCTAAGCAACGCGGGTCGGCGTCGTTCGTACTCGTCATACTGCGTCATACATAAGCCCACTCTCACAGCTTGCGTTCACGTATACGCACGCTCGCACACAGAGGTCACGCGTACGGTCAGGCGACGTAGCCCTAACTGATTTTACTATAAAGAACGTAAAATTCCGGTGGACGCACGGAAAATTTCGGCTTCCTTTTTTAAATTTTTATGGAAAACACGAAAATTTCTCAATGTTCCACTGAAAAATTTCATTTATATTAGCACTTTTTTAACTTATTGTCGTAATCTTTACGTTTCATGAAATTTTACTATTAATTTCAGTAAACATTCTGGAAAATATTTTAAATTTCTGTTACGCAAAAGTAAATTTTGATTCATTTCCATGAAAATTTATAATTTATTTCCTAAAAACCTGAAGAATTGCACATTTGTCACCGAGTTACTGTGATTTCGCAGTAAAAATTACTTAAAAATTCTCTCCGTGCAGCTGTTAGAAGTTGATTGGTGGGCAGAAGCGTTAACTTCGTTTTCCTCTTTATGGAGACGACGAAACTTTTTTACGCGATTATACGAAGACCTATTTTTATCCGCCATTGGTTAAATTAATTCCACTGTGGAATATCCACACCGTTTAGGTTGCGCGCTACACAATACTGTTCAGGCAAGCTCAAAAGAAAATTCGAACGGTGGAGGTCGGGTACCAACGGTCTACTGGACTTTGTTTACGGTCAAGCATCGGTCGAGCTCTAGGTCTACAAAAAATGGTCACCTACACCCGTGCGACGATTACCCAGTGTCGGATTAAACGTGGCAGCCAACGTTGCGCGAAGTACTGATCGTAACGTCGGCGCGACGTTCGAACAACACTTTCGCCAACTCTAAGCCATAGTCGCGTCCCGACCGTCGGCTGTTTATTCGACGCCGTCTTACTGCCAAGGGTTGGCTGTATTCTGGGTCTGCACACATGGCCAACTACACCCGGGCGACGACTAGCCAGCGTCGGATGAACCGTGGTGACCAGCGTTGCGCCAACTATCAAGCGTACCGTCGGAGCGACGATCGAATAATGGTTGCGGCAACTCTGCGCCATAGTCGCCTTTCGATGGTCGACTGCCGAGCCATCGCCGCCTGATAGCCAACCATGGCTAGTACGTTTCGCCAACGCTGGCTCATCATAGGCCGTCGACCGTTGGCAGCCGACGTGTTGCCACGATACAGCCAAGCGTCGGCCGTACTCGGAACGTCGTAGACCCGCACATGGGTATATTATGACAGTATAACATCTTACAAATGTCCCCTTAACATTTTAAGGTGAACAGATCACAATTGGCAGATTTATATGCCGTTGTGTTGACGCCCGTTGGAATGCTTGAAGCGTCGTTCAAAACTTTCAACGCTTATTTGCCTCGAAAGTACGTTTTCGAAGTCGGTGAGCAAAATCTGTCGAAAACTACTGCATCGATTTTTTTATTATTTTTAAGCGCTTTTTCTAGATGAATAAGTATAATATTTGATCGAAGTATCTTTTTCCGATACTTTCGATTTGATGAACGAAAAATGCTAATTTTTTTCGCAAAAATCAGGGCTCACTTTGAACACACGCCTTTTTTCATTTGATATTTCGGAAATTTCTTCCATGAATCACAGGATAAACCAATATACTAACGAAATCTGTTTGTGTTTTTTTCTTCAAATATTAGACAACCTGGTTCAGAAGGACATTACGTACCGCAAAAAATGTTTTTGGGAGGTGCTTCTTCGGATCATACTTTTTGAAATACCTAATTGTTATACAAATTTATGACTACGTTTTTCTAAGAAAGAATTCCAATAATTAGCTACTTTCAACTGTAACAACTAGGCATAACCCGTAAAATTATTTCTATCATTTCACTTCTGCTTCGGGAAGAAAAAAAAATACTTTTTTGGCTCGAAAAAGCTTCACGAATTAAGAGGAATTTCGTGCAATTCCCGATTACATGCCCTTCAAAAGTATATTTTGTGGAACGATCAAAATGATAAGTGCGGACGAGCCCCGTCACGGTTGAATATGTGCTTTTACGAAGCCCCCGTACTGGTGATTAATGATCCGCAACGAAAAGCAGGAAAATCGGTATTTTTCTCATGCCCGAAAACCGTTGCCACATGCCAATAATTATAACGAATTTCCGAGCATAGAGCCCAGTAGCAGATATATGGACAATGTACAATCGACGAAAGTCCGCGAGTACGACACGTTGATAAACGTCGGCCTCAATTATCCCTCCTAACATATAACCCGTTATGCGCATACGTCACCGCGGTTGCGGATTGCGTATCCGTCGAATGACTAAATGTGGTAATCGAACGAACTCGCGTTTTTGGAAAAAAATATATATATAATAATATAAAACGGGCTAATTGACCATCATCGTGCACGCCCGGACGAATGAAGCTTACGCATATGTGGTGCACGCGTATATTATCGAATTATCGGAAAAACGAGCTTAACGCGTATTTTCGATGGAATGGGCGATAGCTATGCGAGTGGATATAAACAGCGAGAAAGAAGGGGGAGATTGAATTAATGGACATCCGCTGAAATTGATTCAGCGTCTGTACTTTGGTATACGATCGAAAAATGAGTTTATCGCAGCGCATATAACGAGGCTAATTTTTATCACTCGATTGTCGGCAATGAGTTCTCGAAGCGGCGATATACTATCACGATGTTGAAGTTTGCATCGTTGGAATGCAACGAACGTTAAGGGGTTACCCCCACTTGCGATTTTGAAAAAATCGATTTTTTTATTGCATTTTTTTGAAGTATAAGTATCTGAGAATATGTCCTGAAAATTTCAAGTCGATCCGAACAAAATTGACTGAGATATGAGCGTTGAAAGAGAAGAATCCGTGAATTGAAGAACTGAAATTGAAACTTTAAACGCGTTTTTCTCAAAATGGCATTTCTGAAGTCTGTGATCAAGATTACTCGAACACTAATGAACCGATCTTCTTGAAATTTTGCAGGCTTATTTAATACATAGAAATGTAGTCTTTAATCATTCGATTTTTTTTCGAAAAAAATGGCCGTTTTATAGCCAAAAAACGGCCGTTTTTTTCGTTAAAATCGAACCATTAACTTTGACTGTCCGCCATTTTGTGAAAAATGAATATTTTTTAAAATCCTTCGATTAAAGACTAGTTTATACTTATATTTGACTAAATCCATCCGCATTTTTTTTCAGATGATCCACTTCGCCGCAATGTTGGTAACCGCAAACCGTGTATATAAAAACATTATTTCATTGACGGCCATTTGCCACTAAACAATGTAATATTTATCAATAAAAAAATTACTGAAAGTTCTTCAAGATGTGTTCTTTAAGATGGTTTATTGGTCGATTAAAAAAGTTTTGTAGTTTTCTTTTAAAAAATTCATGAAAAAGGCATTTTTTTGCGCTACACGTGGGGGTAACACGTTAACTCTCTCTCTCTCTCTCTCTCTCTCTCTCTCTCTCTCTCTCTCTCTATTGCTCTCGTCTTTCGCCGATTTAGGGTCTAAAAGTCACTCAAACGATTTTTTCTATGCTCATAAGAAATCTATGACGTGCATCAATAAAAAATTATAAAAAGTAATAAAAATGAAGAAAAAAAATACTAGAAAGAACTCTTGTCGCGTTCCAACGATTCAAACTCGAACGCTGTATGCTGTCTCGCACGGGAAAACGGGAAATGAATTCTATTGCAACATTTACTGTATTCACCAGTCGGCCCTTCATCATACGAACGTTAATAATACGATTAATCGGATCTGCTTTTAACGCAACCTCACGAAATGTGCAAGCGTCTTTCCATTTCATCACACATTGTTTGTTCAATATAGAAAAGTATCCGAATCAAACGAAAATGGTGACTGAATATACAACTGTGCGTAATTAACTTTTGACTTTTTCTCAACATCCCTTCTGTGACAACTAGCAGCTCCCATCCGTTCAAGCAAATTTGCATTCCACGCCCGCAAAACAAACAACCGGAACGCTCGGATTTTGAAAGGTACAAGTTCATTCGCCCTTTCATAGAATAGACGGGAATAAATATTTGCCGGGGAAAGCTTGGGTGGAAATGATCGAGGAAATCTCTCGACGAGAGTAAACCCCTGTTGCGATTCTGTCGAAGCTTCCGGGGTGACTGAAAAAACGTGTGGCAAATGCGAGGCGAAAGCTTCATCTGGCTTTACGTTTTAACGCTTTCGCGCATGTGTGCATGTATTTGCATGTGTGCCTGCACGTCGAAAGGTGAGTTTTATAACAATGTAATGCCCACTCTCAACGCATCCAGTCGTTCTGACGGCCGTCCTTGAAACGACCTTTCTAAAAATACGCTAACGTTTATTCGACGGACAATTTGAAGACGTTTGGTTTCACTCAATGTTGAGTATGGAGAAAGAAGGTTAATATGAAGTCGGTTCTCAAAGTCCAATGTCTTCAGTCACCTTTCCCCATTTCAATATGGGAGTGTATGCTGTGAGTGAATAAGAACGATGTTGGTTCTCCACTCGCAATGAGGCTGGCTTATCCGTTAAGCGGCTTATCGAGTGTTGGCGAACCGATTAAAACAAGCGTTGAATGAACGTCGGAACGGAAGCAGTGCGGTGGGATGCGGTTGAAGGCGAAAGAGGGTTGTCGGTTAGTGATAACTGAACGCGGAATGGTTGAAAGGCGTCAAGAGTACCGAGGTGTTACGCTTCACTTGGTGTGCAGCCTAAGACAAAGTATATACGGGTGTACAGTTTGCTACCGCGCAAATCCGCCACCAGGGCGAAGATCAACGAAAGTCTTGCGAGTTTGCGATTCTCTGTTCATTTCAATCGACACGTGCCTCCGCACCTGTACGCGATCAAATCTCTTCGGTTTAATGGAATTAACGTTGATGAAGATTTCACAACGAAACAATGATGGATGCACATTATGAGAGCGTAACGAATTTTTACAATTTTTTAAGTCAATATCAAACACTGCATATTCGCTAACAATGAATCTTAATCTTCAACTGGATCTAATCCTAATGTACTGGATTAAGGCCTTAGGCCACAGTAACGGGTATAAAATCATGCGCGAATTTAACAATTTTTTTTGTATGAAAAAGTCATTCACTCATGAAATTAATTACACATCTATTTAGTATGATTATCAAGCTGTTAGCATTTTTTTTTTATGTACAAAATGGCCGACTACTCAAAACTTCTCGAAACAGCTTTTTTCCAATTGGCGTGACAAATAACTTTAACAACATTCACTCGATTTATTTCAAATTTGAAAGTTGTGTTCCTAATTGCATTTCGCAGAGAAGTACGTAAGGAATTTCTGATTAATCGAAAACTTTTCATTTTATGGGCAGTTTATGAGCAGTTATAACGAAATTTTCACTGAAAATTCATTTCTTAAGGATGTTGTGTCCAAAATTGAAGATGGTGAGAAAAATGTTTAAATTTGATAGGTCATCATGTAAAACATTTGAAAGGCTGTGTAAAAATTTCACGACGATTAGGAAGCTGGCTACTGAGAAATAAGAATTCACAAATTACACGCAGCCTTATGGAAACTGAAGTAACTTTGCAATTATTATTTTTTTTGTTATAAAAAATGATGCTGGAAATACAAAAAAAATCACACTTGAGGAAAAACATATAAGAATATAGCGGCAACGTTGCATAGACCGAAAGTAGCGGGAAATTTAAATACTCATTTTCGTTCACGGACGACGTCGTTTCTTGCACCATAAAGCCACTTTTGTTTTTGATATATTTGAAATAAAAAAACGATCATTCATAAATAATAGAATTGCAAAGGTACTTCAGTTTTCATACGGCTGCGTATAATTTGTGAATTCTAATTTCTCAGTAGCCAGCTTCCTAATTGTCATGAAATTTATACACCACCTTTCAAATGTTTTACATAATGGCCTATTAAATTAAAAAATTTTATTACCGTTTTCAATTTTGGACACAACATCCTTAAGTTCAAATACTTACAACCTTTTAATAAAACAATAGTTTTTAAATTTCGCACGTACTTTTCTAGGTATTCTAATGTAGATTGACGAGAATTTTTGTTTTTTGTTCTAGGTAAAAAATTGTGGATGCTAAATGTCACGCCACGGAGCGCCTAAAAAAAGATAACAAAAGAAAATAGTAGTCGGCCATTTTGTACAACGAAAAAAAAAATTTCGAACAGCTTTATATCCATACTAAATAGATGTGTAATTAATTTCATGAGTTGATCACTTTTTCATGCAAAAAAAAATTGTTAAATTCGCACATGATTTTATACCCGTTACTGTGGCCTAAAGCCTTAAACGATGATTTACGAATCGAAATGGAGGGGGGCGATCCCTTTGTAACGTAAAGAAGAGGTCATGGATGAAAATGAGCTCCACGAGGAAGCTGAGGGACTACTTTATAGCCCCGGAATCGCAGATTCATCGGCAGGTCATTTGGTCACGGAATTGTAGTCTTGAAACTACGGGTTTTCCTAAAAATCACATTTTCGTAAACCTCGTATAAGGTGACTCGAAAACTATCCAATCCATCATCTTTACATTTTGCACGCTTTTAAATAACATTGTTCCCGTCAATGTGAACCTAAAGTTGCCTAAAAATTATTCCACGAAACTATCTTTTCATGAACGAATACTATCGTAAAAATTTCACGAAAAATATAACATTGTTTCAAACACGTAAAATTTTTCAAATGTTCACTTTTCTTCGGATTTTTAGGTTCACATAAAGCGTGTGTGGCTTAGAAATAAAAGACTTCATGGCTTTGATGTTTCAGATCAGTGCCCCGGGCGCTATGTTGTACGCCGCGGAACGACTCAGACGGTAACTGTCTCTGAAGCAAGTGTCGTACGGCAGCCTACTTAATACAAATAAAAAAAATCTCGGAATATTAAAAGATGCAATAATAAGTACATAAACCTTAACCTATGTACAATAAATAGTTTCGCAACAGAAGGATCTTCAAAATTCCTTTATTCTCGGCTGCCTAAAGGGATCTTCCGCCTTAAATATACGAAATTCCGATAACAGAGAGTGGAAAAAGACAAGCGATGTCATTCACCGAAAAAGCGACTCTACAACTCGTCGATTCGTGAATTCCGCCGCGCATCTTTGGATACTCGTTTGCTTTTTTTCCCCTAGGCACGAAAGGCGTGAAGGCCGGAATGGCGTATCCAAATTCAGGCGGCTGCTTTAAGAGGTATCTTTACTGTACTGCGCGTCATCGAAGTGGAAGCGTGCGCAAGACGTTGAGGATAAAAGTCCAAGGGGTGAAATTGTTTACCCTTCGTAGGACAATTCAAATGGGTGCGCCAGCGCCGGGCTCTCGAGGTCTGCGCGAGATTACGGGAGGGGGGTGGGGGGTGGGGGGAGGCAACCGGCGAAAGCGATCAACTAAACGGGACATGGAATGATAGACAATGCTGCGAGTGAGAGAGAGAGAGAGAGAGAGAGAGAGAGAGAGAGATAGAGAGAGAGAGAGAGAGAGAGAGAGAGCCTGGAGAGGCGGGGAGTGTCGAAAGCACGGAGAGCAAAGGCGACGTGAATGCCCGCGCGAGAGAATCGAGAGGCAGAGGCGTGTACCAAACCACTGCAAGCATCGGAGAGTGAGACAAGAAGTGGAGGGCCTGAGAGAGCGTCAAAGAGAGGCGGAGAAGGAGAAATAGATGTGGCCAGGGGATGAGAGAGTGAAACTCTCGCCCGAGCATCTCCCGGCCCCAAAGAGATGAGTACACGACTCTGATTAGCATACAAACTATGCGGAGCCGTGTTGTGCGAGCGATTGCGTTTGCCTCGTAGCATCGTGTGCGCCGGCATACTATTCCAGCCAACTTGGTTAAACATGCCTATACATATACCGGGTGTCCGATAACCGAATGCGTTCCCTGAAATGGGGAATTGGAGGTGAAATTCTGAGTCGATTGATATAAGCATGTGTGGGTCTCAGATCAACCCCTGAATTATTATTAATTTTTAAAGGCCGACCAATCAGGTTGGCCCGCTGAGCCGGCGAACGTCGGTGAGCGATACTCGCGTATAGCGATGGCTGTGGGTGTGGCGCTCCCGCCAGCGAGCACCTGATTGGCCCACCTTTAAAAATTAATAATAATTCAGGGGTTGATCTGAGACCCACACATCCTTATATCAATCGACTCAGAATTTCACCCCCAACTACCCATTGCAGGGAACGTATTTGGTTCTGGGACACCCCGCATATGCATACATAAAGGGGAAATAGTATTTTTGGGGACATTCGACTTCGGAGAACGTCTTTTCGGCAGCCCATATTGTCCTCATACTTAATATCATGTATTTCCACGCATCTTCGGAACCACCGTTAGGTGAGTGCAGGAATATCTATACGAAGGTCACTTCAAGGTCCCGTCCTATCCTCAAAAGCAACGCTTCGTTTGAACAAAATTTTAAGGAATATCATCAAAACGATCAGATGTCCTGATAGCCAACACAACCCAAATACAACCCTGTACATATGTATATATTTATGCGTATGCGCATGTGTACAGCACTTGATATGCTTTGGCATGCCTTGGCATGTGGTAGAGAATTCGACGACAGAGCGAGGTCCCGTGACACCTGAAAAGCCAAGGCACAATTAGATGCAGTAGAGAGCTTGCCCCCACTATGTAGAATCTACACAACGGCGAAGCATTAAGGGATTATGCCTAGCTGTAAAAGTGGAAAAATCACTTTTACCAAAAGCAATATGTTTTGACAGTATATCATCTTATAAATGTGTTCTGGTCATTTCAAGGTGATCGGAGCGAAATTGACAGATTTATAAGCTGTTATGTTGACGGCCGTTGAAACTCTAAACGCTTTTTTTCCCCGAAAGTACGTTTTTAAAGTCGGCGAGTGAAATATATCGGAAACTACTGCATCAATCTTTCTGAAGTTTTTAGGACTTTTTGTAGATGTGGATATATACTATTGGATCGAAGGTTCTTTTTTCCCCTATGTATACTTTCGATTTGGTTAACGAAAAATACCAATGCTTTTTGCAAGAATCAAGACTCACTTTGAACAAGCGCCATTTTTTTAAATTTTATATTTTGGAAGAATTCCTCGGAATAATCATGGGATAAACTAATATACTAACGAAATCTGATTTTTTTAGATTGGATAACCTGGTCGAGAAGGTTATCCAACATCAGCAAAAGACATTTTCGGCAGGTGCTTTCCGGACATCAATTGTAAATCGCTTATAATTAAATATTCTTCAACTAAAAAAATACAAAGTTTTCTTCAGATGATACTTTACCAAATACCTAACTTTTGAAGAAATTTTCCATCATGATGTTCTGCAAAAATTATCTAAAAAATGAGCTGTTTTCGACTGTTATAATTAGGCATGACCCCTTAAGCTCAACGAAGGCCGTTAATACCACGCAACGCAAAACGCAACCTGACGAGCAACGATGAAAAATTAACGATTGCCGTCACACATTCTAACAAATCCGATTTATTGGATTGTAAATTGTGACATTCGAAGCTTTTGAAGTTCGCGGTAACTCGTTATAAAATAGGGCATTTTTGATCATTTCGACGCCTATATTGGGTCTGTTTGGGTCTTTGAAAAATTCGAAATAATTTTAAACGATTTTTTGTTCGTAAAATGAACTGATTCGTCATTGAACTGAAAATCGGCATTCATAACCCAATAAATGAGAAAATACCAAACAAAAATTTAGTCTCATTTTTCGGCAAAGTCACTTATCTGAAGAATTAACAAATTTTTGTGCGCGAAGATTCGTACGGAAACACTCGCAAAGATCGTATGAACGATAAAAGTAGCTGATTGCGCGTGCAAAAAGAGATTGAAGGTACGCAGGAGCAGATCGACCAATTTCATCGTACGTCGACTGAATGTCGTAACGAGTAATAAACGAAAAAAAACACGCGAGCCGGGTTTAAAAAGGGGAGAGAAGAAATTTCTCTATCGATAACGCGACGCTGGTTATGATAAATATGGAGGCTGCGGAAGAACAAGGTATATTTTTATAGGATATGTGCACGAGAGCTAAACAAGAGCACCGTTGTGACGAGTGGAGGAATCCGGAGGGATGGTGAAAGGTGTACAGGTGGAGAGAGAGAGAGAGAGAGAGAGAGAGAAAGAGAGTAAGGAGAGAGAGAGAGAGAGAGAGAGAGCGCTCGTTGATGGGGGATGAAGTTTCTATATCGTAAGAGGGAACGTCGTATACATCGTCGGTGAATATCGCTGATGTCGTATCGTAGAGAAACGGTTATATCGTCGCCTGTTACGGAGTTCTGTAGCCGGCAAACGACCGATATAAATAAGAGGTTGTCTCGAATGTACCCGGTCCTCGCGACCAAAATCATCTTGGCACGCTGCCGATTGGCCGATACACGTGTGCGCGGGTCTGTAAGAGATTTCGCCATCACTCGGCGCGCTGAAGAACACAGACGTGTCATCGTTTCACATGCCTCGCTCGCGTGCATTTTGTGAAAAATAAAATAAACGAACCTAGACACGTATCGATCAACTACGTTTATATGACTCGAACACCAAAATGTGAAATTATCAATTTATCGAACTATCGATGAGTAACGAGCATGGGAATAATATATTCAAGAAAAGTTGTGTTTTCTCAAGGCGGGACATCACTGTGACGAGTAGAAAAATCGTTTTTTTTTTCATTTTCTCAAAGTGTGGACATACTTTGATAAAATATGCTTTGAGAGCAGGTAACGCGACAATTTTTTGCACCCATCATTTGCTGGAACTTTTTTTTTCTCGAAAAACGGCTGCGTACAACGAGAACTACATTCATAGAGATTACAAAAATGTTTTATTTTGATTTTTCAGACCAACCAGCGGCAATTTTCGTTCCGGCCGTTCGATCACATTTTTTCAACAGAGGGTCTATTATACCTCTATAACGTTATTAATTTTTATCTATTTTGAACAACAATTCACGCGAAGTAAGTTCAATGTCGGCTAAATCCTTTTTTACAAATCCCAAATAAATAATCTAGTAGACACAAAATTCGGACAAACTCTTTTTTTCGGCCCTATTAATAATATTTAATAATAACTAATATTTATATCTTGAGAAAATAATATTGATAGGAAATGAGATAAAAAAGATATATATTTTGTTAAATATATCTAACTCAATCATCGAATGTAATATGTGGCGGCAATAATGCTTTGAATTCTGAGACTTGTTATTACCAATTTATCGAAATATCGAACACCATAACGTGCGTTCAACTAATACAGTTGAATGCCTGAATAATAAACAAATCCGGAATTAACAATAATACTTGCACTTCGCCCGATAAAAACGAATTTTTTTCTCCACTTACGTCGTACTTTCACAATTTTCTTCGTTACTTTGTCCTCGGAATCGGAATTAACAGATTCGATATTGGATCAGTTTCGTTTGCTCTTATAAATATTCATACACGTTTCGAAACGGCATGCGAATTGAGAGAAAAAGTCGGTAAAAAAGTCGGTGTCGCAACAAACATTTTGCAAAATAGTAACGGGCGAATACTGCGGGGATACATTGTTCACCTTCCGTTATTGTATCGTCACGCCAAACGACTGCATCGTGAATACGAAAAAAAAGAGGGAGAGTGGAAAAAACAAAGTCTAGTGCGAAACAGCGCTGCTTTGCCTACAAACTGGAGCGGCTTCGTGTATTCTGCAATGTTTGCCGAGCACTTGAGGAATTCGCGCGAAAACTCACGTTACCCGGCATTGTAGTGCCACTTCGATCTAGCCCGGTGCAGTTTTATAGCGCGCGTACGGTGTTATGTATCGACGTTTAAAAGTCGACCAAACCTTCGCGCGCCACTCGATACACATTCAGCTCCGGTGTGTTTGTATGCTCGTGTATTTTTTGTCGCTTTCAAAATGTTCGCATGTGAAAATGCACGGGTGAGCTTTATTTGCGAGGGGGTTTGAGCATAGGCTGCTTTCGTTGATGCCGCATATATCGGCCGTCGGCCACAGAATTGCCACGATGAAATGGAAATAGGCGACTGGTAGTGCCGAATGAAGGCGAATACTTTCGGGTCGAATTTTAGTTGCGTGCTTCGCCGCTTTGACACCAGCGAGAGGGATGATTAAAAACGCCCGGGGATTAAGGGGTTAGGCCACTTTGAAAATCTCAAATTTTCAATTTGAAAATTTCACTTGAAGAAATCGACGATGATGAGCAATCAGAAGGGATTTTGTACGGTGCAGGAATTGTCGACTGAGTTCAGGTGAGAGTTTTTCATAGTATAAACTTCAAACGCGTTTTTCTCGAACAACGTTTTCAAAATCTAGCTCCATCGTATCTCTAAAACTAATAAACCGATTCTCTTGAAATTTGAACCACATATTGTAACATGATTCGCAACAAGATGACCCTCGATGGTTTCAAAATTTTGATTTTTACTCGTTTTTTTGCGACAAAACGCGTTCTTTCAATACTTTTTTCGTTTTTAATCTGCCATTTTTTGATAAAACTTTATATCCGAGGGTCATTTTGTAGCTGGTGTCATACTGAATCTAATGGACTTTGATTTTTTTGTTTCAGACAAGCCATTGCCGAGTTGTGATGGAGCTACCTAGTCCACCTATTTTTGAGGCGTTACATTAAACTATAGTTTTTGTACTTAAAAATGAATAAAAATGAATTCAAATTAAAAAAAATGTATTTCAAGACTTTATTTATCAAGCCCAACAACTTTTATATTCATATTTTTTTTAAAACCCTCAAAAAAATCGCGAAAATAGCCTTTTTATCGTGGCTCCAAAGTGTACTGGCCCCTTAAGGAAAAAAGGTTGGGGTGAAGTTTGAGTAGTATTGAAATGTTACATCCCAGCAAAAAAAATTGTCGAGCGTTTTTTTATTGGCTCAAATTACGGTGTTGAATTTTTTTGAAGTTTGGACCACAGTGAAAATTCGTTTTTATTGTATTTTCATTGTATCGGAAACTTTCTCTTGCGAATTTGTGTTCTAGGTTTTTAATAAGGATCCTGGAAAACGTATGGTCGATGTTTGTAGCCCAAATCCGTCAGAAATTGCATTCGCAGTCTTAAAAAAATCGATTTTCGTTGCGTTCTAACGATGTGCACTTAAACACCATCCTAAATTATGTGCAGACATCACAAGCATGATATACGAACGGAATTATACGAGGAAAAATGTCTCAAAAATTTGTAGATCTCGTTTTCCGAAGCGTCTCCCAGCGCTTCAAAAAGCACGAAAAAGCACAGACGGTAAAAGTGGCAATTTGGTGGCGTTTAGTCCAGGCGTACACAAAATTCAAATAGGACCTTCAATTCTGTAGTTTAGGCGATAGCTCCTAAATTAATTTAGAAACTTTACGCGTTTCTTTCTCGGACCCTCATTTTTGAAATCATGAGAACGCACAAGTCGGACTGTTTTTATCCGATTGACTTGGAATTTAAACTGCAGCTTCGCAGATAGATTCTCTAAAGAATTATTCACGATTTTTATAATTCATTAGCAATTCTCGTTTTTAAGAACAAATTAAAGCAGATTTTTTATCGGAAAAAAGTTATTCAAAATTATGCGATTTTGCGAAAGAAACCACATATTTTAATGATCTTATTTAAAAACCATATTTACAATGAAATTTTCAATAAATTTAATAATAAATAGTTCCCGGGCGAAACTATTGTAAATGATGATTTTTTAAAATTCTGGATGCTAATCCGTAAACGTTCTGCGTTTTCCCGCGGAGTGCCTCGAAAACGCTGTTAGTGCAGCAACGACTGGCCAGTGATTTCATATGCTTTTTTTAGATCAAATTTTGTTTCGTGTATACGTCAACATATGTAGAATAAACCCTCCGAGTCTCATTCTCATTGGTTTTTCCAAGTATTCTTAAAAAAGTTTCCAAAAAAGTGTCACTGTTCAGTGAGCCACATAGATGTAACGGATAAGGTTCCGACAAGCCCCCCCCCCCCCCCCCCCCGATCGAGTTGAATTTTGCACAAACTTTCGCTTCAATATTTTAAGAAAACCTCTAAAGGGATTTTCGGCGATTCGCAATAGTTTTCGAGAAATTTAATTCTTAAGTTTTCTTTAAGAGTCAGGTTCCTAAGCCCCGCTCCCCCTCCGATCGAGCTCAAATGTTGCACAAACCTTCCTTTTAATGTTTTAAAACAACCTCTAAAGGAATTTTTAGCGACTCGCGATATTTTCCGAAATATTGAGTTGTAGTTTTTTTTTTAACGCGCGTCGACTATATCTATATCTGCTACGTCTCCGTTCATACGTATATATGTGATCGCGCGCTCCGTTTTGTCCAAACAAAAAACCCAAACAAAACCCAAACAAACCCAAAAACTATTGTGCGTCGCCAAAAATCCCTTTATGGGTTGTTTTAAAATATTAGAACGAAGGTTGGCGCAAAATTTCAGCTCGGTCGAAGTGGGGCGGGGGTTTCGGGACCTTGCCCGATGTAACACCTTAACGAGAGTGCATTCGAGAATGAAAACGAGCGTACTCGTGTGTCAGTGCACGTGTGTATGCGCTTATATACGGGTACGTATGTGTACATGAGTGGGGGCGGGAGGGGAAGAGCAAACTCGCATCGATATAAATGTACGCTCGGAGCGTTTCTTTCGCGCGCCCTTTGGCGTGCCACGCTCGAGAGAGTGGATGAGAGAGGCATCGTTGGAATCGTTATGCGGAAGGATGGAAAGAGAAAGAAAAAAGAAGGGAGAAAGTGGTACTTCCAGGAGGTAACGATGGGCCACAGCCTCGTTGGGGTAATAAAGGAATGAAGGTACGAGGAGAAAAAAAAAGAAAAAGCAGATAGGAAGACGTAAAAATAAGAGCCACTAAGAAGCCGAGATGGCCAATTTTTGGCTAATTCGGGGTATATCCAGGAACCGGACGATTAAGCTCGGTGTTAGTACCAACGTTTCATGTACTGACGTCTTACAGTTAGGACGTTGCGATGCCAACGGCTTAACGAGCCTTGAAATGCCGTTTGGACTTTAAGCAATCGACCCATACGTCTATTGAGTGAATACCCGATTGTATACATATATGACGAAAGAATATTTTGAACCCATTATATCTGTTGATAATGTCTACAAAATCATCGACGTTGTGGACATCATCATTGTGGACATCATTCAGGGGGGAGAGGGTGGTGAGATTGAGAAGGGGTCAATTCTCAGTTTTGGGCAACAACTCAGCGATCTTCGTAATCAGCGGAAAATTTTCCTCTGGATAGGCCCTTAAAATGATTTACAAGTCCATTACAAATGTTCTCACCTCTTTTGGCCACTTTTCCAGAATCGCCAAAACTGCGAAATTTCAAACAGTCGTAGCATCGATTCCATTTGAAGAACGAATATTAATCGGGTGGTTTTTGGAAAGGATTTTGGCAGGCTTACATAATGCCGTTGGATTCATCCCGATATCTCAATTACTTTTCGCAGAAAGTGGACTTGACATAGGGTCATAAAACAGGCAAAAGGGAATGTATGAAAAAATTCGCAAAAATCGATGGTCCTGCTTTGAAATGCTACCGAAAATCGAAAAATAAAGAAAGCCCAATGTACCGAACGAGATTGTATAGAGAAAACGATAAGGAGGAGAACGAGTCTAGAGTAGAGTTCCAAATCGGAGCAGATAAGAAACGATCAACTATTTAGTGAAGTCACTTATGTTTGGCCAAGATGAGACAAAAAATGTCGATTTCAAATATTTTTTTCTAGAAATCCATTCCGATGTGTGTGCTTACCCTCTGAAAGCGAATTCGCGATTAGATTCACCCTAGGCCCTTCATTTCCGTGACAAATCGTAGCGAAACCCTAATAGATCGGTCCTTGAAAGTATTGTTATTTAAATATGCTTACATTTATCTACGGTCCTCAAAGTTGAATGTCTTCAAAACCACATTTCTTATATTTCTTATGTATTATCGGAGAAGGCGAAGAACTCGCATCGTGACACAGGTCGTCCATTCGCGAATGCACAGAATTAGATTGATTCATCAACAAATCAACTTTCAATAAAATAAATTCTACGAAGTGCGGTGATCTCAGCGACCGATCTCTCTTTCTTTTCATTTTCTTCCGACACTTTTCTGATTTCACCCGAGCCTTGTTTTCTTTTTCTGTCTCTTAGCAACATGTCCTTGCTTCCTTGCAAAATACGCTCGGAACCTCATCGACGTGTTGGCTGTGTTCAATTTGATTTTGCTTCGACATATATATATATTATGAACAGTTCTCAAGTACTTTTTTTTATCGTCAAAGCTATGATGATTGCAGTGTGTGCTACATGGAAAAAAGGTTTCCTGAGACCGGATATGACGCACGAACGATTCTTCATCCGACCAAACGACTACGGGGAGATCACCACTCGCATGACAGTGGGTCACAAAGCTGGAATTTTACGACCTGGAGCTTCGAATTTCTGTATATCTAGTAACAGCATTACAGTCACCGCACACTGCGTGGAACACACCAGTCTTACGGATTTCCGATCGAAAATGGTTCATTTTTCCCCCCTTAGTTTTTGCCTATATCACGAATTCAAACGTGCGTACGTATTGATAAGAAAAGTTCGCCTCATCGACAAAATCCAACAAGCATTGCGTTTCGAGGCTCGTCAAATATTCTATAGACGCATTATTTGCGTAGCCTTGTGAGCTGTACCGTAAATTTCGCGAGATTGCAACATGCTCCTAATCAATATACAATACTCACTTCCAGAAGACGACGGATACGATTGCCGCCATGAGGAGTAAGACTACGGCACAGGTGATGATTAGCGCGGTGCTCTGGAGCGATGGATTCGTGTGGTAGGACGGATCAATCATCTGCAAAAAAGAAACGAGAGAAAAAAATGACTTTTGGAAATATGAAATTCTTCGATACGCACGGAATTTACACTCGTTAGACGAAAGGGCATTGTTTGGATTTGTCACGCTCTTATCGATATACACCGCCAGCAAAATGTCTTGCAGCTCAAATGCGAATGTTTTTTTAAATCGAATATAACTACGAATTGTTTATGAAGTTTCCATCGTTGTAATGCAACGAAAGTTCTTTTTTATATTTTAATGTTCTTATTTCTATTGTTACGCAAAATCCTTTTTGCATATTTATATTGAAGATCTCCGAATGAGTGTCTTGAAAAATAATAAATGGTTTTTTGTAGGCACAATTTGCTGGAAGAAGTTCATAAGTGCTCATTTTCATTGTATGTCAACGATGCGAACTTCAATCTCATCCTACGAAATCGAAATCTTTTCGTGCTACAACGTATGCACCGATTGGCGCAGCGTGCGACGCTTATTATTGGAGATTTTGGGCAATGGAAATTCTCATTATTCGTTAGAATAAAGCTTGCGTTAAATCGAAAAGGGTGAGAACGAAACTTTGGTTGAGTTCACATGAATTACCTGCTGTACACTATCGTACTCAGTGTACTATTATACTCGTTATACTATACTTATACGTAATTGCACAAAAACATGGGGCAGAAGATTTTCGTAGCGGTGAACGAATCATTGTTGCAACGCATTTGCTCTCTCTCTCTCTCTCTCTCTCTCTCTCTTTCTATATTTCCCGCTCCTTCCGCTGGGTCATCAATATTTGTAGCACCGTTTTCTCATTTAGTATGGGGGCGCGTGTGAGTCACTCTTCTCACATTATTTGCGATACAAGCTCGTGTGCACACAAACCCGCTGGTTTGCCTCTAACCATGGTTCTGCCTCGGTGGGTTTTCCACCCCCTCGTGCAACTGCTACTTTATTCGTATGCCTGCGTACGCATGTGTATGTAACTATATATATATATATATATATATATATATATATATATATATATATATATATATATATATATATATATATATATATATATATATATATATATATATATATATATATATATATATATATAGAGAGAGAGAGAGAGAGAGAGAGAGAGAGAGAGAGAGAGAGAGAGAGAGAGAGAGAGAGAGAGAGATAGAGAGAGAGAGAGAGTTAAGGCAGTCGGCATGCCGGGCGTACGGCCAACCCCAATTTCGCTCCCATTTCTAATTACCTTAGCCCGAAGGAAACGGAAAACGAGGGCGAGCGAACTAATACCGACCAAGCGTGTGGTATGGACTGGGTGGAAAATTATGTTGTGCGAGCTCTCGTGCGCACTCTCATATGGGGCGATACATTGTTATTTTTATGGGTGTGCGCGTCCACAAAGGGGTATATACCATATTATTCCATTTATTCTTGGATCGTAATTGTTCTCGACGTGGTCTTGTACAAATCGATAAACTAATCGGCCTGTGATTAGACGAATTTTCGAATATCCACAAACGAATGAGTCTTGCCATAGACAAAAATAAAAAGAAATGTCACCTCGTCTTTTCTGTAAAATTGAGCGGTTATTTATTTGTGTGGAATTTTACACCGGTGTCTGTTTTTATTTTGTTACGCAAAAATAGCCAATACAATGTTCCACCTTGAAAGGATCCTTTCTCTCTTACAATCACAACATGATTGTACGACAGATTCCCGATCCTAAAGAGCGTATATCACCAATCGCCACTAATGATCAAATTACGAATCGACAAACGTTCATATTTGCATAAAAATAATCTTCCGCGTGCCACGAAAACATTTATCGTCTGATCTCATCGCGGCTATTTCTCCTTATTGCGTTTGTGGTACGGGGCGAACAGGAACAGTATCCGCAGAGCTGAGGCCCGCAATGCTTTCTTTTTTGCGGCCTGTTGTCTGTCGTTTACAGAAGTCTCTGCGGGCATGGTATGACTTCGATAAGCCGAGGCAAGACCTCTCTCTTTTTGCCACCGGAAAACGGTATTAGAGACGAAGAACGGAGATGAAAGTCTAGATGTGTATATACGCGTTGGGGTGTTGCGAGAGGAGTAAGGTGACGAGGGGGTGGGCCAAGAGACTCGGCTGGATATTGTGCAGCGTGTTGTTTGGCGCAAAGCCAAAGGGAGCAGCATTTATCAAAGACTCGGTCTGGTGATGGTGGTGGCTTATATACAGAGACGCCGATGGTACATATATCGCGAATAAGGCTCTATGTTTTCCACCTCCGTCTTTCACTTATGCCCACCGAACGCTACTGCTTCATAGATGTATTTGTAATATTATATTCGTTGTATCTCTCGACATCTCTTTCTTCTCTGTTTATATACCTCTTTCTTCCTCTCTCCCTCTCAATTTTCCCCTCTCGCACACACGTAGTATTTTTTTCTCCCGTCTTCTCTATATCTCTGAGTTTGTCTATAGCTTGTCTTTCCTCGGAGGCTCATCGCTCATCATTACCGTGGATATTAATGGCGCCAGCTAATGGATTCAGTCAAGAGCGAACCACCGCCAAGAGCAGTTAGAGATTCTCTTCTATTCTTCTTTCCCTCTCACCTTCCTTTCTCCCCAAACTATGTTTTGCTCCCTTGCTCTCTCTCTATCCCTCTCTCTCTCTCTGTCTCTGTCTCGCTCTCTCTCTCTCTGTCTGTTTCTCTCTCTCTCTCTCTCTCTCTCTCTCTCTCTGCGTGTCTCCTCCCCTCTTTTCCCCTGCCGACGGTGCTCGACCGCCCAGTGAATTTGGAAAATAACACAGTGGCTTCGGCGCATGATGTATCACCCACCGGTATAGCCAGTGGCGAGAAAACACCGAGAGAGACTGGAAAACTGCGATCTATGGTCTCGCCGGACTCGTGAAAATAGCAATTAAAAAATCTTCGCGACGGTTCGCGTACACGCTTTTTACTCGCCTTTTTTTCCGCACCGCAACAGTTAATTTCAACTTTTTTAATGTGCACGAGGTGCGCGTGACAACACTGCGAGCTCCACAGGGATCATAAAAATCGTGTTAGCACTAGGAAAATGAATTTACTGGCAACATACTAATACAATTAGACACGAACAACGTATAGGTTTATCGCATTATCTCTGATCAATGCGTACAGATACAGATCGAGGTAATTGAGCAATGTTCGAATTGGACAATCCGGGCGTTGATATTGACCTTACGACAATAAAAAGCGATGTGCGCTTGTATGGAATGTGCTACAATTAAGGATGGAACAATGTTTTGTCCCAATTATTAATTGGTTACGTCGAATCATCAGGCTGCGAAATTAAATTCAGTGGAACTCTACGTTAATGCTGATTGAGAGCTTTTCAACCATCCAACCCCGCAGCTGCCTCACCATGTTCATGGACAAATTCAAACCGGTAACTCTATCGCTGATTGCACAAGAGGCTTGTTTTACATGTTTCTCCCCTGTACGTCTGTATTAGACTAAACGACTATATATATGGCTCAACCATTGGGTGTTTCTCTTTGTCGCGTTTCCTATGCCATCGTCCCGAGTACACGCTCCTTCAGGAACGTAAGCAGAATTGTAATTTGTAATCGGACGCGAGTTCCAATTAATGCATTCCCCGGATAAATGCTTGTATTCGTCCCAATGTACAATTTAAATCTGTATGTATAGTGAGTTGAGAGTACGAACCCCCAAAAAAATGCCTCTGGTGAAAATCAGCCCCAGCGCGAATGAAATAACGACCGTGTTATCCGAACAGGGGAAGAAGACACAGACCCGGAAAGCGAAGAGAAGTCGCTGAAGAGAATAAGATTACTCTTACCACCGACTAAAGGTAAGCGGAGAGAAAAATCTTTGATATGCCATCGTGACAGCTCTCTTGACTGTAATCATATTCTCCCACAAGAGCTGCTCACATCCAGGTGACGATCTTTTGACGGAGAAATCGAAATAACGTATTTGATATCCATACCATAATGACAGGGGACATCAAAAGCTTTTCACAAAGATGCTCTCCAATCATAGTAAACAAAAATCCATGCATGGGCAAGTATGTATCATACAAGAAATTATGAACTAAAGCCAAAAACGTTTGCTCGATTTACCCTCAATCACTAACAATGAGCAACTATCTATTAGGACGTTGAATAAGTTCTCGCTGTTTTCCATCTGATGGCGTCCGTGTAATTTAAGATGGTAACGAATCTATAAAGTAGTACTATGAGCAAGCTTGAAATTCAGTGTACTGTTATTTCGCCGAACTGTAAACAACATTTTTTCGTAGTGTTGAGCACGCTAAATTTCGTGCCAAAAAAGAGTTCCTGCGGGGAATTTTACTGCACTACTTTATTTTTAAAAAATCTGCAGCTAAAGAACGCAGAATTCATGCAGAGATTAATTTAGACGCTTCAAAAATTAATATTTTTATGTGTATTTTTGGAGGTACAATTGGAGGCACAACTTCATGAAGACTCATGTCAGAGGCTAGCTGAACTTGCAGAATCCTTAAGAGTTGATCAGACAGCACTTTCGAAACGTTCAAAAACCTTAGAAATTATTCTTTTAAAGAAAGCATTAATTTTCGCCAAAAACAGCGAGAACTTATTCAACACCCTACTGTTTCCCCACGAAAATTATAATCCAAATTTTAATTAATTTATGCGAAATGATTACGCATTGGTATCGGAAAAAGTGATCGCTCAAGAAAGAATTTGTTGCTCGGCCCGAAACACGAACTTGTAATACATTAAATAAGGGTAAATTTGCGTGATTGCGCTTTGGGTCGCGGACCCGAGGGAAAGGAGCGGTCGTAAATGGACTATCGATACATCGGGGGATAAACGAGACTCGATTCACAGGCTAGGCGGACCAGCCTGGCATTGTGTATGCACAACGAAGCCGCGGGCTCGTCGGAGTATTCCGTCGCGACGAACCTTTCCGATTAATTAGCGCATCGATGGTTAATGAAGCTTGGCCCCCGCGGTATAGAAGAAACGGTGCGCGTCGTGTACAGAATACAACAAGATCGGCCGATGGAGCTGGGGGGTGAGGCAGAGCAAAGAATAGTGAAAGAGTGTCTGGGGGGTTGGAGAGTGGACGACCGATATCGCGACGCCGATATCTCGGGCCGAGTAGAGCGAAGAACCGGCGGCGAAAGGCAATAATGGAGAGGGGAAACAAAAAAATGCATCGAACGTTAAGCAAATGGATGTGTATATGCGTCTGCGTGTGTGTGCATGTGTAACGCGTACTATACGGGTATCGTCCGGAGATGCATTCGTTTGGCTTTTGCGATATATAAAGCGAGGACGTTTGCGATGCTTAATCGAAACATTTTGCTCGATAGCGGGCTAGCTCGTTAATTAGCATAAATTCGACAGGGCAGTCCCTAGAATTGCAAAGCACGTGATAAAATATCAACAGATATGTTTGAAAATTCAGTGATTGTTTATGGGCCTATTGCATCACGTTTATCTATTTTCTCATGAGCGTGCATGATAATTATCGTAAAAAATATTATAGTTAAGGTTAAGATCTAGAAACGTCGTTCAGAACGGCTCAATCTCAGAATCGTAGGCTCGGTGGTGCGGTAGGAATCACAAAGACCGTATTCAGTCCACCCGTTCGTCATTTCTTTTTCACCCGTTTTCCTTTTATCCCTCTCCTTTCTTCAAGACGTATACGTCGAAATACGTCCCGTATCGAACATATTTATTCAGGTGTGCAGAAAAAAGCCACACGAAGGCAAGAGTTCGGCACGGTCGATCGGAGTGATCGCGGAAAAAAGTTTATAATCTTTTGCTCTCCACTTGCGCTGGTAAGGCTCAATTCATTTGAGTTTAGTTCGCATACTTGATTAACAAATATTTGACGCTTAATTACAATTTCAGAAGATTCGGTGTGATGTCCTTGAAAAAATGAATAAGGAAAACAACGTGAAGTGACCAAGCAGAAAAAGAATTGATCCGGAAAATTTCCGGATCAATTCTTCGAGATCGAGCATATTTATCGGATTTTTATCGTTGTTTATTGGCATATATATGCGTGCGTGCGTGTGTGTGCGTGCGTATGCGTGTATCTGTGTGTGTGTGTGTGTGTGCGTATGCGTGTATGTGTGTGTGTGTGTGCGTTTCAGGCCTTCGTAAACTCGAAAAGACATGAGGAGGCACGATCTCGATGATCACTCGGCGAAGACAGTCCCGGCCGAGTCTTCATATAAATAAAAGCCATCCGCGTTTCGGGAAGTTACATCGTCTTGAGACGTGTCACGATCAAATACCGGTTCTAACCAAATACGGCGGATTCGTGAGCCAATCGCCAAAACTGCTGGCCACCAGGGAACAAACTTTACGATGTAACTTTTGTTTTAATTTTTCATTTATATTTAAATTTGGGCGAGACATCGATGCATCGCTCTAATTCATAAGTATCAAGTGCAGTGTAGCAACGTTCAGCCTAGGGTGAAATTGTCATTACTTTCGTGTACCAAAAGCTCTAGCGTGAGGTAGGATTAGAGAGTTTTCTATCCGAGGATGCTGGGAGTATTGAATAAAGTATGGGAACAAACGAAGCAATTTGATAGTCTGATTGAGGTTTTATTAAATTAAGATTTTTTTTAAATTAAAAAGAGTGATTTGTCTATATCAAATTTCTGCTCAGTCAGAACGTGCATCAGTATCTACGCTGTTTTAGTAGGGGTTTCTTCTGCGTTATCTTTCGCCTTGAGAAACGATTTGCGTGAGATTCATTGCAGTATGACATACTGCACGCATCGTGTAATATGAAAAATGAACAGTATGCGAAGAATCATCGTACTTGTGATTACACAGCTGATCAAATGATGGAACCAACAAATTAAATAAATGTAGCAATTGATTATTCACTTTTTGGTGTACTACCCAGAATCTATATTGTCAGATAAAACAGAATACTGAGTATACAAAATATTTATCGTTGGCTTCAACATTTGTGTATGATTATTTATTTGTAATTTTTGTACTTGAATCTATGAAAATGATAACATTACATTTATAATTGAATCTTTTTACTTTTTTATAGTCATCTTGACGACACGTCACGCATCTTATTTCGCGGGTAAAGTAAAACACAGATTCTTGTCCTATGCGAGTATCTACGTTACTATTTCGAAAAAGCCTTCTATTTCAAAGATTCGATATCATACAATGCTCAGAGGGCGGATTGAATTGTGCTTTGTATACAGAAATTGAAAACTCTAACGAAACGTTACAATGATTTTTGATATAGCGAAGAAATCTTGTGGAGATCATGCGGTTTGATGGCTTCAGCACGTGGAGCCTTCTAGTTGTTTTATCCATCGCAACTATAGTGGCAAGTAGTAAGTAATCGTAGAAACAAATAATTACAAGAAAAAGAACATGCCAAGAACGCTTACAATGTGCTGACCGAGAGGCTTCCGAGAGGAAGAAAAAGTACATGCTTGGTGTCATTCTATGAATATTTATTGAGTGGTATTTTCATTAGGTCCAATTTTCCAATGCAAAAAGGAAGGACATCATGCTGATCCGCAGGACTGCAGCGTTTATTACAGATGTGTAGATATTGGGAATGGCGCGCCTCTCGTTAAATACAGATTCACATGTGGTCCCGGAACTGTCTTCTCAAAGGCCCAAGGCGATATTTGTACACATCCGGGGGTATGTGGAAGAAAGGAATGCGGTAGTACCGACGGCACTCATACGAACAATAAACCCGGAGCAGATAAAAATCCAGTGGTGCACATTGAATCGGTAACGCAGCCTTCGCGCCCGCCGTGTTCCCACTGCGGGTCTTCACATGTGTCCGGTTCGACAGAAACACCTAACGTCGGAACCTCAAGTTCTAGCATGAAACCGAGCTCTGCAAGACCAAGTCAAGGGACTAGCGTTACTCCAGTTTCGAACCCGCCAGCTAGTGGCCCGCAGTGCACGTGTGAGGGTTTTATGGCGGATCTTAAAGATTGCAGTAAATTCTATCGATGCGTCAGTTATGGAACAGGCTCGTACAAGAGACACGAGTTCACATGTGGAAATGGAACTGTGTGGGATCCGAAAATCAAAAGTTGCAATCACCCTTGGGCGGCGCACCGGGTTGGATGCACAGTTCCTACGGTCCCGAGCCCATCACCGCGACCGTCTCCTGTAACCGAAACAACGGTTACAATTGCCACTGTGAAACCGACTTCTGCTCGGCCAAGTCAAGCAGCTACCGTTACTCCGGTGCCAAAGCCACCAACTAATGGCCCACAGTGTACGTGCGAGGGTTTCATGGCGGATCCGAAAGATTGCAGAAAATTCTATCGATGCGTCAGGTATGGAACAGGCTCGTACAAGAGACACGAGTTTACATGTGGAAATGGAACTGTGTGGGATCCCAAAATCGGAAGTTGCAATCACCCTGGGATGGCGCACCGGGTTGGATGCACTGTTCCTACGGTCTCGAGCCCATCACCGCGACCGTCTCCTGCAACAAAGCCAACGGTTACAATTGCCACTGTGAAACCGACTTCTGCTCGGCCAAGTCAGGCAACTACCGTTACCCCGGTGCCAAAGCCACCAGCTAATGGCCCACAGTGTACGTGCGAGGGTTTCATGGCGGATCCTAAAGATTGCAGTAAATTCTATCGATGCGTCAGTTATGGAACAGGCTCGTACAAGAGGCACGAGTTCAGATGTGGAAATGGAACTGTGTGGGATCCGAAAATCAAAAGTTGCAATCACCCTTGGGCGGCACACCGGGTTGGATGCACAGTTCCTACGGTCCCGAGCCCATCACCGCGGCCGCCTCCTGCAACAAAGCCAACGGTTACAATTGCCACTGTGAAACCGACTTCTGCTCGGCCAAGTCAGGCAACTACCGTTACCCCGGTGCCAAAGCCACCAGCTAATGGCCCACAGTGTACGTGCGAGGGTTTCATGGCGGATCCTAAAGATTGCAGTAAATTCTATCGATGCGTCAGTTATGGAACAGGCTCGTACAAGAGGCACGAGTTCAGATGTGGAAATGGAACTGTGTGGGATCCGAAAATCAAAAGTTGCAATCACCCTTGGGCGGCACACCGGGTTGGATGCACAGTTCCTACGGTCCCGAGCCCATCACCGCGGCCGCCTCCTGCAACAAAGCCAACGGTTACAATTGCCACTGTGAAACCGACTTCTGCTCGGCCAAGTCAGGCAACTACCGTTACCCCGGTGCCAAAGCCACCAGCTAATGGCCCACAGTGTACGTGCGAGGGTTTCATGGCGGATCCTAAAGATTGCAGTAAATTCTATCGATGCGTCAGTTATGGAACAGGCTCGTACAAGAGGCACGAGTTCAGATGTGGAAATGGAACTGTGTGGGATCCGAAAATCAAAAGTTGCAATCACCCTTGGGCGGCACACCGGGTTGGATGCACAGTTCCTACGGTCCCGAGCCCATCACCGCGACCGCCTCCTGTAACTGAGCCAACAGTTACAATTGCCACTGTGAAACCGACTTCTGCTCGGCCAAGTCAAGCAACTACCGTTACTCCGGTGCCAAAACCACCAACTAATGGCCCACAGTGTACGTGCGAGGGTTTCATGGCGGACCCTAAAGATTGCCGTAAATTCTATCGATGCGTCAGTTATGGAACAGGCTCGTACAAGAGACACGAGTTCACATGTGAAAATGGAACTGTGTGGGATCCGAAAATCGAAAGCTGCAATCACCCTTGGGCGGCACACCGGGTTGGATGCACAGTTCCTACGGTCCCGAGCCCATCACCGCGACCGTCTCCTGTAGCCAAGCCAACGGTTACAATTGCCACTGTGAAACCGACTTCTGCTCGGCCATGTCAAGCAACTACTGTTACTCCGGTGCCAGAGTCACAATGTGGGGGCCCTTAGTGTACGTGCGAAGGTTTCATGGCGGACCCTCAAGATTGCAGTAAATTTTATCGATGCGTCAGTTATGGAATAGGCTTGTATAAGAGACACCAATTCAGGTGTGGAAGTGGAACTGTATGGGATCCAAATATCGACAGTTGCAATCATGCTTGGGCGGCGAATCGTGTTGGCTGCAAAGTTGATGGTTCTCACTATTCGAGATCAGACTCCATCGACCGATAGAAGCTTCGATTATCAAATAAGCTTGCACAAGAAATAGGAGTATTGCCGTAACGATGGAATTGCCGCAGCTATCTAGGATTTGAATACACAGAATCGCAATCTGACTTGGTTGGTGCACCGAGTTGATTGGAAAGTTTCTACGGACTATCTTGCATTCAGCGCTCGAAATTATCTAGAAAATTCCTGAAATCGAACACGAATTTGTAAGACCGTAGGATCAAGCGCCAACTATTTGAAAAAAATATTTTTTTTTTTCGATCAGTCCTGTCAGCCCTGTCATTTACTGTTTGCATATATGTTTTTTGTACATTTAGAAAAAATAAATTCAATGCGCAAGAATTCATATATACGCGCTCATTCTCCACCGATATGGAAATCAGCCTCACGGGGCACACTCCATTTCGTGTTTGTTGCACATTCGTGTAAATCCCCGAGCGAAAGATGCGCAAAACGTAAGCGCGAGTCGGTCGCACGTAGCACAGGTATCCGTATACAAAAGGTTTATATTGAGTAATAACATTGAAAAGGATGTGGCCCGGGCGATGCAGGCAGTATAGCGTAACGTTATTTTACACTTGTATTACCAATAATCAATTGCTACAGGAATTTGCCGAACTGTTGCACTAAACGTCCATTATTTATTCGGTATCGGTAAATTGGATATTCATCCTCTAGAACCATGAATTACGAGTGCATGTGTGGGCATATTCGCATATGCTTTATTTATCCATCGAGTATGCCGGAGACTATAATCGCGGAACGATCATGCAAAGAGATGTTGAAACGAAAAAGGCGTACGTACAGACACGTCTGCCGTTACGAGGAACCAACTTTGGGATACTAAAGGGAGTAAAAGAACGTAACAGCCGTAGGTGGATGTAGGTGGTAAAGGAATGGCTCGCAGGTAACGGTAACGGGTTCGTTTTCCGTAGTGGCGTCAAAGGATTTGCTCAAAAGTGTTGTCATTGACGACCGGCTTTTCGTCCATATACAGACGTGACGATAGTCCCAGTGAACTTGTAAATTTACGTTAAAAGCCCGCAATCCGCACTGCCGCGAATACTCGGTTCTTTCTCTCTGGTCTGGTTTGCTTTTGCTCTAATGGCATGGAACCGTATTTTGTTCCCTTTTCCCCGACAGTTATATTCTTTGATCATATTTGTCTTTTTTTCACAATTTATGTCTTTCAATAACGATTAATGCAGGTTGGCGATTAAAAAAACTCCCACTCACGGTTCATGCGCTTACATATGCGAGCATCGTCGGTGCTGCTGTGGAAATCCTTTTCATCGGGAAAACAACACCCTCTTGCAAATTGATATTTTTGCTCTGCTCGTCAAAATAACAACTGACGAGTTCGTACGTTCAGGAATAGATTTTTATTTGTTGGTTGGAGTATCCATATTTTTTCGTTACGCACTCCGTGAATTCGCGTTTTTGACACGCCTAGGCCATTTACATCGTACAGCTCGTTGCCAGCGATACTTAAATAAATGTATTCTCGTGGCTCTCCAGGCGATGCCGTTTAATTTTGTCATGAAAACTCGGCTACAAATATAGCTCTTATAACCCGCTGAAAACGGGGATGCGCAGGCATTTCGTAGAGCGGGTAAAGAAAAAAAAATTTGATGGAATTTTCGGATCGTCGAAGTGAGAGAGTATATCGGTATGTGGTATGCGGTCCAACCCTCTGTCCCATTCTGCCAAGACGACTTAGCGCCGCGCACACCACACGTATCAGCCATTACAATTCGTCCCTTTTCTCACCATCGTTCCTTTATTTATTATGGATAATCCCAAAATTGAATTCCATAGCGAGGGTGCTATGTACTATTGCGATCGTTATGCCACCAATGGTGGAAATACGAGTTACTATGAAAACGTGGAAACTGCGCGACCTGAACCGGAACAGTCCGCTTCCTTCCTGCTTTCTTCACTGTGTCAGTAGATACACACGAGCGTGCGTGCGTTTCGTACGCGTTGCGTGTAAAATGTATATATTTTTCCGGATATAGTTTCGTAACGTGTCGGGTTCATACCACGTTAGCTTTCGCTTCATGCTTGAAAACATCACTTTTCTAACGCGTTCATTTCTCCAATGCAAATTTAAACAAGGAAAACCACTTTATCCGCATTATAACGATAGCTTGGACACTCCAAAGAAAGTACGAGCCAAAATGCTGCGGAAAATATTACAGATTGGAGACAGCGCGATTCAAAAAACGGTACTTACACGGATGAAAAAATGTTGGATTTATGTAAAATAAGAAAAAAAAACTTTCATTATACTTCCATGAATATATCTGGGCTAGAGCGAAACTGTATCATCCGGGAACAAAGTTTTCATGATTCGCTTGTTATTTTTCTTGCGCCATCGCAGCGGGAGGTGGCCAGCTAGGGCGTTACAGCGTGAAAGAAGATTGGACTGACGCCAGCTTAACTCAATTTTCGTGTTTGCAGTACTTTTTCGTTTCCTTTTCCAATTTTTCGCCAATTTTTTTATTCGCCTCTGTTCCTTTTATTCGTCTTTCTTCCCCGTTTTTTTTCTCCGTCGGTCGGCCCCTTTCTGAATGCAAAAAATACGAGAGGGCTCAAGGGACACGAAGGAGAGGCGTAGTGCCCGGAAAATTCGTTTGAGTACGCTCTCGGACAAGATTTTATCGTTTGCTAAAGAGAGAGAGAGAGAAAAAGGGAGGTGGGAAGTTGAACACAGTTTCAAGTGTATATTCAATCCACGAATGGCTGTTCAAAGAGAACGGAAGTGGACTAGGTTTGAGAAAGACAGACAGCCATTCGCCATCGGTTGGTCCACATTAGTTGTCATTTTTCCTTCGTAACGTGCTTTGTTCGATATCTAAAACGCGCTGTACCTACATCCATGACTTGCAGTTCATTCAAGTGCTATGAGCGCATTGTGCGACATCAACTTTTTCATATCTTCCAATTTACAAGTACGTGGTTATAGCGCCTCGGTACCACAAGGGACCGAGCAACGACCTTCATCAATTTTTCCAGAATTGCAAAGGTAAAGGCTTGAACTAATTGGTTTAACGCTGATTTATGTACAGGTCATTCGTTCGGTTCAAATACATCATTTCTCTGAGCTTGACGAAATAAAGGTCTATGAACTTGTATTCCCGGAATAGCCTGCAATGTTTTCATAGAGATTTTCGATAGCCTGATAGAGTTTCGAGTCACCGTCAATTTATACTAATGTCAGGTTTTCTTAATTTCGAAGAAATAATGGTTCAGCATAAATTTACGATATATCAGGATAATTTATAGGCGGAGAACGATAGTGGTGTAGTTAAACCTTGAAATGACAGAGAATCTGCTGGCTTCGTTGTCGAATATTTGGTGGGGCTTAGGACAAAAAATTTAGATGGGTTTTAATATCACCTGTCATTTCGTTTAGTTGGGTCCTCTTTCTTTATCGATTTATAGAGATATATGAATGTGAGGTCCCCGCACTCACTTCCCCTCATTTTATATATAAATCTGCGTTAATACATAAAGACACATATACTACACTTCCGAACGCGTATATACAAATGTAGCTCTATACGGTTCGTCTCTTCTTCCACCCGATGGATTCCATCTAAAGTCCTCCAGCCCTTTTCGTCGCTCCGATAGCATCCGAAAAAACTCCCTTTCTGCGCCCGCCCCTGCCCCTCGTCCAACTCTCGATCCGTCCTCGACGCACGAATTGTTTTTGATATTCGAAACGGAACGGTATATAACTCACAGAAGAGAACATCGACGAGAGATGGAAAGCGACAGAGGGAGAGCGAGAGAGTGTGAGGGGAGAAGAGAGAGAGCGCACGAGAGAGGGAAAGAGAGTGCGCTTCAATTTTCGACAGTGATGTACGTCGTCGGGGCTTTCACGCCGTGAGTACGAATCTTTTTCATTCCACTTCGGCCCGACTGAATCGGTATGGCGATGACGTTGAGGGCGTAAATCTGACAGTGTATGGAACCGAGTGTGGGCAATTATTTTCGAAATTGACTAAAAGCGAGTTTTTTTGCGCACTTTCGTTGTCAGATTGCTTCAGCTCAAAGGAGAACTATTGGAAATGATTTTTATGAAAGGATCAATACGCAAAGGATCGTGGGTGAAAGTGAAAATATCACCGGTTGTAGGCAACTGGGCAACGTTCTTCCGGGTCTCTCAAGTACTGGAAATAATAACGGTATAAATTTCGGATAAAAGATAATGGGGTAGGATTGTAAAAGTCCGCAAGGACCTGCAAAGGAACATTGGAAATAAAAAATATAAGTTTACCCAGCGATAAAACATTGATTGAGTTTCGAGACTTGATCGAAATTTGTTAGCAGTCAGTAAATCTTCGTTACCTTTATACTCAATTACAATCAAATATATTCTCGGTTGAGGGAATTATTGTTCGCACCGATTAAAAAGTCATCGACCACAGTGAGTAGCCGTACTGCAAAATATAGCTTGCGATCATGGAGGTGCACTGAAAAACAAGGATTAATGAATTCTCTCTGCAAGCAAGCTGTCTTCTTACAGCGTACTTTCGCTTATATACGTATATGCCGGTGTACATACGCTATCTCAGGCCCCCTTGCCGTTGTTGCACTGTATAGTGAAGAACGATTCCCCGAGTTCGCGTACTCTGTGAGGCAATGTGGATGAATTACGTGTTGCGCTTGTAACAAACGTTTCGAGCTGAGTGCGCCGACGTTGTTCACGGTGGGATTTACGCTAAAACCACGAAATCCCTTTTCCAAGGGTGAGGATGAGATCGAGTAGGCCAGGAGCAGTACATACGTGTACATTCAGAGATGCGCGGGCTTTTCACTGTACGCGTCTCTCCCTAGACGCGATGCATCCTTCTCTGCACGCGTACATTACATCATGCACAGGTAGGTCGACCCACTTACTATGAAGACAACCTAACCTTGCGATCCACATGTGAGAATTAAAAAATGCCTGCGACGTAATAGTTGGAAACTTAAAAAGCAATATCAGCATATAACGAAGCCATAAAAATGAATATATATTCTAACGAATTGATTACCCAATCAAGATATAGGAAGAAGTGCATGTAGCTCTGGGCACCGTTTTTGTGCCCGATGTCCTTACTGTTCGGCTAAAATACCACATTGTTGGCTCCTGGGGTTTGTTTCTACGTCAAATACTCAATGACAGATTAGAATCCGTACATTGATGCACTGAGGAACATATTGACAATAGGAAAATAGTGAAGGTACATTTTGTTGCTAGGAGGAGACCGGGAGCGGGTGAAGGCAGCTCGATTGTTATGTTGTAGCTGCGTGTGGTATTATTCGTGGTGTTTCATCGAGAGCTCGCCTCGTCGTTTCACGAATATATCTCTACCGACAAGATGGGCGTGCTTCGTGGCAAATATAGGACTCGTTAGAGCCTCGGAGGGGTGCGCCATCCACCTTGGTATTCTCCCTTTAATCTAGAAACGTGAGTATTTCCGTAGTTGCCGGAGAATGTAAGGCTGACAGGGGCTTGTCGAAGGATTGTGAGGGAAAGAGAAAGGCGGAGCGAGATAAAGTGTAGGGAAGGGAAGCAGAGGAAATTCGAGGGTAGCCGCAGAGAATCAAACGGAAAATAAGAAGGGTAGGAGTGAGGAATGAGTCCTGACTTCGGTTCTCTCTCCTATGGGGAGGAAAGGAGGGAAAAACGAAAAAGAATAGGTAAAACGAGATATATATATTTCTCGTCCCTTCATTTTTTTTCCGTGCCCGTAAGTGATGGAAGTATCGTTAAATTTATGCTTATATATCATTCGGATATATCTCGATCTTCTTGAAGCTTTTCTCCCCTTTTTTTTTATATGTCCGAACGTCGGATCAAAAGTTGGCCTTCTTATGACTGTCATTTGCTGTTTCGTGCACATATTGGAAGATATCGAGGGTAATTCTTTTTCCGTTTTTCGAGCAATTCCGTGCGTTTTCACGTACCGCCGCGAAGAATGATTGGCTTCGTTTGCACTCACGCAGCTGAAACGCTGCTCGTCGATGTAGGAGGATTTATATGCCGTGAGTGCAACCGACAAATCAGCTATAAATGATTAAAGACGCGCCCGGATGTAATATGTGTGTTTGATGTTGATTCTATCAATATTGTATGTGGATTCAATATATATATATATATATATATGTATGTATGGTTGGAGCAATTAGAAATCGGTTCGGATCGGAGAACTCCTATTGTAGGTACGATTACGATGCGACTTATCACTGCCAAATACAATGTTCGTAACTGGGGTCTCGACAAAAGACCAGGGTGAGCCACACGCGCATGAACGCGGGCTTCCTGAATTTATCATTGCGAAGGAACAAGAATAATACAGGGAGTGCTCGATTGATTTGAGTTTGTTTGGGTAATTTTATCTATATCAGAGACCAATTTCCGAGTTGATTCGAGTAGTTTCCAAAATGGATTATGGCGCGCTCGCGCTCCGACTGTTCGTCTGTTTCATCCCCATTCTTCCATTACCATCTCCCTGCTTCTCTCTCGACCTCTCTCTCTTCCTCTGCCTCTGGTAACCCTATTCTCTAACTCGTATTACACACCTATTTCCTTGTCCCTATCTCCTCACATCAGGAGAAAATAGATGACGCGGTCCCTGAGGCCTCTCAGAGAAACGTAGCCCCGCAGAGCAGTGGCGGTTAAGTTTTCGAGTGGTCGTGTCTACGGAGTTAGAAGTGGCATTAATTTCTAGCCAAGAGGGTACAGGGAGAGAGGGCAGGAGCGAGAATCACTGAGGCCGAGAGGGGAGGAGAACTGAGGTCTCGGATGGGTACCTGGGAGTCTCGAGGGGGTATACCCATCTACAACATCCAAGGTCATATTATATATATATATGTATGTATATCTATATCCTGCTGGTGTAAAGGGCTTCTGTGTCAAGGGCTGCAAACCGGGGACGATGACGAGCAAGCGAGAGAGAGAGAGAAAGAGAGAGAGAGAGAGAGAGAGAGAGAGAGAGAGAGAGAGAGAGAGAGAGAGAGAGAACCAACCTGCCTCATAAGTAGGATTCCTGATAGGCTATTCAAATGCGGTAACGTTCATCTTGCCAAAATCCCTGCGACTTCGAAACCATTTAAATCAATAGTCAAATCAAAAGCACCAATTTTCTCACTATTGCAATCCGTATTTCTTTTTGTGAAGGATATTCTAATATCACATTTCCATAACCCAAAGAGACGCATCTTCGATGACGTCAATGTTTACATCATATGAATGCAATGAAAATGAATATTTCCGAATCCTTCAATTTATTTTGGTAAATTTTGTTACCACAAACCCATCGAAAAATTTTCAAGATACTTATCGATCCACAATATAAGTTTCCAAAAACTATTTCGAATAATAATAAAAAAATTTTAATGAAAACATAGAAAAAACCTTCGTTGCATTTCAATGGTGCCTACTTCAACACCCAGTCTTCGTTCTGGGTGTTTTAGCGTTTATAAAAAATTCTGCAATTTTTGATAAACGCTCATTGACAAAGGTTGATTCGCTAGTTTTCTGAATACCGTCGAATGAAGAATCATCGAGAATTCCAATGGGGTTGGATCTGGGTCGTCGAGGGATGACAAATGGAAACCTCTTAGGTTTCCAGCGAGTATTCTTATTTTTTTCTAATCTCCATGCTGATACTTTATTCCTTGCGTCTTTATTTCCTTTGCACGACCTGTTTATTGCTCTCGAGCGAGCAACTACCACTGATAACTTTGCGGAATTATGCGCAATCGAGAGAGACGAGGATGAGTTTTCCAGTGGGCCGCCTCGATATTTTTTTACGCTCCCATGAATCCGTCCCAGGCAAGCCAATCAAGCAATCTCGTCTTCTCCTTCTTGCCCCGTGGATCGGAAAAACCTCGGTTCTCAATGCGCACTTCGACCCCAATTTCCTCCACGCGTTTCTTCTTGCAATTTTTTTCCCTCTCATATTCTTTGCCCTCTCGTCCTCATGGGCGGCCATAATACCAAACCGCTTCGTTTTTTTCCCAATCAAATACTAAACTCTCTTTTAATTGCTGCCGAGTGAAACCACAAGGCGTATACATGTACGGCAAGACTCGGGAAATGTAATTACGAATCGTGCGTTAATTCGAAGCAAAGCATGTACGAACAATAAGATTTACTCCATTCGACTTGTACGAGGACTAAAATCGGATACCTAAAATCGGATTAAAATGCAAGAAACCTAAGAAGCTTGAAATCTAGCTAAGAAACCTAAAATCTTAGCTAACTAAGCTAACTCAGCTAAATTTAGCTAACTAGGCTAGAGGTTAGCTACAGCTACTTCAGCTACTTACCTAAAGCTTAGCTAAAACTTAGCTAACTTAGCTAACTAAACTAAAGGTTCGCTACAGTTACTTCAGCTACTTGGCTAAAGCTTAGCTAGATCTTAGCTAACTTAGCTTAACTTAGTTAACCTTGCCAACTTAGCTAACTTAGCCAAAATCTTAGCTATTCTTAGAAACCTAAAACTTTCGCTAAGAAATCTGAAATCGGATGAAAATGCAAGGATGCTCGAAATGGAGATGTGTAATTCGTAATCAGACTTGGGGGTCCCGTTTCTTCTTTTCTCTCGACCGCGAGGACCTGGAAAAAGGTTACGCTCCTAACTTGCAAATTTCCGGACCAGAGAGAAAATGAAAGAAAGGTAGAGCAACAATAATGAAGGTGCATATCCGGCTGGAAACGGTTGCACGGTTGGATATGTGCGTCGGCATCAGACTACGTAACGAGCTACGGGGCTCAGCAACTCTTCAGCTACAACTTTTTTCTTTCGCTCTCTATCTCCCGTTTCTGGTCGACCCAGTTGGTCGCAATGCACTCGTGACGTTCATACACCGTACGTAAGATACACACGTGTATGTATAAGCTGTGCGCGTTCATGGCGAAAATAACTCGCTTTTTTTATACAGTAATAATTAAAAACTCGTGCACGACCGGAGCAAAGGAGAGAAAAGAGCTGGCATGACGCACAGTTGCGGTGTTGAATAAAGGAAAAGAGATTTGGTGCAAACCGTGAGATTTGCACACCGTGTGTCCTGGGCGTATAATGGTTTCGGGGGCAACCCATTCCTATGTGATGCTATGTCCTGACACAATAACGGAACATCCAAAAGTCTGGAATTTTTATTACGCGTTGTTATGCATACAAATGCTAATAAACGCGTGTATCGGACAATTCAAAGTCGGCAAATAAAATAAACATTACTATTTATATTGTTATTCCTTTCGGCATGTTCAAGAACCAATTTTTTAGTTTATTTTTCAAATGCAGGTAATAAAGTGAAGCCTGAATTTATTACATTCGGAATAAACCGTAGAATCTTTTTTCATCAATGCATGCATTCATTTTAATTTGTCGTAATTGACGGGCAACATGATGTTACGTTGTGCTTGGTAGTAATTAAACAGTCTCCTTTAGAGTACCGAATACGGAAAATGAAAGAAAGATGACGACTATGCCCTTCGTTGGCATTGACGCAATAGTGCGTCAAATAATTCCGTGCCCTGTGTGGCATTGGCGCAATGGTGCGTCAACCTTTATTTGGATATTTAACTTGCTCTGATTTGAAATCGGAGCCTCACTCGGGGGATTTTGGGCTCGCTGAATCCGAATTTAAGACGGAATGACACCTCATCGCGGTCGGTATGGTAGAACAGAATTATAGATACCCAAAAATCTCTGAAACGGCTCTTCAGATCCCGTCGAAACTTTACCAAACGACGTCAAATAGATAGACGAACAGCTGTCTGCCCCTCAAATTTTCTGAATTTGAGCAAAAAAACGTAGATTGGCTTATTATGCGGAACTCGAGACCGAAAAGATGAAAAATCAGATGTTTGGTTAATGTCACGACTTAGAGAAAAGTTAGACAGGGTAGCCACATAAAAAAAACGAACAATTTGAGCTCTCAATCACTGCACCTCGTTGCATATCTTAGGAGAAAAGTGGTAATCTAGATTTGTCGTGTTATTGTTGATAATTGCGAGCAAATGTCGCCCGAACTTCGACGTGCTCAGTTCACGAGAATTCCGCGCGCGGCGCTCGCCGCGTGGTCTGCAGACGACGCGCACGGACACGCACGCACACATGCGTTGCGGAGCGTGTCGAGGCCCGTGGAAGGCGAGACCAGGGGGCTGACACTGGGATAAATTCTCTTAACAGTAACGTGTCCCCGTATTGTCGCCACGTAACTAACCCACCATGCGGCGCTAGTAGTCACCCGCATGACCCCCACTCCGCAAAGCACCTCGCCGTATTATTTCGTCATTTTTTCTCGATCTGTCATCCTTCTCGAATAAAAAAAATCGTAGTGTGGTAAAATCGTAATTATTTTATCACATTAGAAGAGCGATTTGTGGCTCATCGCAATTCAACGCGTATTTTCGGGTCTATATTGGACGACGTGTATAACTATGAAAAGCTCTCTTTTCCGTGTATAGAACACGCCGATAGTGTTCTTTTACACATAATACAATATTACGTATTGATGCGGATGCAGCAATATTCTGCACGTCTCAACGCAGAACAAAAAAAAAGCAATCTCGACAAGAAAAAATCGTAAAACATTGTACAACGTGACTAATCTATTATTTAAAAAATATTAATGTTATCTGTTTATTTCGTTCAATAAATATTTTTAAATACATAATATTGCAAAAAATGTAAATATTGCATCCCTTCCTATATACACATATACTTTTAAATTCTATTCTAAACAATGAATTTTCCAGACGCGTCGAATGCAAATTATGCAGACGCTGCGCGACTGGAGTGGGGGTCATGCTGGTGACTACTAGCGCCGCATGGTGGGTTAGTTTACGTGGCGACAATAACGAGACACGGTAGACTCAACAGTGCCAGGGGGCTGGGCGAGACGCAATGTCTCCGCGCGCGTCGGCGACGAACGCGCGCGGTGACATCCGCCGGTGGGGCGCAGAAGCTCGATTGAGTTCTGCCCTACCGGTCGGGAGCCGGGGCCGTATCGAAGTTTCGTGCGGGTGTCATTCCGTCTTAAGACGGAATGACACCTCATCGCGGTCGGTATGGTAGAACAGAATTATAGATACCCAAAAATCTCTGAAACGGCTCTTCAGATCCCGTCGAAACTTTGCCAAACGACGTCAAATAGATAGACGAACAGCTTCCAGCCCCTCAAATTTTTTGAATTTGAGAAAAAAAACGTAGACTGGCTTATCATGCGGAACTCGAGACCGAAAAAATGAAAAATCAGATGTTTGGCTAATGTCACGACTTAGAGAAAAGCTAGACGGCGTAGCGACATAAAAAACGAACAATTTGAGCTCTGAATCACTGCACTTCGTTGCATATCTTAGGAGAAAAGTGGTAATCTAGATTTGTCGTGTAATTGTTGATAATTGCGAGCAAATGTCGCCCGAACTTCGACGTGCTCAGTTCACGAGAATTCCGCGCGCGGCGCTCGCCTCGTGGTCTGCAGCGACGCGCATCGAAGCCCGTGGCAGCGCCAATAACGTCTCTCCACACCGTGGTGTAGATGTGCACCGACACGCACGCACACATGCGTTGCGTAGCGTGTCGAGGCCCGCGGAAGGCGAGACGCAATGTCTCCGCGCGCGCGGCGACGAACGCGCGCGGTGACATCCGTCGGTAGGGCGCAGAAGCTCGATTGAGTTCTGCCCTACCGGTCGGAAGCCGGGGCCGCATCGAAGTTTCGCGTCGGGTGTCATTCCGTCTTAAAGTCAAAATTTGGAAATTCAAAATAGTGGCATCAATATGGCGGACAATAATCAAAAACTTTACTCGGTTTAGATGAAAATTAGTACTCCGGGATGTTTGAGGTCGCTTATTAGGAATCTGAACTTTAAATTTCAAAATTCAAAATGGCGGCCCTAGAATGGCGGACCGAAATTGAAAATTTTATTCGATTTAGATAAAAATTGGTACGCTGGGATTTTTGAGGTCGCTTATTACGAATCTGAACAGAACATTCCAAAATGTTTAATGGCGGATCTAATATGGCGGACGAAAGTGCAAAAAAACAGCTCGATTTGGATAAATCTTGGTACTCGGGGGTTTTCGGGGAGGTTGAGTGTGATGCTAAACTCAAAAAGAAGGAATTTTTCATGGTGAATTTAATAACATGGATCATAATACAATAAATAGGTTGAAATATATAAAGCTTGAGTACCGAGTTTCATCTGAATCAATCTGTATTATTTGTATTTTCATTCGTCATATTTGTTCATCATTGTGAATTCCTGAATTTTGAGTTCATTGTCAGATTCGTAAACAGCATCCTCAAAAGGCGACCCAAAGTACAAGTTTTGAGGATAAAAAAAATGTCCAGTCATTTTGGGCACTTTTTGTCAAATTCTCTCTGCCAACGAAGGAGTTATATAGCCCCGTCAATTGGGCCGGGCAAGTTTCGTGCAACGGCAGGAGTGTGTCTCCATTGTCAAGATTTTGCAAAAAGTGACGAGACATCATAACGAGGCTGACGAGCCCTGTTTTTTCGTGCATGAAAGAATAATCAAGCGGTTTGCCATTAAGTTGCTAGCAGTAATTAGGCGGATGGATAGAGAAATTGCGAGAACTGACGATTGAAAGCTCTCGTGTGTGAAATGATTTTTTTTTGTAAATACGATGGAATATAAAGATATATGCCGTGATTTTTCCGCCGTAAGATTGCGTATTCTCCTCGTCGACTACAACGATATTTCTTTTTAAGCCGACCTGTGCTCTCGACACGAAAAAAGGAAGAAAAAACTCTTGAGCTTGACGAGGTTCATTTTCATTTCGTTTCAATCCGTTTTTGGCACTCAACGCAACTGTAGTCAAGTTATCATTAAAAAAATGTTCATACATTTGTGTTCGAAATACACACATCGATAAGTTCTCTTACAAGAGGGCTTTATTTTTTCCTCACATTTATACAGTAGATGAAAAGTCACGAAAAAGTTACACGAAAATAACAAATAATAATTTATATATTAAATGAAATACTGTAATAATAGTAATAAGTTAATAAATCGATGAATAATAGTTTATTTATTTCTGATGAATGGATAATTGTTTTTATACAGCACTTTATAAACACTTTATAGTACATTATAAATGCCAAATGTACATTTATTTATTAAATTAAGTATTAAAATAATGCATTAATATTGTTAATAAATATATCGATAGTAATTGATTTATTTCTGAATTTTAAGATGAAGGAATAATTGTTGTTACAATGCTTATACAGCTGACGACAATTTGGGAACTGTACAAGTGGCGTGAGAAAATAATAAACCGTCATACCACATTGATGTTTATTCTTTAAAATTAGAAATTACGTTTTTACGTAGTCGCACATCCGATAATTCCCACGACATTACATTAATCGGCAAATGAATGGATTCCTCCATCGCTTTCTCTCGCCGTCTCATTCTCCCGCGCTTGTCGATCTCTCGTGATATTGGATAAGGGTTAACGCGCTTGGCGCTCTCCGATCAGTCGGTACGTCGTTCCGAGTGAGTCTCGAGGGCTTCGACAACGCCACAGTGAGTTGCGGTTGCTTCCTCGGGAACGGTTATTAATTACACGGGCTTAATTGGCTTCGGGCTCGTGTCGAAAGTGAGCGCTTTTGCTCCGACTGTCTTTCCCTCACGAGTGTGGGCTGTTGAAGCGCAACACACGCGAGACACCGCAACATTCGCGATTTACCCTGTACACTCGTCGAACGATCAACTTTATTGGCGTTTTACATGTGCGTTTCTTGGCTCCGCTTGCACAATGAACTCGAAGAGTCAGTTAATAAACAACGGGAGGATTTTTTATCGTTCAATAGAAGAGTTTATTTCAACTGATCAACAGTCGATGTGGCTGCGCTGACCCTCATGCACGGAGAAAACAGGGGCCTCGAAGATTAGAATTAATACTATGCTTCTAAAAAAAATGTCATTAAATATCAAAAAGTATTGAATAGAAGATAAAAATTGTAATTATGGTATAGTAATAATGAAGATATTTAAATTTTAACCTACGGTATGGCACGTAAACTGATACAAATAATACATTTTATTCGGCATATCGTGATTTTATGTAGTATTCAAAAAATATTTTGCCCACGTGATTGGAACAATTAGTTTCCAGTATTCTACAAAAAGTACAGTATAAAGAGTCACATTTTTCTAATCAACCTCGTAATATTTTTCGCTATACGCCGAAGATTAATGCTATGCGTATATTGAAATCTATACATACACGAAGATTCATGCTATACGTATAGTAAAATCCATTCGAAAATATAGCGTGTAATAAAGGTTGGCATTTTACAAAGCACGCATTATTTTTACTATACAGCATATAGGACTCGCGCCTATACGAGAATAGTTTCAAATGTAATATGCTCACATCATTTTTACTATACGGTGTGAGAATCATTTTTACACTTCTATAACAACAGGTCTTAGAATTCGGAACTGGCAGTAAACTGCTATACTTTTCTAGCACTGAATATTAGTATTCTGGCAACCAGTCATAGAATTTGAGACCGTATTTTTCTCCGTATGGCAATTGGCTTCGGCCTGAGCCAATAGTCGGATGGGTGACCACTCAGCCGCGCGTAGGCTTGTGCAGTGACCACTGAGCGGGAGGCAATTTCACTGAGTTTTTTTTGGTCACACAAATTATTTAAAATACGACCGCCTGTATCGGCACAGGTTTTCCACAGTTTCCCTGTGCCCTCGTGCTCATGCCGTAGTGCTTTAAAAAAGTGTGACTGCGGGCAACACTCTGGCTGTGGGCAACACTCTTGTTTCCAAGGAACTGGTGATAGTTTACCGCATTCCCAAAATACCTTAAATGAAAAAATAATAATAGATGTAGAGTAATACCGGCAAGTTTGCCGATTTTATCTTCAAACCGATTGCCGATTTTATCTTCAAACGGGCTGCCTGCGACGTGCTGGGAGGCGTTGAAATTCATAGCTTTTCCGAGAGAAGCAGGCGACCCTTTTTTCCCTGTTTTGTTTTCGCTTCAACCACACCTTCGTGAATTCGCAAACGTTTTCTGAATAAAAAATTATCGTGACTGTCGATGTTTCTCGTTCCAGCAATTAACTGTAATTTTTCCGATAACTTTTGCTCATCGGCCGGGCGAGGTCTCGACGATCGTTCATTTACAGCGCCTCGAATATTTGCACTGCTACTATTACGGGCTTTTCTCTTCTTCGTAATAATTTTCTCGAAAATACGTCTCTCGCGCGATCTGCGGTTGTCGGCCCTCAGGGATCTCGGATGAAGAGAGAGAGAGAGAGAGAGACAGAGAGAGAGAGAGAGAGAGAGAGAGAGAGAGAGAGAGAGAGAGAGAGAGAGAGAGAGAGAGAGAGAGAGAGAGAGAGAGAGAGAGAGAGAGAGAGAGAGAGAGAGAGAGAGAGAGAGAGAGAGAGAGAGAGAGAGAGAGAGAGAGAAAAGAGAGAAAGGTAACGGGAGCGCAAAAGCGACATCGAGGTTGTACGCGATTCGTATTCAAACATCGAAAGATGTTTTTTTCCTTCCGTACAGCTTGGTAAATTTTCTCAGCTTCATTTACCGAGCAAATGGTGGAGTATACGGCAAGTGTAGTTTCAATACGTTTTTATCGCCATGACGATGCCTCCGACGATACATACATACGCGAACGTATTCGCACAGTTCACCGAGCTCCATTATAGAAATGAAAAAACGGTATATTTCGTTCGGCTCGGGTACCCACTTCGATGCAAGTTTTCCTGAATTTCAAAGGGTATCACGACTGAAACTCGATAAAATATGGTAGTTCGTATGTGCACAGGTTTTTCGTAGTTTTCTCGTGCCCTCGCGCGTATGCGCACCGTTTAGCTCAACCTATATGAGCTAGCCACGCAATGTACTTCTAAAACAAAATTTGGCGGGGCCCAAATGTCGGTTCTCCACCAGGGCACTTTAGATGTTTACTCCGAAATCTCTTTTGAGTTATATACACGAGGGAACAAGAAACATATAGAAATATATAGACAAGAAAGTAGAGAATACGTAGATGTATAAATACGCGAACACACCCTATGCAGAAATTGTCGTAGGGATTCAATTGGATTCACACACTCGTTTCCCACTTCCTGATAGGGATCCAATGGACCATTCCATTGGGTACCAAAACGTCACGCTTGTACATTGGATTCTAATCGAGATTCAGCGTTGGAGTCGAATGTGCGAATCCAATTTGGATCCTAAAGGATTCTCACAGATCGAACAGAATCCGATACGATTCTTGATGGGCCCCATCGTACGTTGGATTTTTCAAACGAAATATATAGATTCAAAAGTGCGTGGACTTTTGAAACATATGAGTCTTATCTTTAAAAAAGAATAAATAATTCTACGTGCATTTTATATAAATATAAAGTGCTTGCGAAGCGTGCAGGTGATGTTTCATCGTGCCGTATTTTTTCTCGTGACTTTTCACATATTTTCGATTCAAGCATGGCAAGAATTAGCGGCGTTCATCGGGAAATGTTGCAGAATCCAATCGGATCCCAATGCGCGGTGTCCGATTATAGTATAGTATATAGTATAGAGATGTAGGTGCATCTTGTGACTCCCCAACAAATTTGTGTGCGGGATCACGAAGGGATTCTTTGTTGGCAGATCCAACAAATACCGGTTAAGATTTTTTAATAAAAAAAACGGAGTGTCTCCCCGTCCGGTTATCGGACGAATAAGCGTATGTTATTCGTCCGGATTGCGGCCCAGTTCACGTCGTATTTCCAGTAGGCGTACATATTATTGTGATTCGCGTAAGCTAGTATCCGGACGAATAACATATATACAATTGTCCGAATAGAATGTGTTAAATTGTTAAACAAACTATCCGGAAGAATAATTTACACGTAGTCATCCGAAAAAAATCTGTATAATTTTGTTTGGGTTTGGGTTGGTTAGTTATGTTTGGTTTGGGTTGGTTGGTTTTGTTTGGTTTGGTTCGGGTTTTTTTAAATTTGTTTATTTGGGTTTGCGTTTGTTTGCGTTTGTCATTTTGGGTTGATTTGTTTGGGTTTAGGTTTGGTGGGTTTTGTTTGGGTTTTGGTTTTTTTGGGGTTTGTGTTGTTTGGGTGTTTGCTTGGTTTGGGTTGGATGGTTTAGTTTGGGTTTGGGTTTTTTGGGTTTGGGTTGATTTGTTTGGGATTGTTTGTTTGTAATAACATACGCTTATTCATCCGATAACCGGACGGCTAACCTCGGCGAAAAAAAAAAATCACAAAAGGCGTGAATCCAACGTGGATTCTTGGATTCCAATTATTGATTCCAACCTGGATTACAATGTGGAGTCCGTACGTGGGAAGTTTCTATCAACTCGCTATGTGGTAGTCGGGGACCCCCCCCCCCCCTAAATTTCAGCACGGAACACATTTGCTCCCTCCGTCATAACACACGTTAGGCCGTATAAAGAGTGTACAGGGAGGTCCCGTGGCATCTGTTTCGCTTACGTCTATTGCTCATCGTTGTGTCGTCGCACGCCACACACCGGTCCGAGAGCTCTAATTATAATCCGGTTGCACCGCACTGCGCCACGTAGAGGCCTATACGAAAAGCGTCGAAAAGACACGTATAAAAAAAAAGAACGTATACGCGCGCACAAAGCGCGGGTACTGTGCAGCGATAGAAGCGAGACAGAAAATAAACGCGGATGAACAACAGGGGAGAAAGAAAAAGGAGACAAAATCCATGGCGCGTGCACGCGTATTGTTCAAGTAATTGTGTATACTACACGTGTGCGAGCGACATTTTGCTCGGCGAGCCTACAACTCCCTCTCGCTTCGCCATTGTTTTACCACAATTGTACGAGAAACGAGACAATCGAAAGAAAAAGAATTGAACAGAAAAAAATCATACGACGGTATTGTGGACGCATCGAGACTGTTACCATCCGAAGGAAAATATTAGTCCACGTCGTTTGCGGTAATTGAAGTTGCGTAAAGTAGTAGTGCGTTAGAGAAGAGTAGATGTGGCTTGGTGGTCTCCAAAGAATGGGAAGTAGCGAAGTGACGAGTCTGCAGCAAAAGGGGTAACGGATGAGAACGTAACATCCATTAGGGGCGTACGAGGCATTATTGCTAACAATACGTGAGCAAAGTTGCCCTTTAAAGCGTTGTGCCTACTTGTAATAGTCGAAAAATCTTTATAATTAATATATTTTTACGGTTTATCATCTTATAAATGTTCCCTGAAAATGTCAGGGTGACTACCTCAAAATTGGCAGGTTAACGGTCTGATATGTCGACATCCGTCGGAACGCTCGAAGCGTCGTTCGAAACGTTCAACGCTTTTTCTCAAAAGTACGTTTTCAAAGTCAGTGAGCACAATGTCTCGAAAAGTACTGCATCGATATTTCGGAAATCTTTAGGCCTTTTTCTAGATATAAAAATATAGTATTCGATCGGAGGATTTTCTCCGATGTATGCTTTCGATTTGATGAATGAAAAGTGCCAATTTTTTTCGCAAAAATCGAGACTCACTTTGAACACGCGACATTTTTCTTTAGTTTGATATTTCGGCAATTCCTTCGATTAGTCATAGAATAACTAGTATATGGGGCAATCCCGAAACGGATGGCGCCTAGCGTCGGATACTCATACTATGCCGGCAAGTCTTTAAGAACTTTTTTGTGCAGAGGTTGCATTTTTGTTGCTACAAATCGATTATAATATCACATTTTCACACAAAACATTAGAAATTCTTCTCCAGATGATACTTTTTCAAATACCTAATTCTTGTAAAAATGCATCATCACGATTGTCCAATTTAAAAAATCCCAAAAATGAGCTATTCTCAACTGTAACAACCAGGCACAACCCGTTAATCATTTCGTTTATTATTGTATCTAAAAGTCTCTAACGAACCCACCTATCCTACCAATCAAGCACCCTTTCTCCAAAGTAGTATCAGTAGAAAAATTAGAACCCCAAAAGTTTCATTTCATTAGCCTCGACGATTTCCACAAGTATCGACAATCAATCATCCCCTAGTTACTGCAAAAAACCTAACGCTCCGGTCCAAATGAATCACCCCTCCTCAATCGATCGGCGCAGCCTCGAGACATCGTTCCTTCGACGATTGGCCGAAAAGCACAGCCAGAGATACAACGAAGAAGTAGGTCGAAATAAATATCCCTTGATCCCTCGATAAGCGGCTGGTTAAAAATTCGTATTAATATCCGATGATGGGGCAATAGGGTTGTGCAACAATCGTGACAATAAATTTCCCCACGTTTCCCGTGTTCGTTCTACACATACATGTAGACCCGTGCCCAGTGACTCTCTACGTACATTATTCACAAACACGCGTGTAGACGTAACAGTTTGATCCAGCAATCACAGCGAGAAAAAAAAACGTAGTGGGCGGGAAAGGATTGGGGTTGACACTTCAACGAAGGACGCAGGCTTGTCTACCATATACCCGTGCAATCGCACGCACGCACGCACGCGCGCGCACACACACGCGCACACACACACCTACACGCAGGTAAGTGTTATATATACGAGAGTCTCGGAGCAGCTAGAGCTCGCGGATTAGCCGTTGATTTATGCAGAGCGATAACTGGGGCCGCGGGAAACTCGCCCCGGTTCCGACCTATATATCTATACAAGAACGCACACCCACACACGCGCACCTACGGTCCGAACTGTATACGAAGCTACCCTGGTGACGATTTGGCCGATTCGACGACTCGGACACGGGCGTGGGGATGAGGCGCTAAACTCCGTGCCGCAGCCGCGAAATATGATTTACGGGTACATATATCGATATACAGGGTGCCCCAGAACCGAATGCGTTCCCCGAGATGAGGGATTGGGGGTAAAATTTTGAGTCGATTGGTATAAGCATGTGTGGATCTCAGATCAACCCCTGAATTATTATTCATTTTTTAAGGCGGGCCAATCAGGTGCGCCCGATACGCCGGCTCAGCGGGCGCACCTGATTGGCCCGCCTTTAAAAATGAATAATAATTCAGGGGTTGATCTGAGACCCACACATGCTTATATCAATTGGCTCAGAATTTCACCCCCCCCCCCCATCGCAGGGAACGCTTTGAGTTCTGGGACACCCTGTATACGCGTATGTGTACCATTAGCTCGTACCCTTATACCTATAGCATCGATGGGTATAGGATTTCGCGTGGTTACCGGCACGTGAAACGTGAAAACCTCGAAACCCCACCCGAGTCAAGGGAATGTACATTAATAAGGGTAAAAAGGATCGACGACGAAGGAGGAGGAAGGGCCGCGATGGGGGTTGGGGGAGGGCGGGGGGAGCGGTGTCCCTGTACTTAATAAATCACTTGCAAGCTATTACAATCTCTTCGAGACATTGAGCATCGTGTCGACAATATATATACGGTGATATGGATTTATATGGAAAATATATCATGACACGCGCCTGCCTTTCGTTGGGCCTCTATATCGCGCTTTATACACACGACCGCACTGCGGCGATACACGTGAATTTATAATGGCGAAGTTTAAAGACCGTGCTTAATCGTAATATATGGATGACGAGCGATATACGTGTTACAATGGCCGCGAAAAGATTAGTCGGATCCTTCCATGACGGGCAAAAAACGGCAGCTGGGGGGGAGGGAAGACAGCAGAAGGCGAGAGAATATTTGTTTCGGCAATTACTCGTTAGGAAAATTCCTCAGTCATTTCTTTACTCGCTTATTTGGAGATGTAGAATGTTTATCTACAAAAACGATTTTGTAAATAGAGCAAAAATGAGGCAATAAAAAAGAAGAAACGAAATTTTGTCGCAACGATGCAAACTTCGAGATCGTAATCAATGCAGATGTGGATCGTTATTTTTGATTGACACCTGTCGATTGAAGACGCGAGTCAAAAAAGGCCCACAATGTTTAATCGCAAAGCAATCAAGTGATTTCACACAAGAGAAAAATTAGATCCTGTCATACTGCAGATTTTTTTATATTGACATGGTGGTATTTAAATATTCTTACAATGAAACCCTTTTTGTTACTTGCTGGGCACGCTGGTCAAGCACTGGGCACTTCATCGATCCATGTTCTTCCGAGGCAAAATTCATCAATATTTCTCGGCGTTTAATTGATCGTTGAGATCACAAAAGCGACTGTGCAATGCGATATTTACCCATGCGAGATATTCCTAGTTAAACTGTTAGCACGCAATCAGTAACGACGACAGACATCGCGACATTGTGGCCTTGAAGTTTACATCGTTGGATTGCAAAATACATTTTTTTCTCTTATAATTGAAATTTCCCCATTTTCATTATTATACATAATTGTTTTTCTACAGATTTCGATTGTATATTTCCAAATGTAGATCCTCAAACATATTTTAGATATTTTTCCAGCTCAAATCTAGGGAAAAAAAATATTCAAAGAAAATATTAATTGCATTTCAACGATCCAAACTTCAATTATACGCGACGTTTTCATCGGACTACGGTTCCATAAGGTTCCGGCTCCCGTTCCAAAGACTTCCCAAAAGACAAGTGGGTTCACGAGATATTCCCATCCAGGACGATACGTTGAGAATTCTCAATCAATCGCTTTTGATTCCGGCGATATATTTTTGCAGGTTGAAAACTGCTCACCTTTCTTTTTCTCTCATCAAAGTACACTTGCGTTTGTTTCTCATCTCCCTCGCTCGTTCCCTCGTGCCTCTATCTTCTCCATGTCCGCTGCTTCGCCAAGACTTTTTCGTCTCGTCGCATCCCAGACGATTATCCCCCTTTTTCTTTTCTTCTTGCACTCTCACTCTCCATTCAACGGTGCTTACTTTCCAGCGACACTTGCATGCACAGTACGCGTACGGAGTCGTTTTTTTGCTGCGTGGATTTTCTACTTACTGAAGAATATAGCGATATAGGGGCATAGGAGAGAGAGAGAGAGAGAGAGAGAGAGAGAGAGAGAGAGAGAGAGAGAGTAGTGTGACGAGATGATAAAAAAAGTGTATCATTTTCTCGACGATCCTCACAGTGTCGCCTCTCGTACTCAACGGTGTTGTGCATTTCCGCTATATTCTGTACATATTTGAATTCTATGTATATACAATATTCCAGGTTTTCCCCTTCTTTCGTCCATCGCCGGTTCCCTTTGCAGTCTTCCCGCATATCCCGCGGGATGTCGGCAGAAACAAAGCGGATCCCCGAGCGTAATAAAGAAAGACTGTAGAAGCGCCATTACGCGCTCGGTGCAAAAACGTATCAGCTGAAACTCGCGTGTCTTCTACGGCTTTTCTTTGTACTTCTTTCCGCGTGCTTCCGTCTCCTAATCTCGCACAGAGATCTCACACGCGTTATACATATATCCCTGGGACATTTGTACCTTAGTTTTCCCGGCTTTCTATTTGCCTCGTGCTTGCTCTTTTCCGCGTTTTTTCTTTGGTCTACAAGGCGACAGTATATTTGTGTATAAATATATATATATATATATATATATATATATTAGAAATAGATACACACAATATATAGAAATCTAGTTATACATATATATAGATAACAGATAATATATAACAGATAATAGATCTAGATAAGTTATAAAATCTAGGAATAAAAATATATAGAAATCCGTGAGAAATTTTCGTGTAAAACATTTCTTGTACACTTGCATAATACTTACATTGTTGGTACGTACTCGGCTATTTTAGAAGTAATTTCATTTCTGCCTACATTCGATTGAGGGGAAAAAATACACAATGGAAGCATTGTTTGAATTTCAAAAAGAAATAAATATTTTTACGGTAAAACAGCATTTTTTTATAAGGTTGAACAGAAAATAATATTTTAGGGGATTTTATATTAAGGGGCCAGTCTATTTTGAAACTTTCAAATTTTCAATTTGAAAATATCAAATTTTCAATTCGAAAATATCAAATTTTCAATTTGAAAATTTCAAATTTTCAATTTGAAAATTTCACTTGAAAAAATCGACGATGATGAGCAATCAGAAGGGATTTTGTACGGTGCAGGAAATGCCGATTGAGTTTAGATAAGAGTTTTTCATAGTACAAACTTCAAACGCGTTTTTCTCGAAACAACGTTTTCAAAATCTAGCTCCATCGTATTTCTAAAACTAATAAACTGATTCTCTTGAAATTTGAATCACATATTGTGAACATGATTCGCAACAAGATGACCCTCGATAGTTTTGAAATTTTGATTTTTACTCTTTTTTTTGCGAAAAACTGTGAAAAAACGCGTGTTTTAATACTTTTTTCGTTTTTCAGATGCCATTTTTTTATTTTTTAATTAAACTTTATATCCGAGAGTCATTTTGTAGCTCGTGTCATACTGAATCTGATGGACTTTGATTTTTTTGTTTCAGACAAGCCGTTGCCGAGTTGTGATGGAGCTAACTAGCTCACCTATTTTTGAGGCGTTACGTTAAACTGATAATTTTTGTATTTAGAAATGAATAAAACTGAAGAAAATTTTTTAAAAATGTATTTCAACACTTTATTTATCACGCCCAACAACTTTTATATTCATCTTTTATAAAACGCTCAAAAAAAAATTGCGAAAATAGCCTTTTTGTCGTAGGTCCAAAGTGGACTGGCCCCTTAATCGATGAAGTTGTTTGTTATACTTTTTAAAAGTTTTCACAACAGTTAGATCTGCGGCTAAATTTGATTATCTGTATATCTCGTTCAGGATCAAAATATTGACGGAGGTTCAAAAAAGTCTGGACAATAAGGAATCCTAATTAACTACACTAATATAAGAACGAACGAGATTGAAGTGTGCATCGTTGAATGCAATGGAAATTGATTTCTCAGAATTGCTTGAATTTCTCGTGGCAAATTTTCTCCACGAAAATGTCTTAACCATTTTTTCAAATGCATATTGTGAGCTGTGCAATATAAATATGGAAAAAAATGTTGTATGATAATAAAAGTATGAAAGTAAAAATACAGAACGGAACTTTCGTTGCGTTTCAGCGATACAAAATTCAGCACATGACAATAATTGTATCGATCAGACGAGAAGCTCATTGTGACTGACGAGCATAAAAGCAATTATTTTATTTTTACATAATTAGATCGGAATAAACTAGTTGCGAAAAATGTCTGTGCGAGCAAGTTTTGCAGTTCGAACCACTGTGTACTGCACTAAATGATACGGTACTGTCTCGTACGGTGAAGGTACAACACAGCGATCGTGCAATTTAAAAGTTTTCCTTTTTTCACAATGCAATGACAACCCAACGCTACCACTTACCGAAGGATCAAGTTGGGCTTGGCGCGACGCTTGAGGAAAGTTCGCAAAATGGAAGTTGCGGAATTGTCGATTGTTTTCTTTGGACATTGCTCGCGCAAACTATATGCATATACATATACACATCCAAGCGATTAGATGCGTGAGAGATGCGATTCACGTTTATGACTGTAGCACAAATCTGTACGTACGTGTACAACATATACGTTTGGTGATGCATGTATATAGGAAATTGGTGAATACGCAGAGGAATATCGCGGATGTCAGTGGTATCATTTCAAATCTAAACTTGTTCAATTGCCCGGGCCCGTATACTCCTTGCACTATGTCCGTTGAGGCAATCCAAAGTTTTGCACCTGTATATATATATATATACATGTATGTGTATGTATATGTATGTAAATATATATAGATATATATATATATATATTGTATTGTATTGTGTATATGTGTATTGTGAATATTTTAACATACGTTTCATTTTCACTCGCATCATGTTTACGACCAGGTCTTGTTTACATTTTTGTCGATTTTCATGATCGTATAAACCGTCTGTAGTATTATATCAAAAAATAACCATTATGAATATCAATGACGTTGAAGTTTGCATCGTTCGAATGCAACGATTTTGTTTTTTATATCTTTCTCATTCCTTTATTTTTGCCTCATAATCCAAAGGCTTATTTTGCAAATTATAGTCGTAAATCAATAATCAGAATACGTAAAAAGATTGAAGTGATTTTCGTAGTCCAAATCGGGTAAAGAAAATTCCGAGCAACCGAAAAGAATTGACGACTGCCGTTGCATTCTGACGATGCAAACTTCAACGTCGTGAATATTATCTAATAAATTTGTTCGTCTGTCGAGTACATAATACGAAACGAGCTTCAATCATAATATCATACGAGGTCACAAGGTTGCTAAATGAAAAGTATAGGCAACGAAACATTGCTTTCTCGCTACGATCGTATATGGGGCGTTACGAGTCCGGGATATGTAATTTGGCGAGACAAGTAAAATATATTCGTTGTCCTGGTGCAGGAGAGGAGCAAGTGGCGGCTTCTAATTTATGCGGTTCGTCGGTTGCATATTCGGTGACGGAAAAAAGGAACGAAAAAAAGTGCGGAAATGTGAATTTGAAGACACGGTGGATCGTGAATGAACTCCGTTTGAGTATTATGACGTGCGGAGCTCGAAGAGTTCCTTATATGGGGATTTGCCTGCTGAAAGAGGCGAAACGGCACAACGGCGGGAGGGGGGGGGGGCAGTTTTATGGGCAGCACGAACGCGGTGGCTCGGTGGTTTTCCTTGTCACCGATCGATGCGAATTTACGAATGAAAACGCTCGCGAGGGAGAAATAGAGTGCACGTTATTTATTAAAATAAAGGATATTCGTGGCTGCGCGTGAATGCACTCGACATATTATCGAATTAATTCGACGGGGCAGCTCCGCACACGTTTCTCCACGTCCATTAACCCATACTGTTTCTATTTAATTAATGTGGCTCGTTATATCAATCATCTCACTGTATTTTTAATCCCTCGGAGCTTACGTTCGTTCATCAGCTTGATTAAATTTCCACGCGAGCTAGCTCTCGTCTTTATGTTTTTGCAAATTTCCCTATGGTGGTGATAACCAATTGTTTCAAGACCGCGCTTCGCAATGGCAACTCTCGTCAATTGTACGAATGAGTACGGGGCGGCGGGATAGCCTGTCCGTATCGATCCCTGAAGTTGATACGTCGGCAATTATTTTGCAACAAAGAACGTTGATCACAGCCCCGGCCTGGTGAGAGTTTTCGGTTCTCGTCGTATTCTAGTGGGTCTGGGGAAAAAAATTGTTTTTTTTTCTCGATATTGTTATAATTTGGGGTCTCAAGAATGTGTGGCGGACTGATGGTAAATTGCTGAAATCAGTGAATATCCACCCAACAACTGTATGAGAAACTTCAAACGTATTTTTCTCAAAGCAACATTTTACAAATTACGCGTGTATTTTTTTCAGAAAATACTGGGCTGATCGACTTGCAATTTTGCAGACATGTAGACTCCATGTTTGGCTATCGTTCGGCCATCTATCTTTTCGATTGCCTCATAATTAGGGTAAGTAGGGGCAAGATGATAACGCAAAGGTCATGTTCAAATAAAACAATACATATATGGGTCAGTCAACTTTAATGATTATTTTAAATTACTTATCATTTATTGATCTCTTTATTTTGGAAGCAAAGAAGTCAGTCGTTCTTATTGTTGCAGCACAGTCTTTCCATACGGTATATATTTTTTCAATTAAACTTTGGTTATTCCCCTCTCGCCTCGTATGCGGGGGAAGTTGAAACAGCGCTGGGAAAATTATGGGACACGAACTATTGGTATCTATCGCATATAAAAGTGGTTTCGTTCTCAATACCAGCAATTTGATAAGCCAAAATCCTCTAAGTTCTGTAGTATTTAGTCCGAATAATCTTGGTACCATATCATTTTAATCATTTGTAAGTTCTTTGTCTTCCCCTGGTAGAAACACCGGTTGAAGAGGCACCAAATGCTTCACCAGTTTCATTTCACCCTTTCTAACGTAAATAGTGGTACGTTGCAAAATATTGCGGCTTTGCGATAACTTGTAGTCATCTTGCCCCATTAGACGGTTAACGAATTAAGGAAAAATCACGCAACTATCTCGAAAATTTCTGACAAACCGTCCTTATTATATTAGTAATAATGAGTACTTCCATTGTGTTTACCTACCTGTCTCTAAGCAATATCAGCACCTCAAATTAACTGAAACGATGGTAAACTTTGCCAAGAATTAGATCGTTTTGGCAAAAAATCTATATTGTTTTCTCACTCGAGACGCGTGCTTCCGCCACAGTTGATACTTTCACACACATTCACATGCCCACCACCCCTCCTAACTCAAACGGGTGCACTTACATGGAACATCCCTCAGGTTACACCCTTCGATTTTGTTGAAATTTGGATATGTGATAAAGTACCGAAAAGTAAGCGATACGTATTTTTTTAATCGACGGAAAAACGGTTTTAAGGGGTGAAACCACCCCTCGAAAAAGGCATCTCTAGAGTGGTTCACCCCTTAATTTTTTTTTGCAATATCGCTATAGTGTATTTTTCATTGCTTCGGAGTAGAAGAATTTTCGTTTTTGTTTCATTAAAATCGGTGGACTCCTCGTGTGTGAAACTGCTATATTACCCCTAGAGATGCCTTTTTTCGAGGGATGGTTTCAGCCCTTAAACCCGTTTTTCCGCCGATAAAAAAAAATACGTATCGCTTAGTTTTCGGTGCTTTATAACATATCCAAATTTCAACACAATCGAAGGGTGATCCTTCGGGATGTGAGGGATGATCCTTCTTACAATTAGTAGCGAGGCTTATGATTCATCTTACATTCATTTCAAACATTTATTTCACACTTTTTCATGCGTGAAACTGCCATTCAGCGATAAGCGTAGGTATGTTAAAAACCTATGTTAAAAAGTGTCTATTCAATTATAAATTTTATTGCAACGGTCTAGACGATCATTTAAAAATTTCGAAGGAACATTCAGTAAATGGCAAAGAATTTACTGTATAAATTTAAATCAAGTTTGAATCATTTTAAATCAAAATCAATTTCTATCAATTGTCCCGAAAGTCTTTAAGGCCTTGGGCCACAGTAACGGGCATAAAATCATGGGCGAATTTAACAATTTTTTTTCGTATGAAAAAGTGATTTACTCGTAAAATTAATTACACATTCAGTATGAATATCAAGCTGCCAGAATTTTTTTTTTCGATTTACAAAATGGCCGACTACTAGAAACTTCTCGAAACAGCTTTTTTCCAATTGGCGTGACAAATAACTTCAACAATTTTCACTCGATTTACTACAGATTTAAAAGTTTTGTTCCTAATTGCATTTCCCAGAGAAGTACGTACGGAATTTCTGATTAATCGAAAACTTTTCATTTTATGAGCAGTTTATGACTAGTTATAACGAAATTTTTCACTGAAAATTCATTTCTTAAATTCAAATACCTACAACTTTTGAATAAAACAATCAAATTCATTTCTTAAGTTCAAATATGTACAACTTTTGAATAAAACAATATTTTCTTAATTCCGTACGCACTTCTTGAGGTATTCTAATATAGATTGACGAGAATTTTTGTTTTTTATTCTAAGTAAAAGATTGTGGATACTAAATGTGACGGAGCGCCTAAAAAAAAAGATAACAAAAGAAAATATTAGTAGATGGCCATATTGTACATCGATAAAAAAAAAATTCTAACAGCTTGATATTCATACTAAATAGATGTGTAATTAATTTAACGAGTGAATCACTTTTTCATACGAGAAGAAATTGTTAAATTCGCACATGATTTTATACCCGTTATTGTGGCCAAAGGCCTTAAATATGTTTTTCGATATATTTAAAAAAATAGGGATCGCCCGTTGGGGGGGGGGGGGGCCCTGCGTGACAATGGGTGCGAAACGGAGTTCGCCTCTACCTCCATCCCCGGGATGAAAGAAAGTTCTGTGCATCCTATTTCCACGCCCGAATTTCGTAGAATAACCACCCCCCCCGGGCCCTTTCCCCTAGCGTCTCCAATTACGCGTAATGATGTAAAATTGTCGGGCGATAATGGGCGCGTTCCCGCGGGCCGCGGCGCGGCGGTCCGGGGCTAACACGTGTTCGCTATTAATAGAGGCTGTCTTGTCTCGGGGCTCGTCTTAGCGTGTATACCCCGTTTTTATCCGGTGTCGCAAAGGCACATCGGGCGTCTCCAAAAGCGAATACCAACCGCGGATGGTGCGACGAGCGAGAAAGGCGCTGTACATATACACAAGCGTGTACACAAAAATGGCCGAGTAAAAAAATGGAGAAAAAACAAACGGAGTACGAGCGGAGTTTAAGAAAGATGGAGAACAGTTGACGAGAGAAAAGAGAGACAGAGAGAGTCAATGGAGAGCACGAGGGCGAGATGAAGATGACGGAGAGCAGAGTCGCGGATGACGAAGGGGAAGAAGAAGAAACCGCGCGGCCATGGCGCCTGTCAGGGTAAATGCGCTTCCTCAAGTTCGCCCCTTCCCTCCAGCGCTCTCTTGACAACCGCGTTAAAGACAAAACTGAAACAGTATAGCGTGTCATCGTTGCTACACGAGCGTAAACCCCCCCCCCCTGACTTAAACTCTTTTCCTCGTCTCTTACATCTCCCTTTTTCACTCCCTCTGCTCACCACTTACCCCCATATCCCCTCGTCACTGCCAACAGGCACAAACCGTTACCAGGAATTCCGTCAAGTGTATTCTAGTCCCTGTCGTCTTTTTACGCGTACGCGCTATAATTTATGTAAGTCTTCGTCGGGCGTATACGCTCACGTACGTGTGCGCGAGGGCCTCGAAAGCTACGCTGCTTACGTCGTCATAAATTTATTTCGACGTTCAAACAAATTTGTCGAGGCAACCAAAGTCGAGAGGGACACAACACTCGAGGAAGGGTTGACACGACCCCCCCCCCGCCCCTCTCTCGGTCTATTGGCTTCCGTTTTTCTATGCGCGTGCGCGAACGCGAATCCTGAAGACGACGGGGTTGAGTGTGAGTGAATGAATAAGGGACTGTTTGACACGTTGAATACGCGGGATTGAAAGATAATCGCGATGAGGATAGATTTGCTTGTTGCCGGGCAGAAATTGGCGCGGGGATCCAATGGAGCATTGTGGGAATCCTGAAGAACTCAAATTGGATTCGTAAGGGAGTATTGGGTGCCTGTACTAAAACGACACGGTCGTACGTTAGATTTTAAGGATGTTGAGTCCCAAATCGCAAATAATAATAAAATTCTGAAAATTTGGTACGTTTTTGGATGAAGTATTTCAGAGGTCGTGTAAAAATTTCACGACAATTAGGAAGCTCGTTATTGAACAATTAACATTCACAAATGAAATGTTGTCTTATGGAAACTGATGTAATTTTGCAATAAGTTTTTTTTTTGACCTCTCAATTTTGTAATATCTACAATATACTGAAAGCAACGGAAACAAAACGAAGTTTGTTGATAATTTTTTTTTACATCTTTTAAAGATTGTTCTTAACAAAATGTAAATTTTTTCCAAACGAGCTTCCTAATCGTCGTGAAATTTTAAGACGACCTCTTAAATACTTCATACAAAATCATACCAAATTTTCAGAATTTTCTTATCACTTTTTATTTCAACCCCTAAGGAGGCTGAAGTTATGATGATAGAATTCTGAAAATTTGGTATGTTTTTACACGAAGTATTTGGAAGGTCGTGTAAAAATTTCATGACGATTAAGAAGCTATTTATTGAAAAATTAACATTAACATGTTTCATAGGGACTCAACATCCTTAATCGGTATTGGCGCGAAATGGAGTAATCGAACTTTTTTCCATATGAACAAGTATGCAAAAGGATTTTTTTATGCTCCAATCACATTCAGCGAGCACGTGTGTTGACCTACCTATTGTCATTTTTTTTTCACGAATCTAGGAACTCGTTCGCCAACTTGACTACATACGTACATACATACATACATACATACATACATATATACACACATATATATATATATGCGTGTGTGGACGCGGAAAGGTGATTGCGAATACTCTTGACGTCTGGGACCGGACAAGACCATATATGTGTATATAGGTCTTCAAAGTCAGGGTATAATAGTGACCAAACGGGTTTCCAATCCCTTGTGACACTTACGATATACAGGTATGAGATGCGATACGCGGTTTATACGTGAATATACGTATTGCATCCGTGGTATATTTCCAATATTCAAGGGTTGACGGTTTTGAGTTCCCCTGCCTCGAGGAAACATACAGGAACCGTGCATGAGTTTCCGTTCGTTCAGGCTCGGGCGAACGAGATCCTTATTACATAGCTGGACTCTTCAAAGCAATATTCCAGCCGATACAAGAGAAAAATGGTGAACCGATATATATATATATATATGTTGAAGCGACCGATTCATTCAACCCTCCTATTCTCTTCATACCTATACGTATGCCGCATCACTGCGTATAGTTTCACCTTTGTACGTGCGCGTCCTATAAAGCATGCCCGGAACTCTTTGAAAGTGATCCGCGAGGGTTCTGCAAAGGACTGATTTTTTTCCCTTTTCCTTCGTCGATTCGGAGAAAAGCTCGTCGTTCTTTGTGCCACTATGCTCGTTACGAGATTTATGCGCAGTGAGGTACGCGTATAATGCTAACGAGAATAGCATCCCCGTTATTCGTACTCGTACTCGAAGCGTAAATTAAAATAATATCGACGCAGCAATAAAATTATAAACGGTTCAACACGGAAGCCCTATAGGTGTGTTAACGATACGATATTTCTTAGCCATTGTGCCTGATCAAAAGAACGCGATATTAATTTAATATGTTGAAGGGTAAAACAAAAAACTCTATATTTTGTGACGAATCTGATTGGAGCACTTTCACTTATGCTTTGAAAACAAGGATAATTTTTTAGTTCAACGTGGAATATACCTCTGACGGGTAACAAAATCGATTTTTTTTGCATTTTCTTGAAGTGTACATATTCAACAATATGTAAAAAAATGTTCAAATTGAAATATTGGAAATTGGTTTCTCCGATTTGCCATAAAAAAACCGAAATTTCCGTAATTGCAGTAGCTATCGTTGTACGTGCTTTTAAAAAAATTTAGTAATTTTCGAGCCCCCGAATATAAGAACAAATTTCGCCCAAATTACACTTTTTTGACACCCACCATTGTGGGAATTTTTTCTTCCGAAAAATCGCTACGTGCAACGAGAACTACATTAATGTATATTGTAAGACTTATTTATTTTTATTTTTCAGACCAACCGTTGTCAAGTTATCGATCCGGCCGTTCGACGAAATTTTTTATACAAAGGCTCCATTATACGTCAAGAACGTTGATTTTTTTATTTTTCAAAAATAAAAAATATACTAAAAGAGTTCAATGGATGCTCAATAACATACCTTTTTCTCCAAAACCCAAATAAATATATTAGACAAAAAAAAATGGAAAAACTACCATTTTCGGGCCGGCACGCCGGTTCCCTCCCTTAACTGTGTATACTTACGAAAGTAAGTATTCGTGTGATGGTACAAAAAGTATATTCTTATATTTGTTACGATTTTTCCTTTTTCAATTTAACCGCGTTTTCCGTAGTGAAAAATGATGTTGAAGTTTGCATCGTTGAAACGCAAAGAAAGTTTTGCTTTTCGTTTCATTTTCCTCATTTTCACTATTATCTTTTTTTTTATATTGTATTTGATATATCTTTTGGATTGTATTATATTTTATTTTATACATCTTTTTGTTGTGTAATAGATCGGTAAATAAGTATCTCAAAAAATGGTTGAGCGATTTTTCCAGAAAAAATTGAAAGAATGCAGAAATATTAATTTTTATTGCAATCCAATGAGGCAAACTTCAACGACACAGTAAAAACTAGTTCGGACTCCTTCGTTGCACCTAGTTTTTCCTAGTAAAAACCCAGACTTCAACCTCATTCAAAAGGTGTTAACTGATTGATTTTGTTAGCGCAATTTTCAACTAACATTCCGCTTTATCTATCGGTAAGTTCTAGTTTTTACTAGGAAAAGTGCATATAAGGGGTAGAATTTTCCAAAAATCGTTTTTCTTCTTCTTTAATTGGCTCAAGAGATGCTTTGAACTATCTATGTAGCAGTGGCTGGCCCATGTGCGAGACGTCGACCGTGTTTCTCGGAACCCAATTTTCCAAAACGGCACGCAGCATAACTCCAACAATTTTCATTGTTTTTACTCAAAATTTTGAGCACATCTTTAAAATAACATTCCAAAGAGAAATACGTACAGGATTTTCAATGCGTTAATTATCACATTAGTTATTAACAAATGATTGCCCCTTTTTTCTGTCGATAATGGAGTTTTTACTTTAAATACTTGCCAATTACACAAAAATTCATATTTTCAAAATCCCCTACGTATTTTTCTAGCTATACTCAAGTAAATAAATAGACATTTAAAATTTGTTCTTCAAATTCAAATTTTCGTCGTTACACTGTGTGCCGCAGAGCGTTTCAAATTCAACATGCCTCGTGAGAATGGCTGCAGCGTCACCATCTTGTACATTTTTTTCTGTTCACTTGAACTAATAAAATCCTTGAATATTATTATCCCCTCACTTGTCCTTCCACCCAAAAATAATTGCGAAAAATGACTTACTTACTTAGCCTTAGCCTTTTACAGTCGTGTGAGTATTTAAGGCCTTAGGCCTTGGGCTATAAAATAATGTGCGAATTTAACATTTCTTTTCGTATGAAAAAGTGATTCACTGATAAAATTACTTACACGTCTATTTAGTATGAATATCAAGCTGTACGAATTTTTTCTTCCGATGTACAAAATGGCCGACTACTCGAAACTTCTCGAAACAGCTTTTTTCCAATTGGCGTGACAAATAACTTCAACAATTTTCACTCAATTTACTTCAGATTTGACAGTTATGTTCCTAATTGCATTTCGCAGAGAAGTACGTACGGAATTTATGATTAATCGAAACCTTTCAGTTTATGAGCAGTTTATGAGCACTGAAATTTTTCACTGAAAATTCATTTCTTAAGTTCAAATACCTACAACTTTTGAATAAAACAATATTTTTTTAATTCCGTACGTACTTCTCTAGGTATTATAATGTAGATTGACGAGAATTTTTGTTTTTTGCTCGAGGTAAAAAATTGTGGATGCTAAATGTCACGCCACGCGGAGCGCCTAAAAAAGACAACAACAGAAAATATTAGTATTCGGCCATTTTGTACATCGAAAAAAAAAAATTTCTAACAGCTTGATATTCATACTAAATAGATGTGTAATTAATTTTACGGGTGAATCACTTTTTCATACGAAAAAAATGGTTAAATTCGCACATGATTTTATACCCGTTACTGTGGCCTAAGGCCTTAAACCGAAATCGGGATTCAACTGTAAGCACAACTGTAGTATATAGAGGATCCAGAATGAACGACTCGTGTAAATCGACAAGTTCGTCTTTCCTACTCGCGATCTTTATTTCCGCTTTGAGGTTCGAACAGTTGAACCGTTGCGTCGATACAAACCGGAAGTGTCGGCAAGCTTGCGTAATCGCCTGAGGGGCTTCGAACTACCGCGGTCACCCCCACCCAACCTTCGGACATCTACAAGCAGACGTGTAGGTTTATGCACCATTTGCAAACTACCCCCTGGTATATTCCGCTCGTGATAAATCCCGCCACAAATAACTCGTCCGCCCGCAGCGTAGAGGGTGAAAAATAGAGACCATTGTGTATATATATATATAGGAATTCAGAAATAGAGGACGGGAGGGAGCGAAAGATTGGCGAATCGATAAGTCGCCGGAAGGAAGAGATGCGTCTCTTGCAGGAGGAAAATGGTAAAAAACGAGAGGAAGAGAGGAAAATTGGAAATATAAGGCGGAGGCACTCTTCTGTGCGGTGTAGCTGCATCAGCGTCGACGATCGGTAAGAAATTACTTCGAGGATCGACAACTGGTTATCCCGCTCTCAGCATCACTTTTTACCCCTTCCGTCGTTCTGGCATCGCCCGTTTTTCCCTGTACATCTCCAGAGGCTTTTCTTCTTTTAATTATCGCACCGCTCGAAGTGGAAATATGATCGCGAGTAAGATCGAAAGTCAAGCCCCACGACCCTCGTCGATGGTATTTATCGATAATCTTTCGTGCAACGTTACGTAACGTAAATTCGTTGCATCCGAAGATGACATCAATTTCGCAACTCTTGCTTCGATGAAACGAAAAGCTTCGAATTTTATTTTACTTCCCACGGTGTTGAAGTATGCAACGTTTGACTCAACGAAAGTTCTGTTTACGTTTGACTTTTCTCATGTTTGGTGTCATTGAACATTTTTCGAAACCAACAAATTTTTTTTTGTAAATTCAAATTGTACATCGCTAGATACGTATCTCAAAAAATGGTCGAGCGGTTTTTTGTAGGAAAAATGTGGCAAAAGAAAATGAAGGAATTCAGAAATTTGAATTTTTCATTGCATTCGAATGATGAAAACTACAACCATATTTTTTTTTCGTTACTTTGCAGTGTTATGGCAATTTTGGTCCGTAATTGCGAGAATTTACGTGGAGCGATTGTTGTCCGAGTTGATTATGTAGCGTGTAGTGTGAACGAATGGAGGGTAGATAACTTACCGGAAAAGCGCCACAGTCCTCGAGATCCGGTATCGTCTCGGGGCAAAAAGTACCCTCGGTGAGAAAGGGCGGCCGTGGCGGGGGTGGTAGCCGAAACTCGGGCGGTGGACCTGGGCACTCGGGGCACTCGAAGCGCTCCAGCGTCTCGAGCTCCTCCATCCTCCTCCTCAGAGCGCTGAGAACAACACGACGGAAGAAAATTACCCTCAATTAATCTCGTCGACACGATCATTGATTCGTTACAGCATCCGCCGAACTTTCGCAAACACGAGTGATGTTTGCTCTGCATGAATTCTGCAAAATGGTAATCATTATGAAGATCGAGCCATGTTGAATGTCACACCCTGACGCACTTTCTTATCCCAATGTCTCTGACTGATAAGAAAAGTCCCCAAAAATTTATCAAATTTCACCGAAAAAAAAGAAGAAAAGAAAAACATTTTCAAGCGCATCAATTAGACGTTTTGGCGGATAGTGACTTTTACCATTAAAAAAATCAGTTACGAGGTTCTTTTGGGTTATTCAGCCTGCGATATGAAAACTTCAGCTACAACACTTTTTCGTAACGCTGACTGGGGCACTAAAAAAA